>JAQQAC010023241.1:7600499-7819394 GCA_029783875.1 Phataginus tricuspis
GGTTTGCGAATTGCATCCATATGGACAGATTTCAAGAGTGCAAACATCCATTTGTCTGCAAGTGTCATTTGAACCTGTCCGATGGTTGTAAGGATATGTTTTCTCCTGCTGTCCGTGTTTGCACTGGGAAGAGATGGCTCTCCTTAGGAGGTAAATGTATTTATCGGAGCGTTTATGTTGTTAAGGACACTGGGTTATTTCACTGTGTGCTTTGAACAGACCTTTTATTTCTCTCTTGGCCTCTGAGTTTCAAGAACACAGACCGCCTGAGCCCCCAGGTTGGGTCTTTGTGGGTTACTATTTGAAAAATGATCTCTTTTTAAAAAGTGTGTTCGTTGATTATGTAGTCCCAAGTAATTTTACGTTATGAGATAATGCATTGTAGTGCATGAAACATTCAGCACTTTCTGTGTTTAAAACAATGCCCCTCTTATTTACTTAGGAGACCCTGCATGAATATACATTTCAGAAACAGAGGAGCTGAACCTAGAAAAAAATACGTGCATATGGACAGAATTGTGGTAGTAGCTAGTAATTTAAAAAACTGAGGTCTTTATGTTGTTCCAAATGTGTTGGGATAGATATGGCGTTGGGTGCACCCTCTTGTTTTAGGAGCTGGTATTGCGAAGTATACAGAGAACGTGCCTCCCTCGCAGTGTGTATTTAACATACCGCAGAAATGTGGTTTAGATCATACACTCCTATCACTGAATAACCTATCTGTAGATTTTGTTTACAGGGTTTGTCTCAATTAGCTTAATATGTGATTAGCTATTGTTGAGCTAGAATGCAGTTATTTTTGAAATGGGTTTCCATATGGAAATATAACTTTAGCTTGAATTACTAATTTAAAATTAATCACGTTGCAGGTCTGATTTACACTGTTTCTGTAGGCTGGGGGATCTAAATGATTGAATTTAATATGAAAATAGCAATATTGAAAACTGTTTTTTAAGTACCAGAAAATATTTATTCAGATGAACTTGATATTTTAAAAAAATGAGATTAAAAAGTAGATTTTGAAAATGTTTATCTTTTGCTTATGGAAAATTACTGTAAGAGAAAAGTGGAATTTGGGGAACACGTATGTGTGGAATTGGTCACGATTTAGAGAAAGATTGACAGTGTTACAATAATAAGAGTTGTTCTGCATTAAGCCTACATTCAAACTTATTTAGGAAACATTCCTTTAAAGTTTATAGAGAAATATATGAGTATACAGTACCTTATTTTTCTCCCTGGGGAAAAATGTAAAATGTCACTTCAAAAATATTCTTTATTTCTGGAGATTATTTAGGCACACTTAAAAGTTCTTTAGAATGTGCCCTCTCATTTTCATTTCCTTATAAAGACAATTGATTTATTTTCTTACAAAAAGAAAATTTGTTAAGTGAAGCTATCATGTGTAAAAATATGAACTTCTTTTAGCTGATCTTTAGCTTTTAAATGAAGACAACCTGTTGAAAATGAGCCTGGGAAAAAATATGAAATTCGCAGCACTAGAATTGTTTGAATCCACGTACAGCAAATTAAATTACATGATTAATAGCAAAATTGCCTTGTGTATTTGAGAATTATGAGTAATTGTATTCAGATTTTTACTTAACATTTCCTCTATCCTTTCCTGAGACAGCATGTTGTTCTTGCCTAA
Source organism: Phataginus tricuspis (assembly GCA_029783875.1). NCBI lineage: Eukaryota > Metazoa > Chordata > Mammalia > Pholidota > Manidae > Phataginus > Phataginus tricuspis. Next base: position 7,602,151 of record JAQQAC010023241.1, read on the forward strand.
AAAAGTGAACCTGGGCAGAATTAGTTGCTTACTCCTAAATGGCCTGCACGTTGTCAGTGTAACTATTAAGAAACTGGGTCTTCTTCACGGTGCAGGGAAGCTTATATTGAGACCAGCTGTGGTGTAGTGGCACTCCAGATATGAAATGAATGAACTGTGAGTCATGAAGATGGAGTCTTTGATTGGTATGCAGGGAGACGCATCTGTCCTTCACTTATGGAACCGAGTTTTATATCATAATATGTTATGACTAATAGCATTATCCTCCCCCAGTGGTTCTGAAGTATCCATGAGTAACTGGAAACGTTTTACTTTATACAATATGTTTGTGAATTTAGAATACATTTTTCTTACAGAAGAATATCAAAAAGATATTTGTGACAAAAATCAAATGCCTCCACCATGGTTATTAAAAAAGAAACTAATAAGCATCATAAAATATATCTTTCACTTAACCCCTGATCGCTGTGCCTCTCTGGGTGTATGGCGGTGGGGTTCCACACAATTTTTCACCTCTCCATCTCACTTACTCCAGTGCGAGCCCTGTCCTGGTTATTAGTCTTAGCAGAACTTTGGGACAGGATTTCAGCCTCTGGGGGAAATTTTGGTTTTAGGGGGATGGTGTGAAAAGATCATCTAATGAATTTCACAGGAAGAAAAGCCAGTCAAGCTGGAAGTTAATTTCTCGTGACTGATAGACTATCTTCTCCATGAAGGAAGTGGTTCTTGCTCAGATCAAATTCAAAGTGGATTCTTTGAATGTTACATCAGTAGTCACTCCTTCCACCAGCATTTTACAGAAAGGCTTTGCAAGTGCAAAAAGTGCCCCCTTTTTGAACCCAGCACCTGGAGGATTCTGTTGTACTTCATTCCCTATAAGGTGCATGTCCTGGGCAGGGTAGATCTACATTAGCATTATCCTCAAAGACATAAATAAACACGGTTTTCTGTAATGAAGCTATTGGAAATGGTGAATCACAACGGGCCTTATATGGGAAACTGTTCTATCCTGGAGCATTTCTTCCCAGCGCACAAATGGAGATGATATTGGTTGACCTGTCCATGTTGCCAAGCAGTTTTGGGGTCAGTAGGTGTGATGCATGTGGAAGTGCCTTTTCAGCAACCTCCAAAGCATTGTAAAATGCAGTGTGTGGTTTGGAGCTTCACTCCCCTTCATTGCTTGACGCAGGGCACAGAGAGCCAGTGGGTAGGTGTCCCTCTGGCTCAGTACTTGGCTGCTGGATGTTCCTTTTTGCCCAGAAGTTTTGGTGGCGTGTGATTCCCCAGCATCTGGCAGGCGCTCCCCTCAGGCTGGCAGTTCTGCTCTCCCACCTGTTGGAACTTCCTGCTCAAACACTCCTGAGGGCCAAGTGCCCTGGCTGGCGAGCCCCTTCTTGCACTTCCTCTGCTGAGGCTGCAGGTGCAGATGCCACATTGACACAAACCCGGAATCCACTGGCGATGACAGCAAGCCAACAGAAGGAATATTTGAGCCACTGCCATCTTCTTCTCACCAACTGTGCCAGCTCATCCTGAAGCCAGCTAGAATATGAACACTTTGAGGAGAAACAATGCTGGAAAAAACACTGACTCAATACGATTAGACAAAGAGAAGCTGGCAGATACATTGTGGGCTCTGAGCTCTTGCCTTCCCCAGTCCTGCTGTGCAGGAGCCTCGGGGCTGGTCTTCCTGATTCTTCACCCTATGCAGTCCCCAGAAGAAGACAACCCGAGATCGGCTTACCTACCCAAACCTAGTGAATTCTAGTAACTCCTATGCCAGCTAGCCTCAGTTTCTCTAACCCTTGTCATATTTGCCATTTCATAGCATTTAGCCTTCTCTCATGTTTTCAATTTACATTTTTAATCCTAGACCAAAGTCTTGCCTGGAAAGACTTTAGCTATGACCTTGACAGTTAGCCTCACTCTTGCCAAGAACTTCTCTCCAGGAGCAAACTCTCCGTTCTTTCTCTTCTCAGTTTCTGATGCAACTCTGAAGCGGGCAAACCCCCGGACCTAAGGCACAAGCACACTCCTGACAGTATCATTTCTGCCTGGAGACTTGTGCCGGCAAGTTCCACTCAGCAAATAAAATCTCCTTGTGTGCCACTGTTGGCAGGATCAAATCTCAGTTTGCCACCCTCCTCCTGGCCATTGTAATTTGAGTTGCTGACTATCCACCACAGAATTAAGCTTTCATTAGGTCATTTGTCCCAGCCTAGCCCTAGCTTACTTCCTGTCCCTAGTGTTCCCTTGAAATCTGGCACACCAGCTGAGCCATGACATAGTCTACCTTCAGTCACCTCTACTGCAGGAAGTGGTGCTAGTAGAGACATCCTGGGTCAAGCAGGATATCCTCCAACTACTGCTGTTCAGATAAAATTCAGGTGAGGTTAAACTAAAGTGAAATATTGCTAGTCTCTTTCAGAAACACTGGGGCTACCAGATGTCTACTGCAAAGGACCAGGCATTTATGATAGGGAGGTGCTTTGTTGTTCTACAGCAGCCTTCTGGTTTCTCACAGGTAGCTATGGAATTAGATTCATACAAAAATACCCTGCCCGTGAGCTGTAGGAAAAGGGCTCTGAGCCTTGGTTCCTATTTTTTAACTTAGCACTTAGGAGTAGATTCGCTCACTAGAATCGCTCAGAGGACTCAGTGTGGAGAGAAACCTAGCTACTGCTTAGCTAAGCGCCCCTTCTTGCGCACAGCCATTTGAAGTTTTATCCATCCAGCTCTTTCCTCCAACGGGCCCCAACCCAGTGGTACTTTGCAGACTCCAAGAAGCCACCCAGTTTCAAGTATTACAGGTTCTATCTATCTATCTAGCCTGTATTCATCTAATCTGTATCTCTATCCATCTATCTATGTATATCCTTTTAGAAGTGTTACTGAACACAGTGATTTTTTGTGATTTTCTATTGTTTTTTGTTCAAAATAGTGTAAAAGTACAATTCCCCTCATGTGGAGATTCCTTGAATCATTTGCATCGAAAAGAAGTTCTCAGATATGAAGTGGGTGTGAGGCTTCTCCTGTCTCCTTTGCCTGTGGTTTCTCACATGCGTAACGCCCCATGCCACATGCATTATTTTGTGGGGAGGGAGACATGAAGGAAAACTTGAATTGCCACAATGCTCCTTTATGTGGGGTTCTGCTTTCTTCCTGTCTTACCCCCAGTGCCTTCTCATCACACAAGAACCAACCAACCTTTTCAGCTTTCCCTGAGTGCAGCTATCACTCTGCTTTTTCCTGTGATAAATTATTTTAATCATAATAAACTGAAAGCTTATCTAAGCAACTGCAAGCCACACGTTTCTCCTTTGAATTCTGGCTGTACTCACTATCTTTAATATTAAATTTGACGGCCATAACCCAGGCAGTTATGATTCTTTCCAAAGAAGTTAACTTTGTGAGAGTACAGGATAAGTAAATTTCAGTAAATGCTTGAGTAGAATGCTCTGTCTGTGATCAATCTCTGCTTTTCACTTACACACCAGGGTGTATATCTCAGTGGTCATTCTCCCTGTCACTGTTGTCTAATGTGTCCGGCACCATGGACATGCTCTTTGGGATATAGAGGAGGGTGAATCCTGGGCTCTGCTTTCCCAGAGCGTATGATCCACATGCAGTGAGAGCAGCTCAAGAATTGGAAAGTGATGTTAGACATTATACTAATTTTCTTGGGCTGACAACAACAGAAATGTGTTCTCTTATAATTCTAGAGCCCAGAAGGCTAAAATCAAGGCGTCAGCAGGCCCACACTCCCTCCAGAGACTCTGGGGAGAATCGTGCATTGCCCCCTGCAGCTTGGGGCACCTGTCTGCACTCCCTGACTTGGGCCGCCTCCAGTCCTGGCCTCTGTCGTCATGCCGCTACCTCCTTTTCCGTCTGTGTGTCTCCTCCTCTTTGTGTCTGTGTTAGCAGGACAAATGTGATTGCATTTAGGGCCCATCCAGAAAATCCAGGATAAACTCCTCCTTTCAAAGAGCCTAAACTTTACCACATCTTTTACCATATAAGGTAACATTCACAGGTTGCACAGATTAGGACATGGACATATCTTTCGGGAGGGTTGCCGATGTCATCGGTGGACAACGTTCTACCTTGTGATTCCCTGTTGGTGTTTGTCAAACCACACAGTCTGGGTGCTTGAGAAGTCAACGCTCAAGAGCAGCTCTATCCGTTTTCAGAGAGCCGTGCGAGACTCCTTCCGTTGAGCCAGAAATCTAAGGCCTGTCTGCCTTCCTAATCGTTCTGAGAATTATGATGAGAATACTTGGGATTGTTCTTCCATAAGGGAATCTCTAAACTTGGACAGTTTAAAGTTAACTCGACCTGGTCTCCGCGGCCCCTTCTCAATGCTCATGCTCATTCTTAGCCTTTTCATTTACAGGCAGGGCCACGCAGCCCCGTGCCCCTAAATCCCCCATCTCTGCCCTGACCCTGTACTCTCTGTCTTGCATCCTCACCGGGTTCACAGTAACCTCTCTGACCAAAACCACCTGCCGCCTCTTGGTCACAAAGCAGACGGCCCTTTCTTGGGACTCCCCTTTATCTCTCTGTGACACCTTTCACCTCCCTTCATTTCCAGAGCATCAGAGGTCCCTGTCCTGCTGCCTCTGGCTCCTTCCCCTCCTCCCGCCTTTCTGCCTCATCTCCTGAGCCCTCTGAGGCTCTAATAGTGTCTCCTCATTAACCCCCATGCCATTCTCGCCCCCTCCTGCTTTTGTAACTTCACTTATTTTCATGGTCTCCAATACCCTTCAGTGTGTATCACACCCATTTCATTGTCTCCCGTCCCGGCTTGGCGCCTAGGAGGGGCATTTCATGGGCTTCCCCCTCATCCTGCTCCTCTGGGGTCCCCTAAGGCCTGTGAATAGCATGACTGTCCTACAAAGCTCAAAACTTCTGAGTAATCTGGATTTATTCTCTTCCACTACCTCCCACGTGTGCTCAGATACCAAACTGTAGTAATGCAACCAGTCAGTAGCCCAACCTCTTGGCTTCTTTTCTTCCCTGCACCGGCACCTCCATTCATTGCTTATCCAATGTTAGTGGGCATTCAAATCACATATGGGTCTCGTTAAAAGGCTGACTGAGTCAGGAGGCCTGGGGCGGGGCCTGAGACTCTGCATGCCTAACAAGCCCGAGAGCAGCAGGGACCCACGCCAGTCCCACCTTTACGCTTTTCTCTGAGAGCCTCTGAGCTGCTCCATTGATCTCGCTGACTATCTTCTGTCTCTAGTCCATTTTACACAGATGGCTTTTACTGAAGATCACATCTGATCATTTTTTCCCTTCTCCACAAAACATTTCTTCGACATCCCTTTCTATTACCCACTGAATACCCATGAAATCTCTTAAATGAATCCTCAGCTAGCATTCCGCTTGTTTCATGGCTTGGATTTCCATTTTAAATTCGGCGTCAAGTCTCAAGGCTGCCTTTTGCTTTGCTCTCAGGGCCTGCTGTTCTGTGTACGCTGACATTTTCATGACGCTCACGTGTTCTCATGTGACTCAGAATGCCCTTTCTTCCGCGTCCTCACGGGTCCAAACGTGAGCAGTGTTTAAGGAGTGCTTAAACGACCCTCCTCACTGTGAATTCATCCTTTTGTACTTTATCAGGTTCCCAGCTTTATCCCTGATCATGTTCACTCTGTGGGTGTATGTGTGTGAATTTTTTCAAACACTAGGGTGTGAAATCCTCAAAGTAAGACGGCATATTTCGTTTGTCCTTGATCGCCCTAAAGCGCCCAGTATGGAGTCTTCCCCATAAATGCTCAGTAGGCATATGAGCGTGTAAAATATGTAAATACAGTGTTTTTGCTGTTTTACTCATCAAGAAAGTGATATGGGTTACCCAAAATCCAACATTGCGGAAAAATGTTCTGTCAAAGGTAAAATGCCATCCTAACTCCAGTGCCCCTAGAGGTAACTGTGGTTAACAGTTGGATGCATAATCCTTCCATATTTTTCATACATATCCTCACATTTGCTTTATGTAAGCAAAACTGGGATAATAAGGGCCTTTCATGACCTGACTTTAAATGTAAACCTACCTCCCTATTATTTAACCCTGCAGAATGTCCCAAAAGACACTTTCACTTTTGAAAAAGTGATTTCACTGCGTTAAAGTCAGTCCACTTAAAATGGCCCAGCAGTGTCGAAATACGTTTGCTCTGAACTTCTGATCAGCTGAGCATGTCTGCTTTTCAGCACTTTTTCTGCCCCTGGGATGATGCTAGACCTTGTGGATTTGTAAGAGTAAGACACAAACACGCCCCAGGAGGCCCAAGCTGTTCTTGTATCTTTGGGCTAATATGTTGGCTGACGGACCGATGGAAACATGGTGGTCACTCATCCTTGATGCCAGATGACAGTCACCATGTTTCGTGGTATACACGCTCAGAGAGCCAAATTTTATCCTGAGATTTAAGCTTTCACGTTCTTTAGGTCTGTAAAGAACAGATGACTCATTTTGAATTCTGAACGAGGACCTATTTATCTAACACACACATACATATGTGTATTGGTTTTTGTTTCACGAATGAATATAAGCTCGGAATAAAAAACAGAAAATCCTTAACAATGATTTAACAAAATCTTTTTGTATATTTAACAAAACTGCAATTTAGGGAGGAGAAGTGTGGAAAAAAAGTCATAGGAGCTATGTCTTAGAATGCCAGTAAGTGAAGACACAATATAAACCATTCTTTGGAAAGAGAATTCCTGTAGAAGTCAAAGTCAGTAGGCTTCTAAGAATTTTGGAGAGAGAACGCTTAAGTAATAATGAATATTTTTACTGATGCCATATTTGCCATTTTATAAAAGTCAGCCTTGTGGCAGATTTCTGGAATGTCATGTCCCTGGGTCACGGGAGGCGAGGGATGTGTTTGAGGGGCCTACGGTTGTCAACAAAGCTGGATATGTTCATGAAAAAACAGGTCAGACGAGAGGGAGCTGACACTCTGAAACTGTATGCACCTTCTGCAGTCTGAGCTAGTGAAGTTCTGTAAAGAATAGCTCTACAGCTTATATTTCTTGTGTTTGAGGAAACAGGTCCCAAGATGTTGAATGGTTCACCCAAGACCGCAGCATTAACAAGCCTCTGTCTTTTACAACATGGTGGCACTTCTGTCTTCTTTCATGCTCAATCTCTGCCCAGGAGCCGGCGCTCTGCTTCTCACCCCACGTTCTCTCTCTCAGTGATGGGGCTGCACTGAGGGCTTCATGTGTCAATAGACATGGTTCTCTGCTCTCACTTCTCTTCCTTTGAGTGCTAGAAATCCATTTCTGGCCCTCTGTTAGACATTTCCACAAAGAATAGCGATCTGGCACCTCTGGTATACCATCTGGACACTAGAACTCATCCCCTTTCTCCAAAACACACCATTCCACCTATTTTTCCTGTATTAATCAACCGCATCACAGTCATCCTAGGCTCTCAGACTTGGACCCTTTGAGTCCATATTTCCTCTATACTCTCACTCTTCACGGGCAGTCTCTAAATCCTGATGGATTTTCTTGAACCCCCTCATCAGTTTCCTCCCTTCTGGCCCCACTAGCACTTCCCTAAGCCTGGCCTCTGCCTCCCCGCTTGCACAGCTCATGACCTCCAGCTTGGCCCCAGGCTCTCAGTCCTCATGCACGTGCCTCTTCTGTAATGACATCACAGCCTTTCCCACTCACTCTGCGTCATTCCAGCTCCGTCTCCCTTTCCTGGCTCGGCTGTGGCCCTGTAGCCTCATCAGCCTGCCCGAGGCCCCTTGGGTGTGCGCCATCCTACTGCTCTAGGTTTGTGGGGACCCTCCGTGCTCCCTGAAATGTGCCGGCCTTGCTTCACTCTTAGCAGTCCCCAGATATCCAGAGGCCTGTCTTCTCCAAGAAAACGCATCTTTCAATCCTCATGCTTCTTTAGTGTATTGTTCTTGTCACTGTTACATTTGCCGTACTTGTTTGCACTGGAATCAAGAGTGTAAATAATTGTTTCTATTAGGTTTTGAGCTTCTCGTCAGAAGCCCCCATTATTTACTTGTCTATACCTAGGAGTTTACACATTCAGTAAAATCTGAATGAGAAGCTCCCTCAATTGAATGAGGGTCTAGATCCCTATAAGGACAGAGACTTTATGTTAACCCAAGGGTTTAAAACCGCCTGACACCCAGTGGACTCTCATTACATTGTTGAGTCATTTCCTTCTTACTATTCTTTTTGGGAGAAAAATTAATCTGAGGGTTAGCAGTTTCCGGTGCATCTTGATGACAGGATAGCTTGCATATTAGTAAACAGTAAGCCGCTGATGAGCACTGCCCAGACGTGCTGGCATTGTCCCCGGTCAGACTCAGCTTCGCTTGTCTAGAGGGTTGTCTCTGTGGATAAAAGGGTCACCCTGGTGGCCCCACATTTTGAGCATCCTCCTCCCAGTTCTGGCTCCTGTCACCATCTGCTTCCAGTGGCCAGTGCTTTTGAAGTGGGCATTAGCTGTCGATCATCATGAGTAGCCAGTCCTCCTGAGGGCTTCTTGGAACCACTGGAAAGGCTCCCATCACAGGGACTTATGGTGATGTTTCTAAAACCACAGTCCAAGTCCACATGCACCAGAATCATCTGGGTGGTTATGAAAAATGTAAACATGGGCCTGGAAATCAAATAAACTGAATCAAGAATGGGGGCCAGGGTCTGTCGGTCTGCCTATACTGAGACTTCTGCTTGCTAAATCTTAAGACACTAACTGAAGATCACTGGGGCCAGGGGAGGGGAAAGATTGAGAGAGAAACATTTTCTATTTTTTTTCTGAGTAGATTAATAGCCTGGCTGGCAAGAGGTACCTTATTGTAGGCTGTTCTCTCTGGTAAGATGAGTCATAGTCAGTTTTGGGTGTTTCTCAGGCTTTGAGGAAGGTGGAATACTCTTTTCCACTGGAACTTAAGCAGAATTGAGCAAGGAGTGTGTCTCCTCAGGTGTAGAATTGAGATGAAACTGTCACCTCCAATGTACTCTACTGTATATAAAACATATACCTTTGTTTTTTTAAAAACTTGGGTAGCAGTCTTCAAAAGTGGTATAAAAACAGACATTTTTATTTGAGTATAGGCAATCTTTAACATTTTTTATTTGTGTCTTGAGTTTTGTCATGAAACTATCATAAGCAGACCATATTTTTGCTGTGTATATTTAGGGGTTATATTTCTGAGAAAGTACAACACATATTATTTATATGAATAGCAGGATGTCAAGAAAGCAAAGACAAAATAGTCTAGAACTGCTGTGTATGTGCATAAGCAATTATTATGAATGTTAAAAATGGGCAGAGATTAGTTTTGCTCATGGGTTAAAAGGCATTCTATATAAATCTAGAAATGACTAAATTTTAAAAAGCAAATACATTTAATAATTTTTTACAAACTTTATGTAAAGTATTATGTTGCTTTTTAAAAGAATTAAAATTATCCATCACCCTGTTCCTTAGAATTTTAGAAATTCCTGTGGTACATGGCCCACAACAGTCTAGTCTATTTCCAGCTCTTTTACTGGCTATTCACTTGTTCATTAAATTTATTAAGGCACTGTTCAATGGAGTAGAGATAAAGGGATGAAAAATCAGGACAAGATGCTGCCCGCATGGAATTATGTCTTTGAAAAAATCCACAGGACCTGGAGTAATATTCCCAAGGGGTTCTAAACAGACCTACTGCTACTCGGTGTCAAGATCAGAAGAAATAGGAGTATAAGAATAGTGTGGCTAAGTAGATGTGTGACCTTCCTTAGGCTTTACTTTTCTACCACCTTTTAAACCTGGGGCTTAAGATTGAATTTTTTCCTCAAACAAAAAAAATTCTTTTCTAGAAAAATTAGACTGCCAATACTGATTTTTGCCACTAGATGGCAGCCATCCATACTTGTGTGTCCAACGATCGAGTCACGTTTTGAAAATTAAAGTGGGGTTCAACAGGAACCACTTGGTATGAAAAAAGTGCTGTAAGCTTCACACCAGTGAAAGGCAGGGTTGCTGTTACGTTCCATAGATTCCGTGCTTTAAACACGGCCATTCTTTTGTTCCCTGGCATTGTTTTCGATGTGGCTACCTGTTCAGTCTCTCCAAACACAGGACCCATTTTTGAAACCTTTTTAGAAAGTCACATATGTTGTTGAAGTTATGATATTGCATAAAGTCCCTAATGAGCTTTGACTAGTGTTCTGTTTATATGAAAAAGTTAAAACAGGCTTTGCAAGTGGAGACATAGATGAACACACATGCTGCTTTTCCAGATGTGTGAAAAACAGATGTTCCATTTTCTTGTGGTGGCAGAAGAAACAAAAATACTAGAAACTCTCCTCCTGAACTACTTCACTTGATCTGCCATCGGTTATAGGAGTCAAGAAAATGAAACATGAGCAGAAGTTAAATCGAGGAAGTCACACATAGAAACCAAGATTAACATCTCTACTCCTGAACAGGGAGCGGGCCCAAATCCTGCTCGCGAGGAGCCCACCTGCCTTCTTCACAGCAGAGACTAACCGAACACGGCGCTCAGCGTGTCTTTAGGAGCCTGAGTGGGCCACTTCGTGGGTTTCCAAGGCCAAACAAACTAAAACAGCCTTAAAGAAGCGGTGCCCACTGACTCTTTCAGTATTTGGACGGGCCATACCAACTACAGATGCTTCCTTTGACTTCCGAAGCAGCTTGGATAAGATTTGTTTTAAGGCAGCTAGGTTCAGAAGGGGTTAGAAAAATGTGTGTCAAAGTCTGGACCCTAGATACATGTTTATAATCGACAAAATGTTAACTTGTGCCATAGAATTATCTGAGCCAAATTGTTCTTGGGACTCAAAGGGTGGAGAAGCCAAATCTTTTTGGAGGGATACCAAGAACTTCTTAGTTTAAGGGATTTCACTTGAGAGATACTTTAAAGGACCATTAAGACTTAGACACATGCAGATGCAACATAGACTGTTTAGGCAAAACTCACCTTCCATGCGAAAAGTCTTTGCTGTTCTTGTCTGTATCATGAACACACCATCTCAGAGTCTCTGCACTTAACAGTCTTCCTCTGGAAATCTAAAGAGCCTGCTTTTTCACTTATTCTGGATCTTTCCTCAAATGTTACCTGATCAGGCTGGCATCTTGTGATCCCCTCATCTGAAAAAGCACCCCTTCCATCATTCACCATCTCCTTAACCTACTTTTTCTTTATAGCATGTATCACCACCTGGCATAATGAGTATTTATTTTTTTCATTTATTGTTTGTGTACACCCACTACAGTATGAGCTCTCTGAGACCAAGGACTTAATCTTTTTTTTTAAATGCTAAGTCTGCAGTTTCTAGAACACTGCCTGGCCTAGACTAGGCTGTCAACAAACACTAACTGAAGAAATGACTATTCAGTGTCACTTTTATTTTTCGTATTGGAGGAAAGAAAACCGACAGACCCGCCCCATATTGTCTTTTCCACCAGGGCCCTTTCTTTCCTACATCCATATTGAAATCATCTCTAGCAGCACTGCTTACAGTAAATCACAGGATTGCAGACTTGAAGAAAGTGAAAGAAACTAGCACATTCAAATCAAGTTTACTTGAGTATGCCTAGCTTTGTTTCCAATAATGCTATTTTACCCTATTTTTCAATTAGAAAGAAGAAAGAAGAAACTTGTTACCTTCTACATCTTTTTTAAATTCTATTTTTGTTAAGTGCTCGACTTAATTATGAACATATACATTAAAAAGCAAGTCAAGAAATTCTTCAGGTCATAAAACAGAAGAGGAAGATGGAGCAGGGCTTTTCTGAATCGGGGATTCTGTGGCGTGTATTAGGAAATTAACAGTGGGGTACCTCTTGTGTGCCATTATGCAAAATGTGATGGATAATCAAGAGTATATTGGCCTGGCATGCTCTTGGTGTGCCACAAGATACTTAATTTTCTACATTACTTGACTAGTGTGGTTTCTAGTGGTTCAGATATTCTGAGGCTCCTTAATATAACTAAAATTATGCTTTATTAGGTTGTCTTTCACAATAAAATCCAGGTCTTGAAATTTTGTTACGCATACTTGAAGATAATGTATTCTGTTTTTCATTCATCAAACATTTGTTGAGCAGCTGTGAATGCCAGGGTGCTGCTGGATGCCGGGGGTAGAGGAAGAGAGCAGACAGGGCCTTGCCAAGACACGGGGTCTTGGAGCTTGAGGTTTATGTGGATCAACCCACTTTTCTTGCTGTTGAGAAGTAGCAGCTTTAAAAATATCATAAATACTCCATATCGCAGGATGCTGATGGCATAATCGTGAGACGGTCAGTATCCTTAATACTATAAATCTTGTTCTGACGATGGTTGGGTAGAAGACACGCACTGGAGACACCGTTTCTTTGGAATCTGGGGGTCACCAAATCACACACACACTCGAGTTTATGAACTGTTTCATAACCTCAGTTCGGTCTGAATTGTTTCCCATGTCAGTCTTGAAACCATATAGGTGTATATATAAACCTTTGGCTCTGAATCAAAGCAGAAAACAATGCTTGTACAGTGTGGCTTTAAAGAATGTATTTAGAAAGTAGGAAGGTATTTTACTGGGATCACATAGAAGCTAGTGGTTAAATAGAATTTGGTTTTGTCATGAAGGTTACTTTTTTTTAACTTAAAAGAATATCATCTTTATTAAAAAGGGCTTTAGGAAGACTTAGTCATAATATTTTTATACTTTTAAATTTAATTTTACATCTAGAACACAATATTTGGTAAACTCTAAACAACACAGAAGCCAGGTTGCTTCATCAGATTTGGAAACATTTTACAAATTACATCTCAAATATTTTTACAGTATATCAGTATTGTACCAACTGACATGGCCAGATAATTGACTCTGGCAAGAATGATTTCCAGAGTATCTAAAGGAAATTGGGCATCTTGCATAGACTTCAGTGTTCGTGCCCTAAAAAGGTATCAAGTTTCAGCATCTTCCAGCCTCTCACCTGCAGGAAAGCTCTCATATTGGGTATTGACAATATTGCCTGAGAACCTCAGAGCCTCCCTGGAAGGTGTAACCATTGCCTCATTCAAGAGACCCTTTGATAGATGGGAAAACAGGGCTAGGGAAGTAAAATGACTTGCTTATGTCCCTAAAATGTTTTAAGGAAGTTTTTATTCTACCAGCACGTGCTGTCTGCTACTAATCTTAACTATTTCAGGTTGTGTGAGTGTTAGAGTTTGTCATATATTAGATGAGGCCTCAAGGAGGGCTGTTGTAGTTTTTTTGGGGGGGGTTCAATATCTCTCTTGGTTCTTTTTTTTATTTTTTATTTTGGTATCATTAATATGCAGTTACATGAGCAACATTGTGGTTACTAGATTCCCCCATTATCAAGTCCCCACCACATACCCCATTACAGTCACTTTCCATCAGCATAGTAAGATGTTATAGAGTCACTATTTGCCTTCTCTGTGCTATACTGCCTTCCCTGTGCCCCCCTCCCTACATTATGTGTGCTAATCATAATGCCCCTTACTCCCCTTCTCCCTCCCTTCTCACCCAGCCACCCCCCAGTCCCTTCCCTTTGGTAGCTGTTAGTCCATTCTTGGGTTCTGTGAGTCTACTGTTGTTTTCTTCCTTCAGTTTTTGCTTTGTTCTTATGCTCCACAGATGAGTGAAATCATTTGGTGCTTGTCTTTCTCTGCCTGGCTTGTTTCACTGAGCATAATACCCTCTAGCTCCATCCATGTTGTTGCAAACAGTAGGATTTGTTTTCTTCTTATGGCTGAATAATATCCCATTGTGTATATGTACCACATCTTCTTTATCCATTCATCTACTGATGGACACTTAGGTTGCTTCCATTTCTTGGCTATTGTGAATAGTACTGTGATAAGCATAGGGGTACATATGTCTTTTTGAAACTGGGATCCTGCATTCTTAGGGTAAATTCCTAGGAGTGGAATTCCTGGGTCAAATGATATTTCTATTCTCAGTTTTTTGAGGAACCTCCATACTGCTTTGCACAATGGTTGAACTATTTTACATTCTCACCATCAGTGTAGGAGAGTTCCCCTTTGTCTGCATCCTTGCCAGCATTTGTTGTTCCTAGTCTTTTCTATGTTGGCCATCCTAACAGGTGTGAGGTGATATATCTCATTGTGGTTTTGATTTGCATTTCTGTGATAATTAGCAATGTGGAGCATCTTTTCCTGTGCCTGTTGGCCATCTGAATTTCTTCTTTGGAGCATGAGCATTACTTATTAATCGCTAAAAGGTAATAAGATCCTTGGAGTTGGTATCAAGGAATTCACTGAGTACGGAATGTATTTTGTTAAGATAAATTCAGTGATATAGATACCAGAACAATTTTGACTTGAGGCTATCTATTCCTTTCTAACATTTTAAAGAATATTTTGGTGTATATTAGATGGCTGATATTCATCTTAGAAATGATTTCAACTGCAAAATGCTCTCATGCTTTCAGAATTGTAGGGTCCTTCCCAATTTTTACCTATTTACCTTCCAGAGTTCTCCAACCATTGTTGTTACTGTTACATTTTCTTTTAATCCAGTGCTTCTCAACTGGATTTTGCTCATTCTTGTCCCCCTAAGGAGCCTTTTAGATTTTTTTGTCCTTATCTCCTCTCTACCCCTTGAAATATTCATACCATATATTTGCTGAATATTTGTTTATAAAATGTAGCCATTTAGAATGCAAACTTCAGTTGTTCACCAGGATGATATTAAGGCAGAAGTGATTCCACGGCCCCCTCACACCTCATGGTGACTTCAGTCCTCGTTGTCATCCCTCACCCCAAATGCCCCATGCTGTTGACATGGTTCCCTCACTTGAGCACGTCCTATCCCTTCTCTGCACCCTTCCCTCATGCCCATCTCCTCGTGGCCACCATCTGATCCCTCAGGACTGGTTCCAGAGTCGACTCATCTGCTGTGCCTGCAAAAGGATTTCCCTGAGAACATCTACAGTGGTGCCCCTTCCTACTGGGTGTCTGAGAAGCCAAAAAGATCAATATATTTGGGGGGGGGGGGCAAATAAGAAAATGCAAGCACGATTTCATTCATCTTCCATCTTCTTACGCCTTTCCAGCCCATGGGCGTCCTTGGACCTGCTTTGCTTTGCTGGGCAGACCCACCTGTTTCATCACCCAAATGCAGTTGAGAGAGATGAGATCAATGCCTAGACGTGTCCACGCTGTTTGTTTTTAAATATGATTTACGCTGTCGTTGCCTTCCTGTGTCACCAACGTGTTTTGAAGCTCTTGTAATACCTCAGACACATAGTTCCTAAAACTGTGGTAAGATAACAGCAGTCCCCAGTGGCCCACCCTCCCAGAGTCCCACTCTCGAGAGGCAGCCATTTCCAACTCTTTAGGCTGTTTTTGTTGTTTTGTTGTTATTTATGGATGTATTTCTAAATAGCCTGCTTAGGTTGCTGTGTCGTGCTTTTTCGCTTGTAGAGTTTACTTCCCGCTATAGAAAATGATGTTTTATCCCTATTATATATCTCATACCTTATACTCCAAAGAGGATCATCTTAAAAATGTGGTTATATCAATATTCAGTATTAATGTGTTTTGACTACATAAATTCTACTCACTACCAAATCATTAGTGAACTAAGATATTTTCTTTTTTCATATTATTTTTTTGTTTTCCTGGAATTAATACTTGTCTCGTATTCTCCCTCTTATTTTCTTTCTTTCTTTCTGCCCGTCTGTCTTTCATCTCCTTAGGAGTCTTACCATCTTTTGGACTGGAAGTCTTCAGGATTGCCCAGAGGCAGTACTCTTAGGATCTTCCTTCACTGTACTCCTCTTTGCATTGTCCCTTTTCTTCAGAGTTCCTCAATTTTATTATCTGTAGAGTGAGAAATATAATTGCTATACTTGCCTCTTCTGGTTCCCAGGAAGATGACATGAATATATGCGTAAGCCCTTATACAGTAGAACTTGCACATAGCATGCACCCCAGAAGGGTAACAATCACTATTGCTTTTGCTATTATATATACTGCTTTTATTGTGATTTATTTTCCCATTAGTATTTTACCTGTCTCAAAGGAAAGTTTCTAAAATAATATGAGCAGAATAGGAGATGACTGTAGAATCGGTTAAGAGCCTTGCACACTATGATATACTCATAATTATTAGAATTACCACTAATGGTCCATCCTACTGCATACCTGTGCAAGGATAAATCAGAGCCAATGCCGCCTGAAGGAGAGAAGGATGGTTCTCCCCGGTGTGCAGGTTAACCACTGCTGTCCCTACCTTCCTATGCTCTGGCCCTGACCAGACAAGCCCGTATCCTGTGAAGATGGGAACTGAGCCCCAATCTGAAGTTCAGTTTGATGGTGATGTCTTTGAGTAGCATCCAACATTTTCTGAATTTAAGTAAACTTCTTCAGTATTCATTGGAACAAAACTGTGGGACATTCGAATGACTGGCTATGTTGAAATAGAGAGCTCACTTGTCCAGGTTATTTAGTTAGTTAATTAAATGGCAAGGTTTAAAATCAAGTGAATTTAGATGTTACTTTGCAGTTATTGTGGTTTACAGAGTAGAGGATACACAGCCATATGTAAATATTTTTAAATAAAGTAGTAAATGTTAGTTTGTTTCCCATTGATTGTTATTTCCATTGAATATGCTTGCTTTGGTCATTTTAAATCATATCCATAGTATCAAAATGATATAAACCCAAGGGGGAGGTGTTGGTTGAAAATAAAATAGGGTTCTTGACAAAAAGAATTTGAATTTTAGACTCTCCTAGCCATTTGTGGGGCACCCATGGTAACTTTGTAAGCGATCCCTGTGTTGCCAATACGAACAGGTGGCATCTCTAAACTCTGACTGTGTTTGTGGCCGGCTGGGGGACACGCCTCAGCGCTGCTGGTCTTTTGTTTCACTGACTCTTGCTTTCTTCCTATTCACAATTAATTTTGCATTGAACACACATGCCTTGATGACAGTTAAATGCTTCTTTGACATAAATGAAAAGAATAATTCTACAAAAAAGTACACAAGTGGTCTACCTTTTTAAAAAGGCATTAATCCCTTCCTTGCTTTGATTTCAATAAACGTCAGTAGTTTTGAATATTCATTTAGATTGCCTCTAACTAAGGCAAGTGTTTACAGCAATTTAGTATTATTTGGAACAGCCATCCTCATCCTTTCCAACTTGCCTGTGCTGTGTGACATTAAATAAGCATCAACCTCTTATGTTTGCTTCAAAGCAGGTAATGAAAAATCGGAAACAAAACAAACTATTTTAGTTCAGATAACGTACATTTCAGAAAATGGACTAGCATAGACGGTATGCCTAATTTCACATATCTCGTTAAATTCAATCCAGCTGCCATTAAGGAGGATTGAGTCAATGTATAGAGTAGAAACTGAAAATGTATTTTATTTATGAGCAGTTTCTTGTGGGCTCCTGCCCTTATGGGACCTACGGCTGGTAGTGGAAATACTACTAGGTTAGAGGAGATCGCAGTTTGACCCTCTCACACGCATGGCTTACTGGCAATAATAATAAAATTAATATTTACAGAAATCACTATGCACTTTACTCTGTGTTAAACAGCACTAAGTACTTCCTTTGCAATAGCTCACTTAAAACAATACTACAAGGCAGGTACTATTCTCTGTTTAATAGGTGAATATAATAAGCCACAGATGGGTTCAATTACCTGTCCAAACTAGGTTTCTAGCAAATAAGTAGCTGATTCTGGTCCTGGTTAATGGTGTTTGCAATCTCTGGACTAAAAAGCAATCTCACAGACTGAGACAAATTAAAAATAACCTGAGTCTTTTTATCAAAGATTTTTTAAAATAGTCTTTTCTGTATGCTACAGTAACAACTCATTAAATGTACAAAATGAAGGCCAGAATAAAAATACAAGTAGGGATATAAAAGGAACTGGAGGAGCAAATAAACTTGTAAACAAATAAGAGACCCAAATTTGATGAGGGAAATTTTTAATGTATCTAAAAGTATAATTCTTTAACTGCATTACTATGACACACCTGAGATAATAAAGTTTCATTAGCAAATGAAACTAGACTAGGAAAGACTAGTAACTGTTTAAGCAGTAACTAGAGGGGAGGAAAACCTTTTTTAAAGTTAGACTTATAACAACATTCCAATAGAATGCCATTTTATTCATCTAAGTCGGCTCATCCAGCATTGTAGTATAACGTTCGCTGTGTAACTTGGAACTACTTCAGTGGTCTTATGGAAATAATGCAGTATTGCTGTAAAATATGACAGGAAGAAATCCTCAGTTTCTGTATTTGGTATAGACTTTCCAAGTAGATAAAAGTTTAAGAAAGGAGAGCAGACTATTCAAGGGTGAACATGGGCTAATGGGACACTGTACCTAGCTTCTCTGATTATCAGCTGTTGAGAGAAATAAAATACAGGCTCTCTAGAACAGAATTAAGTATTGTGGGAAAGTCATACTTGATTTGAACTTTGAAATCTATTTTAAGTAAATAAAATTCTAGAGATTGTACTTCATTGGTCCTAGGTCTTCAGGGATCCTGTATAGGATGGTTTTTGTTAAATGATACATAGTTTTGTACACTAATTTTTATCTTCTCCTATCACTGATTTTCCCCTAAAGTTTAGAGTCAAATGACAATATGTTATCAACACAAGAACTTACCATTGACATATGTAGTAAAGTGGAAGAATTTCCCCCTTTATAAAAGATTTTCTCTATAGAACAGTATTATTGTTCTTTGGGGTATGATGAATAAAACCTCTGACAGGCATTTCATTCACCTTCTATTGAATCTTATTGTTTTGAAAGATAAATGTTCAGTAATGTGAACGAGAATGAAATATCCTCATATCTCCTTTCCAGTGAAAATATATCAATCTGTACTCCACTAAAGGGTGTGCAACCTCAGGAGCAGCTGTGAGCTAGGTTTCCCTCTTTTTGCTTCCAATTCACATCTTCCTTTCAGAAAATGATCTCATGGGTTGCTAATGTTTTAGTCAAGACAAGGGGAAATTCTTTTTAAAAATGTAAGATTTCACAGGGAATATGCTCTTACTTTTCAGACTCATTCCCTGGATGATAGACAGGTTAGGACACTTCCTGGAAGGGTTTATGTAACCCTCCTCCTTTCAGTGGATATGGTCTGGCAGCCCAGAGCCCTGCCAGTTAATGAGCTTTCTCAACTCTCTTTTAACATGAAGATGGATAGTTAGGGAAAGTGAACAACCACTCACACCATTGTTGATGAGGTTGGAGGTGGAGAACCCATAGGAAGAAAAGTGACATCTAAAATTGCTTTTATAATTCATGGATCAAGAGTATTGATAAACTATAACATTTTGAGAATTTTGGGGTTCATTTGCAGGATGGAAAAAAAAGGCCCGAAAAGAACAATCCTATGGTACCAGAGGCTACCTAGTAACTGACTGGTGGATTTTGTGGTCACCCTTACCATCTGCTTCTGAGTTTAGGGAAAGGATATGCATATGAACTTTTCATCATCCTCTTAAGATGTGAAGAAAACAACCTCAGCTGTGAATATGTGTTGCTCACACATGCTGTTTTCAAAATGAAAATTGTGTGAAAATGGAGAAAAATTTTATCAGATGAAATTCATAGACTTTGTGATAGAATAAAGAATATAGTCTAGTATATTTTAGAACAAGTGGTCTTCCATTCAGGGTAAACTTTGAGCTTGTTCCAGTTAGTTCTTTAAAGAAAAGATGAGTTGAGGGACCAAAAAAGGTGGTGGAGTAGGAAGACAACGCAGAGATCTCCTTGTACACACACACCGAGGAAGCAGCTACAGTAATTACAACTAACCCTGAACATGACCTGAGGACTGCAGAACAGACCACCTATACCTGGTGAAGAAAAGTCAACACAGAGAGGGACAAAGTGGCAGAGCCATGACCTATCAGGACCCCAGCTCTTCCTCCATCTCAGCCCACAAGTGGAAGGGACAGGAATGGAGCATGGAGGGGATAAATGCTCAGGAACTCTGCACACCTGCCCCTAGACACCTGTTCTGGGAACACAAGTCCACACTGCACTGGAATATGGTGATCGGTGGGCTGGACACGAGGAAGAACTGGAGCACTCTGGGAGGCTGAGACTCCTGCCATTCGTGGGAGACGGACGTGTGCTGATGGTCCTGCTGAGAACCAATGCAGGCAGCAGTTTGAAGGATTTCCCAGCCACAGGAAGGATGTCAGAGGGACAAGGGCTGATTGGAGCCCTCTCTGCAGGAGAGAGAAGGTGGATGATGCTTCCCAGGCCTTCCCTCAGCCCAGCTGATCGGGTGCTCAGGGAAGCCCCAAATGCTCCATCCCCCTTACTGGTGACTAAGCCCCAAGGCACTTCCCTGTGTACCCACCCACTCGCTATCCCAGTCTGCTTGGCCCAGTAGCATCAGACTGTTCTGCCTGGCAGGCAGAGGGACACTTTGCTGCATGGCAGGCAGAAGGAGGCTTCCCAGATTTCCTGGCCCTTGCTCAGCCCGACTGGCAAGTTGCCTATGGAAGCAAGTTCTGAGTGCTCCTTTCCCCTTGCAGGTGGCCCAGCTCAGCACAGCGCACCCACCACCATGCACCCCATTAGCTCAGCAGGGCCACCATTGCTGCAGGGCAAGTGGAGGACAGCCATGCACACAATGATTCCAGCAGAAGTGCTGCTGTTCTAATCATAAAGAGCCATCTAACCTCAAAAAGACATATGCACCCCTCTGTTTATCACAGCCCTATTTACAATAGCCAAGAAATGGAAGCCACCTAAGTGTCCATCGGTAGATGAATGGATAAAGAAGATGTGGTACATATACACAGTGGGATATTATTCAGCCATAAGAAGAAAACAAATCCTACTGTTTGCAACAACATGGATGGAGCTAGAGGATATTATGCTCAGTGAAATAAGCCAGGCAGAGAAAGACAAGTACAAAATGATTTCACTCATATGTGGAGCATAAGAACAAAGCAAAAACTGAAGGAACAAAACAGCAGCAGACTCACAGAACCCAAGAATGGACTAACAGTTGTCAAAGGGAAAGGGACTGGGGAAGATGGGTGGGAAGGGGGGGAGAAGGGGAAAAAGGGGCATTATGATTAGCAGATGTAATGTGGACAGAGGGGCATAGGGAAGGCAGTGTAGCACAGAGAAGACTAGTAGTGATTCTGTAACATCTTACCATGCTGAATGACAGTGACTGTAATGGGGTATGTGGTGGGGACTTGATAATGGGGGGGATCTAGTAACCACAATGTTGCTTGTGTAATTGTATATTAATGATACCAAAAAATAAAAAATAAAAAGAGCCATCTGAAGCAAAATGACATCTATGCTGGACTGAGATAGACCACTGCCAGCAGAAAGACAGAAAGGCAGCCCTGCCAACAGCAACTGGGGCTCCACTGCAAAGGAGAACCAGGAGCTGGAGAGTAAAGAGTCTTGAGCTTCTGGCACCACAGGACACCTTCTTCATCAAGCCATTACTTTCTAGACAAGCCATCTTTCTAATACAAAGAAACACAGAAGCCCTGACATAATGAGGAGGGAAAGGAATATGTTCCAAACAAAAGTACAGAATAAGACACCAGAAAGAGGGCCCAATGAGATGGAGATCACCAGTTTTCTTGATAAAGATTTCAAAGTAACAGTCATAAATATGCTCACTAATCTGCAGAGGAGTATTGATCTCAGGGACGAGTTCAACAAAGAGATACAAGAGTTGACAAAGAGCCACTCAGAGCTGAAGAATACAGTAACTGAAATAAAAAAAAATACAATGGAGCGAATAAATAACAGATTGCTGCAAGTAGAGGAGACAATCAATGAGATGTAAATTAGAGAACAGGGAAACAATGAAGCTGAGGAACAGAGAGAAAAAAGAATCTCTAAAAATGAGAGGATGCTAAGAGAGCTGTGTGACAAGTCCAACTGAAACAATATTTGCATAACAAGGTACAAGAAGGAAAAGAGAGAGGCAATTATTTCCTAACTGAAGAAATCATTGCTGAAAACTTCCCCAATCTGGGGACACCCAAGCCCTGGAAGCACAAAGAGCCCCTAACAAAAGGAACCCCATGAAGACAACACCAAGACACATAATAATTAACATGTTAAAGATTAAGTATAAGGAGAGGGTATTGAAAGCATCCAGAGAGAAAAAAATAAATTACTTATAAGGGAAACCCCATCAGCCTATCAGCAGACTTCTCAGCACAAACTTTACAGGCCAGAAGGAAGTGGCATAAATATTTAATTTATTGAAACAGAAGGAACCTTAAACTAAGAATCCCCTATCCAGCAAGGAATGATAAGAGGATTATCATTCAGATTTGAAGGAGAGATTAAAAATTACCCAGATAATGGCTGAACGAATTCACCACCACTAAACCAGTATTACAGGAGATGTTAAAGGGACTTCTGTAGATGGAAGTGTTCTTAAACCTAAATAGTTTTCACCATTGAAAATAAACCCAGAGTAAAGGTAGAAGGCCAATTATTTATTAATCAAGTACAAAATTAAAACAAAAGAAAAGTAGTAAAATCAACTAAACACAGTATCAAAGGATACACAAAAATCCTGAATATGACATATAAGACATAAAGTATAGAGGAAGAAGAAGAATAAAAAAGTTCTTTTAGATTGTGTTTGATAGAGAAATAATCAACTTAATATAGACTGTTATATAGTTAGGAAACTATCCATGAACCTTATGGTAACCACAGACCTAAAGCCTATAATAGATACACAAAAAATTAACAAAGAGAAATCTAATCACAGTGACAAAAACCATCAAAAAAAAAAAACCAAGAGAAGAGTATCAGAGAGGAAGAAAGGAACAAAAAGGGACTATAAAAACAACCAGAAAACAATAAAATGACAATAAGGACATACCTATTAATAACCTCATGTAAATGGACTGAATGCACCAATCAAAAGATACAGGGTATAGACAGAATGAATAAATAAATAAGACCCATCTATATGCTGCCTACAAAAGAAACATTTCAGACCTAAGGTGCCAGACTAAAATCTGGTACCCTATACACAGACTGAGAGTTAAGGGATGGAAAAAGATATTTCATGCAAAATAATAGGAGAAAATAGGAGTAGAGGTACTTATATCAGATAGAATAGACTTCAAAACAAAAAGAGTAACAAGAAACAAAGAAAGACATTACCTAATATTAAAGGGATTAGACCATCAAGAGGACATAACAATTATAAACATCTATGTGCCCAACATAGGAGAACATTAAATACATAACACAAATACTAACAGAACTAAAGGGGGTTATAGACTGCAACTCATTCATATTAGGGGACCATAACATGCCACTTACATCAATGGACAGATCAACCTGACAGAAAATAAATAAGCAAACAGAGATACAGAAAAACATGTTAGATGAGATGGACTTAACATATCTACAGAACATTCCACCTGAAAGATACACATTTTTATCAAGTGCACATGGAACATTCTCCAGAATAGACTGCATACTAGGCCACATAAAGAGCCTCAATAAATTCATAAAGATTGAAATTGTATCAGGCAACTTCTCAGAACACGATGGCATGAAATTAGAAATAAATTACGCAATCTATTCTGGAAAGAAAGTTACAGACCAATATCCGTGATGAACACAGATGCAAAAATATTCAACAAAATATTAGCAAACTGCATTCAAATATACCTCAAAAGGATCAGCCATCACAACCAGGTGTGATTTATTATTAAATAACAAAATTTAATTATTGCAAGGATAGTACAACAGTCATAATCATAAATCAATATTCATAATCACTGTCATATACCACATTAACAGAAAGAAGAATAAAAAACACACAACCAATTCAAGAGATGCTGAAAAAGCATTTGGAAAAATTCAACATCCTTTCATGATAACAATGCTCAACAAAATGAGTATAAAGGGTACATACCTCAACATAATAAAGGCCATATAGGACAAGCCCTCAGCTAACATTGTACTCAGTGGCGAGAAACTGAAAGCTTTTCCTCTAAGATCAGGAACAAGACAAGTATGTCCACTCTTACCACTTTTATTCAACATAATACTGGAGGTCCTAGCCATAGCAATCAGACAACACAAAGAAATAAAAGGCATGCAGATTGGCAAGGAAGAAGTAAAACTGTCACTATTTGCAGATGGCATGATATATATAGAAGTCCGTAAGGACTCCACCAAAAAACTATTATAACTAATACTGGATTTGTCAAAGTTTCAGGATACAAAGTTAATACACACAGAAATCTGTTGCATTCTTGTATACTAACAATGAACTAACAAAGAGAAATCAGGAAAACAATTCCATTTACAATTGTATCAAAAAGAATAAAATCCCTAGAAATATACCTAGCCAAGGAGGTGAAAGACCTGTCGTCTGAAAATTGTAAGACACTCCTGAGAGAAATCAAGAAGACTCAAATAAATGGAAATCTGTCCCATGTTCATGGATAGGCAGAATTAATATTGTCAAAATGGCCATCCTGCCCAAAGCAATTTACAGATTCAATGTAATCCCTATAAAAATACAAACATTTTTCAATGAGCTAGAGCAAATAATCCTACAATTCAGATGGAACCACAGAGACCCAAATAGCCAAAGCAATCCTAAGAAAGAAGAACAAAGCTGGGGGTGATCATGCACCCTGACTTCAAGGTCTACTACAAAGCTACAGTAATCAAAATAGTGTCATGGCATAAAATCAGACCTATAGATCAAACAAAATAAAGAACCCAGAAATAAACCCGTGCATATATGGTCAATTAATATATGATAAAGGAGCAATGAATATACAGTGGGGAAAGTCTCTTCTATAACTGGTATTGGGAAAATTGGAAGGCTACATGCAAGAGAATGAAACTGGATTACTACCTAACTATGTACACAGAAGTAAAGTTGAAATGGATTAAAGACCTAAATGTAAGACTGAAACCATAAAAGTATTACAAGAAAACATAGGCAAAAATCTCGTGAACATAAGTATTAGCAATTTGTTCCTGGACACGTCTCCTTGGACAAGGGAAACGAAATAAAAAAATGAACCAGTAAGACTACATCAAATTAAAAGGCTTCTGTACAGCAAAGAACACCATCAACAAAACAAAAAGGCATCCTACAGTAGGGGAGACGTATTGTAAATGACTTCTCTGATAAGAAGTTAACATCCAAAACATATGAAGAGCTCATACAACTCAACACCAAAAAATCAAATAACCTGATATTTTTCCAAAGAGGAAATGCAGATGGCCAACAGGCACATGAAAAGATGCTCCACATCGCTAATCATAAGGGAAATGCAAATCAAGACCACAATGAGATATCCCTTCATACCAGCCAGACTGACCAGTCAGAAATCACAGGGTTGGTGCAGATGTGGAGAAAGGGGAACCCTCCTACACTGATGGTGGGAATGTAAACTGATGCAGCCACGGTGGAAAGCAGTAAGGAGGTTTCTCAAAAAACTAAAAATAGAAATACCATGTGACCCAGAATCCCATTTCTAGGAATTTTCTCAAAGAAAACAAAATCTGTGATTCCAAAAGATACATGCACCACTATTTTTATTGCCGCATTATTTACAATAGCCAAGATATGGAAGCAACCAAAATGTCTGTGAATAGATGAATGGATAAAGATGTAGTACATATACACAGTGGAATATTATTCAGCCATAAGAAAGACATCCTGCCATTTGAGACAACATGGATGGACCTAGAGGGTATTATGCTAAGTGAAATAAGCCAGGAGGAGAACAATAAATATCATACGATTTCACTTATATGTGGAATCTGAAAACAAAACAAGTCAAAATGAGAAAAACAACAGTAGACTCATAGACACAGAGAAGTGACTGATAGTTACCATGGGGAAGGAGTTGGGGGTGGGCATGGAGGGTCGGGGGATAAAGGGGCAGAAATCTCAATCATAATATAGTTTGGTCATGGGGATGATAGTACAACATTGAGAATATAGCCAGTGATTCTGTAACATCTTCTGTTTTGACAGACAGTAACTGCACTAGTGGGGGTGAGGATTTAATAATATGAGTAACTGTTGAGCCACTGTGTTGTATACTTGAAACCAATATGAGATGGTGTATCAACTATACTTCAATTAAAAAAAAAAGAGAAGAAAAGGAGCATTACTCCTGCGTGCCCTTTGGAATCGCCACATCCTACAGTGGAGGTATCACGTCCTGTATTTCAGAATATTGCCACAGGACCTGACAAAACATTAACATCACAATGAACAAATTATAAATGCAGGGTTATATGTTATTATCCTAGACAATCATCATAAATTATATGTTTAAGCCAGCATATGAAATTATAACATTAAATAAAAATTAATGTTTTAATTTTCTCTTCTTGTCCCCTAATTTTGCATCTATATGTATGTATATATATATATATATATGTCTCTTCAGGATGTAATTTGATGTCAGAAATTACTTTTGGCTTTCTAAAAACATCCTTTTCATATATTCCTAACTTACAATTTTAGAATTTGACAAGACTTATTTTGTTAATTTTGAGGTCCATAGGTTTCCCTCTTAAGTAAAGACAATTTGAAGAATAGTACAAATCTTTAACCCTAGACAAATGAGTGCAATGAAGAAAAAAAATTCCAGGTCATGATTTTGACAGCAGATAACCAATCATAACAGATTTGTTTTTCTATTCAACAGATTTTTTAATTTACTGTCACCAAACATTTTCTTCTGTGTTAAAGTCTATATGAGATAGAATGCCAATATGCCTTCATACATAAAGCATACTAAGTATCAGCTTTCCTATACTGTAATGCCTGCTCTATTAACTAAACGCTTCTTAAATATTTCTTAAAACATACATGTAGGTGTTGAAACAAGGGTACAAAACTCAGCTGCCTACAGTGGGGAGGCAGTGGGCTAGGTAGATGTGCAAATGCACCCGCTGCGAGAGGGCAGGGACTCAGGCCAAGTAGATGGTGTGTGCCCTGCTGAGAGCAACGCTCTACATTGTCTTTAAAACATGAGAATGCTGACCCCTGTTGCCAGGTATTCTATGTGTTTAAGAGATGCTTAAAATCAGGTTTTTGACATAAATTTTACTAAGTTTAGATGTTACCTTATGTACATTTTTTAAATTAAAAATGTATGAGCAAGCAAATGGTTTCTGTGGATTAGATCTATCTGGTGGGCAGGCATTTTGCAGTCTCTACATTAAGGAACTAATATTTGTGTGTGGTCCAACCTATTGTGTGCAGAATGTTCTATTACTTGAAATATAACCTTTGTCTTAGAAGCATTTGCAATTTTGAGCCCATTAATCTTTTGATATATTGGGAAGAAATTCGGGGAGGTTTATCATTATCTTTTTAGTTTCTTGAACTTATTTAGTTTCTTTTCATTATTTAAATGCTTTAAATGAAGGATCTGGAATTTTCAAGGCATTCTTCCTTCTGCCCTTTGTGTTTCTCTCGGAGAAATTCTATTGATACTGGGGCCGCAGTGGGACAAAGTGTTAACTCTTAAGAAGGAAAGCATCATCCATAATAATCAGTCATTTGAATGGCTGGTCTTCTCACTGCTTCTTCATGCGACACTGGTGCCTTCACTCCTGGTGACTTTATTCTTTAAAGAAATGGGGCTTCATTGGAGGGAAAGAAAATCCAGTGTGTACTAAAAATGAACGTGTCTTTGAAATTGACCTTAAAGGATCTGTAGGGTTTCAGGAGCAGAAATCATGTTTTTAGAGAGGAGCATGCTGAGATGAGGTAGTCAGCACATTTTGGAGCGGAGGGTGGGTGCATAGCCCAGTTTGCCTGAAACAGGATAAAACGAGGAGGGAAGGAAGTGAAAGACAAGAATAACAGCCACATTCTAGTCTCAGGGTCCTGGGATTGCTTATCTCTACATGTTCTGTGTTTCTCTGACTTGCCATGTTTTTGAAAGCAGATCCATCTATTCCTTCTCTAACCCGTAGTATTGCCTCAATGAATTTGTTGATTTAACTTGATCTGACTAATCTGTCTAGCTCTCAAGAGGGCTCTTAGTTCAGCCAACTTATCTGAGCCAAACAAATATTAGTACTATGGGCTCCCACCCAACCTCTTCATAAGGATGAACATTTTTGGGAGAGTTAAGTTAGGATGGAAGTGTATGCTTTCCATATCTTTAACCATGTGGAGTTATAACTTGTCTTGACGTTTGAGTTTTTCTTTAAGTTTAAACAATGTGTAAAATTGGGTTTAAGATTTGATATCAGGAAACCACAAGGGAATAATACATAAGACTATTTAATTCATCATGTTATTTTGAAGGATGATAGAAGAAGGACCAGATGATGTATGATTAAGTCTTTTAGACTTGAGGATGGTAGGTATTGTTCATAGGTCCCAGCATTCAATAAAATTAAGTGTAACCACTGGGATGCAAATGGTAGGCAGTGCATTGGGTAAAAAGATCAAAATTAAAATATCTCCCACCTTTTCACTCTAGATTACATCATTCTTCATGGTCTTATTTCACAACAGTTGACCTAGGGACTCTTGACCACGCATAACTCGATTGAGGCCACTGCAGAGCAACTGTGTGGATGTCTTTCTCCCGCTGCCCCTTCATGTCCCCTCAGTGGGACTGGTCATTTCCCTACCCCTGGGTGAAGATTCAACAGTCCAATGACTTTGTGGTCCTCTTGTCATACCACAGACTCAACTTAATCATTAGACGGTATATACTCCATCTCATCGTCAAAGCTAATGTGGTTTAAGGTTTTTCCTGGACTTTCTCAGGCTCCCTGGGGAGCCGGGGAGAAGTGAGAAGGCTTCTCCTCTTTGGAGACTGGAGCTCTCTCACGTGGCCCCAGCTGGAGCAGGGGGTCTTCTACATTACTCCCCAGCACTCTGCTTGCCTCTGTCTAACTCCTACACACTTCATGGTAACCGTTTCCCTTCCTTAAACATGGGATTTAATGTTTTCTGCACCCTTGCCTTCCCAGTGCCTTTTGTAGTAGGCACCAGAGAACATGTGCTGAATAAACAGACTCATAACTGGAGTTCCTAAAGCTCTTGTGGACCTTTTAAGAAATTCAGATGTTCTGACTCTACCTGGGAAATTCTGATACAATAGTTTTTAAGTTGCACAGGGAACCCTAATTTAGAGCATATTAGAAAGTCACTGAGCTAGATTTTATTAAGTTCCTGTAAATTAATAGTGTTAACTCACTTCAATGAAGGAACATTTAAATTTTAACCTCAAAATGAGTTTCATAATAAAAAAAAAATTTTAGGTGTTTTTCCAGTTTTTCCTCATTCTGAGTAAGATTATTAAAAATACCCTCTATGTTTTAAGACTGATAAATAGGTATTGGTTTCAACAAATCCTCTATGCCAGCTGTCCCAGTTACTCTGTTTTAGTAAGTTTTATGCTAATGGTCAAAGTTTACATGTGTCTGTTACCTTGACATATCTATTTTTTTAAGAAAGAAAGAAAATGAAACTTTTATAAACCTTCTGTGGTAGTAAAACATTGAAGCACCAGGGCCCTCTGAGGCAAATTTCTTCCCCTTCTCACATTTGAAATACACATACAGGTCTGTGGCCATTTAATAACCTTATCTGATCTCCTACAAATTATTCTAAGTTTTCAAAGGAATTCGTGTTTTTATTTGTGGGTATAAGGCAAAAGACTCTCTAGGGAGTGCATAAATCCTCTAAAGTAGATGGTATGCTAAGGAGTTTCTTGTTAATGAATAATAATACATTCCAACTTGTTGATTTTTAAGACTGTATCAACTTTCTTTGATCATTTAACAAATATTTATTGTGTATCTATAAGACATACTGTACGTGTGGTTGTCATAAGATGGCAGGATTATGCTGTTTAGAATGCTTGTTAAAAAGAATTCTTCCTGATTTTAATACTTTTTAACTTTGAGATTTAGTAAGCAGTTATCTTGAAAGCATGGTATCGTTAGTGATAAGTAGTAGCTGTATATGTCCATTTAATTTTCTGACTCTCTTTTATGAATTGCCAGTGTTTTAAGTTCTTTATTTTGGGGGAGGGAGCACATTGATCTTTTCCTTACAGAAAATGATTTGGAGGGTAGAAATTTCCATTCACTTTTATGATTGACTATCATTTTGCTAATAAATATTTAAATATTAAACTCCCTTTTAAGATATCCTGCAAATGTTCATTTCAAAAATTGCGTTTATGTGCTGCTTTTATGTTTTTTATGTGTGACTTGCTATTTATAAAAATGCTTTCTGTGCTCCACAAGATACTCATCTATCATTCTTGATTTGATCTCCAAAACATAGTTTAGGAAATATTAAGTGCTCTTAACCTTTTACTGAGAAATTCCAACCACCAGAGTGAAACCCTGTGGAATGCTTAACCTCTAATGTATTCCTTCTCCCTCCATTTCTCTATTTTAGGCTAGTTTTAAGGTCCCTAGTCTTATGTGCCAAACCACACCATACTGATGCCAGATTTTTTTATTGGGCTAACAAATATGCTAAATTTTTTTAACTTGTGAAGAATGCAAATAACTCATATTAGACTATGGAATGTGAAGAATACAATAATTGTAAGGCATGTTGATGTGATTATGCTCTGCAGATGACATCACCATCGTTAACTTATAACACAGATAATGTTGAAGGAATATGAGGGTAATGTGATGCCTTAGCCAAGAAATAATAAAAGAGGGAAAAAACAGATTACCTGATATGCCATAAAAGGGGGGAGTTTATCTGTCTATAAACTAAATGTTTTTATTTAATACCATATGATTTCACTTATTTGTGGAGTATAAAAACAAAGTAAAACAGAGGAACAGGAGAGATTCAAGATGGGAGTGTGAGAGGTGAGACAGAGAACTCCTCCCAAAAACACAGATAGTGTGAAAATATAGGTAATATAATGAACCGTAAACAGCAACAGGAAAGAAGGCTGCACCAGACTGCATACAGACCTCATAAGCAGAGCAGAACTCACAAAACAGGATTATGTATGAAAGCCTTGACTGGTGGGACCCGAGCCCTTCCCCCACCAAGCTCACTGGAGGGAGGAAGAGAAATGGAGCAGGGGAGGGAGTGGAAGCCTGGGATTGCTGAACACCCAGCCCTGGAGATCTGCTTTGCAAGCAGAAACCTACCTTATGTGGTATTCTGGAGGATGGGGAGCTGGAACAGACGGAGTGCTTGAGAGACTGATTCTGTCTGTTTGTGGAGGACAGGATCCACATCTGGCCGCTCTGAGACAAGGGAAAGGCAGGCGGTCTGAGAGGCTTCCTAGCAGTGAAATGGCTGCTGAAGGGGCGGGGTTTGCACGGAGCTTGCTGTGAAGGAGAAGGGATAAGGGGACAAGGTTGTCTGGGCGTGCTCTGCCCAGATTGGGAATTTTGGGGAGCTTCAGGCGGTCCATCCCCCTAGCTCGCTACTCAGATCCGAGGCCCCCCACTGTGATATGCAGCCTGCCAAGCCTTCCTCCTGGCCTGACAGCACCAGCTTGCAAACCAGCAGTCACTGCGCTGGCATCAGACCAGCCAGAGAGAGGCCCAACCTACAATAGCTAGAGACACCAAACACGGAGGCTTACACCTGTGTGCTTGGCCTACTGGCTCTGATAATGGAGACAGACACCACAGACGGGAATCAGGAAACAGATTTTTCCTCCCCACAGGCACCAGCTCTGCTTCTCTACGACCCCCATCCTCACTCTAGGGGCTGAGCAGCTCCAGAGACTGTTTCTGGTCAATAGAGGGCACCACACAGAAATATGAAACGTCAAAAGAACATGGTTCAGACCAAAATCTCACAAACCCCAGAAAAAGGGCCAAATGAAACTGAACTCACCAATCTTCCTGAAAGAGAGTTCAAAATAAAAATCATAAACATGCTTATGGAGGTACAGAAAAATATTCAAGAGCTCAGGAATGAATTTAAGATGGAGATTTAATCATTAAGAAATTCCATATCTGAAATGAAACATTCAATGGAGGGATTTAAAAGCAGATTAGATGTAGTAGAAGAGACAGTAAATGGAATAGAAATTAGAGAAGAGGAATACAAAGAAGTTGAGGCACAGAGAGAAAAAAGAATCTCTAAGAATGAAAGAATATTGAGATAACTGTGTGACCAATCCAAACGGAACAATATTTGCATAATAGGGGTACCAGAAGAAGAAGAGAGAGAAAAAGGGGTAGAAAGTGTCATTGAGGAGCTAATTCCTGAAAACTTCCCCAATCTTGGGAAGGAGATGGTCTCTCAAGCCATCAAGATGCAGAGATCTCCCAACACAAGGGACCCAAGGAAGACAACATCAAGAAATAGAATAGTTAAAATGGCAAAGATCAAGGATAAAGACAGACTTTTAAAAGCAGCTAGAGAGAAAAAAGATCACATACAAAGGAAAACCCATCAGGTTATCATCAGATTTCTCAACAGAAACCTTACAGGCCAGAAGGGAGTGGCATGATATATTTAATGCAATGAAGCAGAAGGGTCTCAAACCAAGAATACTCTACCCGCAAGGTTATCATTTAAATTTGAAGGAGGGATTAAACAATTTTCATATAAGCAAAGGGTGAGAGAATTTACCGCTCACAAACCCCCTCTACAGTGCATTTTGGAGGGACTCCTATAGATGGAAGTATTCCTAAGACTAAATAGATGTCACCCAATGGATAGACAAAGAGTACAGAAAATTATTCATAACATACAAAAAATGGAGGAGGAAGAGAAAGGAGGAACAAAAAAAAAGAATCTTTAGGTTGTGGTTGTTATAACATATGAAGTGAGTTAAATTAGACTGTTAGATAGTAAGGGAATTACCTTGAACCTTTGGTAGACACAAATCTAAAGCCTGCAATGGCAATAAGTACATACCTATCGATAATCAACCTAAGTGTAAATGGTCTGAATGCACCAATCAAAAGACGCAGAGTCACTGAATGGATAAAAAAACAAGACACATCTATATGCTGCCTACAATAGACTTGGACATAAACATGAGCAACTTCTTCATGAACATATCTCCCCGGGCAAGGGAAACAAAAGCAAAAATGAACAAGTGGGACTGTATCAAACTAAAAAGCTCTGTACAGCAAAGGACACCATCAGTAGAACAAAAAGACATCCTACAGTATGTGAAAAAATATTCCTAAACGATGTATCTGATAAGGGGTTGACATCCAAAATATACAAAGAACTCATGCACCTTAACAAACAAAAAGCAAATAATCCAATTAAGAAATGGGCAGAGGACATGAATAGACACTTCTCTAAAGAAGAAATTCAGATGGCCAACAGGCACATGAAGAGATGCTCCACATCGCTAATCATCAGAGAAATGCAGATTAAAACCACAATGAGATATCACCTCACACAAGTTAGGATGGCTGCCATCCAAAAGACAAACAACAACAAATGTTAGGTTGTGGAGACAGGGGAACCCTCCTACACTGCTGGTGGGAATGTAAATTAGTTCAACCATTGTGGAAAGCAGTATGGAGGTTCCTCCAAAAACTCAAAATAGAAATACCATTTGATGCAGGAATTCCACCCCTAGGAATTTACCCTAAGAATAGGCAGCAGCCCAGTTTGAAAAAGACATATGCACCCCTATGTTTATCGCAGCACTATTTACAATAGCCAAGAAATGGAAGCAACCTAAGTGTCCATCAGTAGATGAATGGATAAAGAAGATGTGGTGCATATACACAATGGAATATTGTTCAGCCATAAGAAGAAAACAAACCCTATCATTTGCAACAACATGGTTGGAGCTAGAGGGTATTATGCTCAGTGAAATAAGCCAGACGGAGAAAGACAAGTATCAAATGATTTCACTCATCTTTGGTTTATAAGAACAAAGCAAAACTGAAGGAACAAAACAGCAGCGGATTCACTGAACCCAAGAATGGACTAACAGTTACCAAAGGGAAAGGAACTGGGGAAGATGGGTGGGAAGGGAGGGGATAAGGGGGAAAAAGAGGTATTACGATTAACACACATAATGTAGCAGGAGGGTTGTATACAGGGAAAGCAGTATAACATGGAAAAGACAGGTAGTGATTCTATAGCATCTTACTATGCTGATGGACAGTGACTATAATGGGGTATGTGGTGGGAACTTGATTATGGGGGAATCTAGTAACCATAGTATTGCTCATGTAATTGTACATTAATAATAGCAAAATTAATAAATAAATAAAACAAAAAACAGAAGGAACAAAATAGCAGAAGACTCACAGACACCGAGAAGGGACTAGTGGTCTTACCAAGGGGGAAGGGTGGTGGTGGATGGGGTAGGAGGGTGAAGGGGATAAAGGGGTACAATAATTCACAATCATAATCTAAGTTGATCCCAGAGATGGTAGTACAGCATGGAGAATATAGTCAATGTTTCTGTAACATCTTACTATGTTGACAGATAGTAACTGCACTAGGGCAGGTGAGGATGTAATAGTATGGGTAACTGTTAAACCACTGTGTTGTATATGTGAAACCATCATAAGATTGTATATCAATGATACTTTAATAAAAAAGTTTTTATTTGATGCGAAAGGAAGCAGTGATCTCAGTAATACTCCATAAGGAAGCTTTGGGATGACAGTATTTGGGCATAGAATACATTTTTCCCACTGCAGACCTCAGTTGAGATTTGAGAGTTTCACTTTGTGCAGTAACTTCTTGTTCTAGACCCAGTAAATCCTGAAAAAGTGACTTGCCCAGTACATGGATTCAGGGAATTTTTGGAGAAGTCAATAAATAGTCTTTTGCTTTATTTATCTATTTTTCTATTTTACTTCAGAGCCAGCAGCATTGGAGAAATAGGAGTTGCAGTTGTACTATGTCAAGCCTCACATTTTTTATCTTTTAAAAGACAATCTCATGCAAGTAAGAAGGAAAAAGTTTTTGTCATGAAAACGGTTTATTAAACAGTTTGACTAAAATAAAACCCATTTAACATATGAAAACAGTGATAATATAGAACAAGCTATTAGGGAGACAGTTTTGCAGTTAAATTATAGGCATGATGGCAGAGGGTGGGGTCTGAGGATTGGAAGTTCTAGGTGTCAGTTCTGTTTGATTTTGATCAAGTTGTATAAGTTTTCTTTGATCATTGGTTTTCTTTTGTGTACAGTGAGATGGCCATATCACTCTCACAGGGCTGTAGCTAGGCCAGAATGAAATAAAGCATGTTAGGGTCCCCTGCACGGCACCTGTTTCCATGGAATTCTTGGGAAATAGATTACAAAAATACTTCTTTTCTTCCTCATTTTTACTTGATCTTTTTACAACACGCCTTTATATACATACAGCAGGTGTGCACTGTTGATGTTCATATTTTTGTATTTACAAGAAAATCGTATGCAGTGAAGTTAAAAGTGTCAAGATGATGATAACTTGTTTATGGAACACTTCCACTGGGACAGAAACTCTACCACACACACTCAGACCGCCTGGACGCCACTTACCCAAAGGTATCAAGTAACCACTTAGCCTTCATCTAGCACCACACCTTGGAGGAACACGGAGAGTGGACTGAAGAACAAATATGAGATCAAAACACAGCATTATTTGAGCAGAATGTTGGGAAGCCAAGACATTAAGTGAAACAGTTGAACAATCATGCAGTATATACTTAAGTGGCATTTTATTGTAAAACTATGTGACTGAAGTTTAGAGTTATTTTATAAGGTAAGATTAAATTAATAAATTTATAAAAAGCCTCAATCAGAGTGACTGCTACAGCATAGAAGCCCAATAAGTAGAAGAAGGTTTTAACAACACAGATGTTTATTTTTTTCCTAAGAAAGAGAAAAATATTAAAGAAAGCTTTAAAGCTGTAGGCCAAATGCCTCTTCCTTTGTAAAGCTCTATTGAATATCCAGAGACTATTCATCTGTTTCACCACTCTGCCTCCGTAGATTTCAGCCTTACCAGTATTAGCACTTCTCACTCATAACATGGCAATTAGTGGTGTATCCTAGGGAAACCAGACATTCTTCAGGGGAGCTCTAAGATCTCGTGTAGTCATCTAATTGATAGCCCTATAACACAGGAACTGGAACATAAGAATTTGTTAATGAATTTTTGTTGAATTAAATAACATGTTTTGAGCTGGGAATGGAAAGAAATATATGATTTGCATTCATAAAGGGGCATGGAGCAGGGGTGAGGTCACTTGAGGAATAGGAACAATCTTTAAAGATGTGGAGATTGAAATGAACATGTTACTTTGTTCATTCATCCAACAAACACCTATCAAGCAGCTATTTGGTGCCAAACACTTGAGTAAAAACAGATATAGCCTCTCTCTGGAATTTAAAGACTAGTGTAAGAGGTCGGCATTAATCAAACAGTCACGGGAGTAAGTACACATTTATAACTGACACATTCCACAAGGAAAGGCACACGTCGCTC
Source organism: Phataginus tricuspis (assembly GCA_029783875.1). Classification (NCBI taxonomy): domain Eukaryota; kingdom Metazoa; phylum Chordata; class Mammalia; order Pholidota; family Manidae; genus Phataginus; species Phataginus tricuspis. Next base: position 7,638,605 of record JAQQAC010023241.1, read on the forward strand.
TGAGGCAGTGTCTGACCGAGTGTGTGCACGTAGGTGATGAGAGCACAGAGGGGCGTCCTCCCCTAAGGGCCAGTGAGCACATGCCCCCTGATGGCCCAAGGGGCTGGAGTGAGAGGCTGCTGGGCTGTGAGCCTGAGGAAGGCAGTGGGGGCCAGATCAGATGGGGCCCTGCAGAATTCAGTAAGGGGCTTTGATTTTCTTCAAAAAACTGTCCAAGCCATTAAGAAACCCTAAATATTTTTTTTAATCAAGGTATCATTTGTATACACTCTTATGAAGGTTCCACAAGAAAAACAATGTGGTTATTACATTCACCCTTATTATTGAGTCCGCACCCATACCCCAATGGAGTCACTGTCCATCAGTGTAGTAAGATGCCACAGAGTCCCTATTTGTCTTCTCTGAGCTACACTGTCCTCCCCGTGACCCCACACACCCCATGTGCACCAATCATAATACCCCTCAATCCCCTTCTCCCACTCTACCCACCTGCCCTCCCACAGCCCTCCCACAGCTCTCCCCTTTGGTAACCACTAGTCCCTCCTTGGAGTCTGTGAGTCTGCTGCTATTTTATTCCTTCAGTTTTGCTTCGTTGTTATACTCCACAAATGAGGGAAATCATTTGGCACTTGCCTTTCTCTGCCTGGCTTATTTCACTGAGCATATCCTCCAGCTCCATCCATGTCATTGCAAATGGTAAGATTTGTTTCTTTCTTATGGCTGAATAGTATTCCATTGTGTATATGTACCACCTCTTCTTTATCCATTCATCTACTGATGGACACTTAGGTTGCTTCATATCTTGGCAATTATAAATAGTGCTGCAATAAACATAGGGGTGCATATGTCTTTTTGAATCTGAGAAGTTGTTTTCTTTGGATAAATTCCTAGGAGTGGGATTCCCGGATCAAATGATATTTCTATTTTTAGTTTTTTGAGGAACCTCCATATTGCTTTTCACAGTGGTTGGACTAGCTTACATTCCCACCAGCAGTGTAGGAGAAGAAACCCTAAATCTTAAGTGAGAGGCAAAGTGGGGGGGGAGAAATCATGATTTTCACGTTGGCATTTTTAAATGTGGACCAGCTGCAGCAGGGCTGATACAGATGAGCAGGGTGAGAGTAGATCCTGGCCGAGGGTCTGGCAGGCTGTTGGAGGCCTGGACATGGGTGCTAGTGATGGAGACACAGCTAATGGATATTGGGACAAGGAAGAATTACCAACTTCACTGCAAAGGACATGAGTACTAAAAATTCAGTTTGAGTGAAGTAATACTGGGACCAGGTACTGAAAGATGCAGCCTTAGGTCCAAATTGCCAGACCCAATACAAATAAGCACTTTCATGTTTCTGCCTATGTCCATGTTTTCTCTTTAATTCATTCACTCAGTCATTTATTTAGTGAATCACTTACTTATCTATTCATTCACTCAATAAACATTTACTGAGTGCCCACTGAATGTCAAACACAATAATACCAATACCCTTGCTAACTTCAATTTCCCTTTCCTCTGTCCCTCAACTTATAATTTTCCTTACCAGAGTGAAGCTCAAAGCTTCTTCTTCCAAGATCACCTTGGGTGCCTCCCCAGTTGCATGGGAACCCTCACCTGTCTTTCCCAGAGCAGGAGTGTCTTGCCAATGGGTTTCAGCCCCGGGCAAGTTCGCTATGGATTCAACGTGACCAAAGAAATTGACAGCAAAACTGTTCTTGGGGTGAAAGGGTTATACCCAACTTTATTTCCAGGTGGCAGGTCAGTCACTAGAATCCCGTTCACTCAGAGCAAGTCTGTATGCAGCAAGTTGGTCTCAGCCTCTGGGCCCCTCTGTCTGCACAGTCGTCCCGCACAGCCGTCCTCTGGGCCTCTGCCCTCTGCTCTGCTCTCCTGCAGCCTTGCAGCCCTGCCACCCTGTCGTGCCCAGAGCACTGGGTGGAGCTCTTTATATAGAGTTAACAGTGATATATTGCCCACACATGTGCAGTGAGCTAATCAACCAGGGCCAGGTGAGAATCCTGGTCACAGGAACTCTCATTTTATCCACAAGGAGGAACATGGCTGTCAGCTATCAAGCCGCCTGCTCTGTCTGCACTTATAGGGCAAAGAACTGCTTTTTTGCACTGGGCTCCACCCCTTGACGTGAAGACCCACTGAACATAGGCCCATGGGGAATGGTTTTTCAAAAGAGTTAAGGTAAATTAAAGAAAACGAAGGTGGGAAATAGTTGACGAAACAAAATTAAGTTGTCTTCAAATGATAAGACCCAAATGCTGCCCCTAGCTTTATGTATTGTTTTTATGATTTTTGGTAATGATATGAAAATGTGTATTATTTTTCGTGTAGAATCTCAAAACACTCAATTCCTTGTGTTTGTGTTCTTTCAGAAATCTTTGTCGAGTTAGGACAAATGTGTGTTTTCATGATCCGTGGAGCCAGCCCATTCCCACTTGGAGAGCCAGATGTGCCCATCTTTTTCTAATTCCTTATTTAGTGATGCTGCTGTGGCCGCTTAAAATGGCAGTGATCACAGTATTTTCACCACAGAAATTGACAGGTGCTATGAATCAGAATTAAGAATAGTGGACTGAATGAATTCTTAAAAGTCTGTGTGTGTGTGTGTATGTGTGTGTGCAGGTTGAAGTGATTAGAAGTATTTTTAAGACTTATGGAAAAAGTCAGATTCTGTTTTCTACTCTTCCTTTGCATTTCATTGATTGAATGCACTTCCTGGTAAATATAGGAGGCAATTGTCTCTTTCCTCGTATTGATCACAGCTTGTTGGTAGGAGGCAGCCAGATTCCTGTACAATATGAGGATGGATTCTGAACTGAAGTAGAGGCAAGCAAATGGAGAGGAGGAAATGGATTTAAGGACCATAAGGGAAATAAAACCAGGACTACTTGATAACAGGTGAGAGAATGTGAGGAATGGAGGGTAATTACCAATTTTCTAGATTGTGCAGGTGGGTGGATGGCTGGCTGTCTCTAAAATGAGAATACAGGCAGAGGAATGGGTTGGAGGGAGGCGTGGATAGGGCAGACAGGTGGGTGAAGGAGATGGGTTTAATTTGGGGCATGTTAATTTGAAGTTATTTTAGAATATTTAGATGGTGCTTTGAAATACATATTTGGAAATTGGAAAGTGGTTGGGTGATAGTAATTTAAAGTCATTACCATGTGGTGGTAATTAAGGCTGAGTGAGAATAAGATGGAGTATTAGTCAGGATCCCAGCAGGAACTAGATGTCATGCTCAAATGGGGTCATTAAGGAGAATTTGATGACAAGCCTACTCATAAAGGTTATGGGCCGGATCAAGGAAACCAGCTGAGCTGATGGAACTCACTGGGACCGGCACCAGCAGCGCCATTTCCCTTCTCGGTCCTGGAGGGTCAAGGGAAGGAGCATTTATCAGAGCTTGAACAAGCAGGAGCTCAATCCATAAATATGGCTGTAGGGGAGGGTTCCCCGATCACCGTAGTCTTCAGTAGAGGAACTCAACCACTTACAGACCAAGACCAAGCAGGAGGAGAGGCTGGGTATGTGGTTTTGACCTCCATGTCTTCCCACTCTCTGAACTTTGGCCTCGCATTAGCCAAATCCATACTGAAGCCAAAGGCATGCCTTGAGGCTCCATAGAGGTCATCTTTCTTGGGCACAGAGCAGGGGGATAATGGTAGACAATGGGATGGTGGACTTGGAAGGGCAGGCGGAAAACAGCCAATGACATGCTCTGACGAGCCGGAGACAGGCCAGGACCTTGAGAAGCACCAACATCAGAGAGACAGGCAGAAGGTGAAGCCTGAGCAACGGCACACAGAAACGCTAGGTGAAAACCAGGAGTGGGTGCTTCTGCTAGAAGGACAGAGAAGGTACTAAGAAAGAGAAAGCGATGGACGTCAGCCCACACCAGGGACATATGTCACAACAAAGGCTCAAAGAATGCCCAGCAAATCATCCCGTTAGGGTCCTTGGTGACTTTTTATTAGCGGCAGCCATGTGTCTTGCCAATGGGTTTCAGCCCCTGGCAAGTTCGCTATGGATTCAATGTGACCAAAGAAATTGACAGCAAACGTTCTTTGGGGTGAAAGGGTTTATTACCCGGCTTGTTCTCCCGGGGGTAGGTGGAGCACTAGCATCTCTGCCTCTGCCCAGAGCACTGGGCTGAGCTCTCTCTATAGCATAATAATAGTTTATTGCCTAAAGGTGTGGAAGCGGTAGCCTAGCAACACGCCAGTTACATCATCAGGTGGTTTAAGCTCAGTGAGGATCCTGGCCATAGGAACCCCCGCTTCCCCACACATGGGAACAGATTTGTAAACTTCGATGTCATTGTTCTTGCGTTGAGCATGGAGAGAAGGGTAGGAAGTTTGCCCACCCAAGACAGTGGACTCCTCCCTCCCTGTACCTCCTGTTCCATTTATGCCCCTGACTCTAGAACACACAATGTTAAAGGCATGTGAAGGGAGATGGGTAATTGCTAACGTGAGCCCACGACATTGTCCAAGCAACGAAGGCAGCGGTAACCGCCAGCAGCAAAAAGGCGGAGCCTGTTCCTTTCCCAAGCCTCTTGGACTCTGACACACTCCTCTTGGAGCAGCAGACGCAAGAGAAAGAGTTCAGAGTTCAGTATTTCCCATTTCAGAAATGGTGGCGGGTTATTTTACATAAATGATGAGCAGTTGCAGTCTTTGGCAGTGTCTGAGTTGATAGTTCAGAGTAAAAGATATGACCTGGCTGTGAATTGACGAGGAGTAATCATTGCATAGAACACTTCAAAGGAAAAAGATAACGTCTTGTATTTAGGAGGAAATATCAGGACACTAGCACTGAAGGAGGGGTGAAATTCACACAGGGAAGGGAAGAGTGCATACCAAAAATTCCACAGATGCTCTTTGAATAAAACACAATAAAACTTAGATGCAGTCAAATTTAGTCATAAGAATACGTGATAGAAGAAATGGCTTCATCTTATATCCTTGGACATCGTACCAAAGGATTAGCAAAAGTAACATTTTCCATTTTTCTACTTTATTTTTTCCATTACAAAATATAACTTCATTAACAAAACAGCTACAACGGAAATTTTAACATGCCAACATAACCATGTTTACCACTTTTGGAAATTTTTCCAAGACTCTTTGCTCTTTCTTCTACATATTATATATACCATTCTATATAGTATTTCCTGGTTAGCCTTATGGGATGGACATTCTCCTATTACTTTATCATTTTAGTGGCCGACTAGTAACCTGTCCAGAAGATGCAAGATGCTCTCCTTAGCTGTTGCCTGTTACTGGGTATTTATGTGTTTTCATGTTTCTCACTCTACAAATATACAATAATGAGGTCTTTGTACCTGGAATTTTCCCCACTGAGTTTTGAGTTGTTTCCTTTAGGAAATCTTTTGGATTTCCTAAAATCAAATTACTAAGTCCAAGAGCAAAAATGTTGTTTTGGATCTTGATGATGCAATTTAAGGTACGTTGATATTATTATTTCTTAAGCTTGCCTTTGGATGGACACACTTTTAGTTGCTTCAGCGTTTTGTGTGCCTAACAACTTCCTCAAATAAGTAAACATAATGGTTTTTTATCTTTAGGCCTTTAAGAATGCAAATAGCAGTAGTTCTAGGCAAGAGGGAAATTAGCACATTACCCTGAAAACAAAGTGTAAGATGACAAATACTTACTAACCTGAATTGAATCTGGTGAGTAAGAATCTGGTGAGAATCTGATTTTAATACATGATTCTTAAGTCATTATTTAAGAATTACTTCAATCACTGTGATTTGCTACAGTGCTTCAAACTAGATAAAAAAAGGCTAGCTCCTAGCTCTGATCTAGTACTCACTCCCAGCCTAACATATGCTATAAAATCAGAATGTAACTGTTATTAACCAATACTTTTTTAGTGTGTCTCACTCTTGCCCCATCATTTTACACTGACATTTAGATTTAGAATTCAAGTGTGTGGCACATAGTTTCTGTGCTTTGCTCTTTTATGCTTCTGACAGTGTGTTGATTTTTCATATCTGGTGTTTTTATTTGGTTGGTCTGATTGCTTTTTTCTTCTCTTTGCATTTAATTTCCCCTCTCCTGTCAGTATTTTCTGCCCTCCATTATCATGAGTTTTTCTAACATCTCCCTGGTAGTTCTTTTGTCTTTTCCCAAGCAGCCTACACATGGGTTCTGCCATCTTTTACTTCTTAAACTTAAACATTTTATTATAAATAAATAAAGCACATGCTCAGATTATATAAAACCATTTGACTAAGTAAATAAACACCTAGTCCTTTAAATATATTTTCACTGTATAAAACTAGGTGAAATGTGTAACTTCACACATTTAAACATTTTTCACTTTTGATTCTAAATTAAGTTTAATAAGTGCCCAAAATGCATATAGTTTCATAAATTCTCACAAACTACCACTATGCATCTGTCCAAGATAGACTCAAGATTTACAAGTCAATGGGTATGTATAGTTTTCATGTGACCACTGAATACTTTTCAATTCATTGGCCAAAGTGATCAGAAGAAAAACATGTTCAGTTGAATTTTGGGAAAACATTGATATAGGTAACTGGCTAAGCATTGAACTTGGTAGACCCAATTGTTTAAAATTAATATTTATTTTTTAGATCACTTTTAGGTTAAAGCAAAATCGAGGAGTAGGTACAGAGAGTTCCTGTACATCCTCTGAATCTCAAAGATGCATGACGTCCATTATCAACATCCCCACCAGAGTGGTTCATTTGTTAGGACTGATGAACTTACATTGACACAAAGTAATCACTCTAATGCTTGGTGCTTATTGTGCATTCTATGTATTTGGACAAGGATATAGTGACATGTGCCCATTCTTATAGTCTCATACTCTCTGCACTCTGCCTATTCATCCCTCCTGTACCCCAGCTCTTGGAAACCACTGATCTTTTACTGTCTCCACAGTTTTGCCTTTTCCAGTATGTCGTATAGGTGGATTCATACCATGTGTAACCTCTTCAGATTTGTTTCTTTCACTTAGTAATATGCACTTAAATTTCCTCCATGTCTTTTCATGGCTTGATAGCTCACTTCTTTTTATTGCTGAATAAGTACCCGATTGTCTGCATGGACCGCAGTTCATGGATCCAGCCACCTAATGAAGGGCATCCTGGTTACTCTCAAATAGCAATTATGAATGAAGCTGCAACAAACATCTATGTCCAGGTTTTTGCGTGGGCAGAAATTTTCAACTCCTTTGGATAAATACTAAGGAGCATAATAGCTGAATCATAGGGTAAGACTATGGTTAATTTTGTAAGAAACTAGCAAAGTGTCTTCCAATGTAGCTGTACCATTTTGCATCCCACCAAGAATGAATGAGACTTCCTGTTGCTCCACATCGTTGCCAGTATTTGTCCTTGTACTGGGTTTTGGCCATTCTAATGGGTGTGTGGTAGTATGTGTTTAATATGCATTTCCCTGATGACACATCATGTGGAGGGTGGAATCAATTTTTTAAAATAATTTCCATATCTAGAGTCACAAGGCTTTTCTCACCCCGAGAAAAATAAGGCTGATAGGAGTTCAGCTATTTGCTGTTTCTTGTTAGCATTTCTTTTTGTATTAAGATGTTGCCTGATATATTGATTTACCTATAATAGGTAGATTTATTGTTAGATAGGTGTTTTCAGAGAATAATGGCTAAGGAGATCTGAGTTACTTTTAATATTAAATCAACAATAGAAAAGCATTGTAAACATATTGAAAATCATAACATCTATTATTTTTAGTTGACATTGTGGTTTCTTTTAAACCAGTCTCTACCTCTGATCTATAAAACATTATACTTTTGAACCAAACTTTTCACTGTGAATGATAGGATATGACTTTCATAGTCCTTACATGTTGAAAAGCCTAATGAAATTAACTCATATATTCACTTGTTCATGAAATAATTATAGGCACCTACCATGCCTATAAAATGCTCTGGGATAGAAAAAGAGTATAATTAATTTACATAATAAATCTGTGCAACCTAATTTATTTTCCCACTAAAATAAATTTATAAGGTTCATAAGGATCCCTTAACAGTTTTTTTGTTCTATCAGTTCTCTGTAAGTTATGAAATCTGCTTCACTGATTTTCATTTTCAGAAAAAGGATCATTAAAGGTTGTAAAATAGCAATTAAAATGCCCAAGGATATAACTAGGCATGCCAAACAATGACATTAACAAGGGTCCGTGGACCTACATGGCACAATAGCCTCTTTACTAACAAGTAAATAAGTAATATCCCTAAAAGTTACTATATGTAGACTTAGAGCAAAAATAAACCCAGAGATGAAGGTCAGGCACTGCTTCTTGAAAAGAAAGACCTACTATCTCTTAGTGTCAGTTCCCCAAAGTTCCCTGCCTTTCCCATGCTCCATAATTTACAGTTAAGGATAGTGTCAGTTACCACTTGAATGTACAATGACACCTTTCATTCATTTAGTGTTTATGAAATACTATGCGAGATACAAAGAGGTAGAGAGGAGTGTTTGGTGTCCTTTGAAGAAATTATGCTAATGTAGTACCTTTTCCTTCCTTAGGGATTGCGAAATGCTGACTACTAAACTCTAATCTTACGTTTTTTACTACTTTCATTTCTATTTTACTGGATCCTGAGGGTTACCCCCTAATAGTCAGGGAATCGTCTGCTTAGGAAAGATCTGCTACAATGCTAGAAACTGCAGCGGTGACCAGTTATAAAAACTCATGCAGCCCTGCTGTGGGGGCGTGGGGACCACGGCTCTCCCGGCTGCTCGTCATGCAGCGCACCCTTTCTCTGTAACCATCTCCCTCATGCGTGAAGAATGTGGGTATGACAGTAGTCGTGTAAGGGGGATATGTCCCCCTCAGATGGTTTATGGATGACGACTGTCAAGGGGAGTCTAGACGGGAGAGGGGAGAACGACACGAGAGGGGTTCCTGTTCAAAGCCCCATCTGGGAGTGGTCTGTGTGGCCATGACCTTCGCAGGCAGTTCATAAACACTTGGTTGTCTCCTGGGGAAACGCTGGAAACATCTCGTTATTGGTTGATAACTTCTCAGGGGCATTCAATCAGCCCAGCTGTGCTCCTGTGATTTGACACGACAGATTTGAAAATTAATTCATATTCTATATTTACACTGAAATATATTAATCCTCCTCTTTAGTCACCTGGGTTTCATTTGCGTTTAATCTTACCTAATTAGCTGCCACCGTACACTGCTTTTTGCTCTATGCCAAGTGAATGGGGAAATGTGCTGTATATGTGCATTGTGAGCTGAGTATTTTGCAAAAAGGAACGGATCTGGGCTGACGCCGACTCCATGGTATGTCATTTATAAGTACTGTGCTAGGACTTAGTACCTCTCTTTGTTTACTTTGAAAAGTTGGTGTTAATGTTCATTATGTGAATATGTGTTGTGATAACTGGCAAGATACGTTTGAAAATGGAATGTATGAAATCCAATTATGGCTTCATTTAATAATATAATTTAAGGAGAAGGCTGGGTTCTCTTCAGTACATCAGGATTGAGAGAGAAACTGTCAAGTTCAGTCAAATATATTTTCTCTCCAAAGATAAGCCTGTTATATAATGTACAAATACCATTTTCTCAACTGCTTTCACAGGCTCTTTTATTTTCAAATACTGGGGCTTCCCAGGATATTATTCTCAGTCCTTTTATTAATTCAACAGTTACTTATTGGGCTCTCTCCTCTTTGTGACTATCCCCACCACACTCTGGACTAAACAAATGCAATTAATCCTTCCTTCAGCTTATCCTCCATCTTTGCCACCTCTCCTCTCCCACCTGCCCCAAATTCACTTTTGAAGACCACAGTCTGACCACATTGCCTTTTTGTTTAAAACTCTTCAATGGATCCCCGCCAGTTACACGTGGGCCTTCCAGCCTCCCTGTGGTCTCTTCGGTTGACGTGTTGTGAGCTCAGCTCTATGTCTTCCCGGGTCCTATTGCTTCTACCTCCAAGGCCCTTTCTTGCCTTGTTCGTCTAGCTAAGCCCAAGTCCTCTTGCCGCACTCAATATAAACATCATCTTCTTTCGGATGTCGTCCGAGACACTCCATCTGTGTAGTAGTGGAGCTGCTGCACTGCCCTCTGCACGCAGAGAGCCTCTTGTGCAAGTCTCCTAGAATTCACTGCACAGCGCCCGTGTTCATCAGGGTGCTTGCGTCTGCTTCCCTGTCCAGAGTGGCCGCCTCACCTCGGGAGCAGGAGCTGTGTCTTACCACTCTCTTCACGGTAATGCACATAGTCAGGTCAATTCAGCCAGTATTTGTTGAGAACCTACTATAGGCTAGGCACTAAGTGCTCGTAACACATCGATGAACAAAACAAATATCTCTGCAGAGCTGATTCTAGAGTCTATCCGAGACTGTTTGCTTGGTATTGGGAGAGAGAGAGGGCAGAGCAGGACGAAGGAAGGAAGGAGAGGTGGGGGGAAGGCAGGCAAAATTGAGATTAAATTATGGGATTGTAATGGCTTTGAAAAGGAACAGTAATGGCTGTTTCGGATGGGAATTTGAGATTCCCAAACATCAGTCTACAGAACGGGAGCCGGCCTCGTGAGATCCTGAGAGTTTTCTCTTCTCCTGCTGTCTGCTGCTTTAGGACTTAATAATTGAGCTCCGTGGCCTGTCGATGGCAGTATTAGTCCCCCTTTTTTCCTATTAATGTTTCATAAAATTTGGAGTGAAGAAAATTATTTGGACTGTTACCTAATTCATTTTTCAGATGTAAAAACAAGTTTATAACACTGAGTGCTCTGAAGGATGCAATAAAAGCTTTTCCCACTATGGCTGCTAGAATTGCCTCTTGGTATTTACCCAGGAAATACCGAGTGAACGAGTGAACGAATGTGCTGCAGCCTTCCCACAAATCAGTATCTAAGGTAGGCTAGCCGTTTGGAAGCTTCTTATTTATTTTCGGCAAATGTCCAAGTGTGTAGACTTAATTTTGAACTCAGATGGACATTTTTCTTTTCCTGGAAAGCATTTTGTGCCATTTTTTTTTTTTTTTTTGGAATTTCCTTAGTTGGCACGGACAGGGCTATACATAAGGCATTCCAAGGATGGTCACATTTCTGTTTTGACAATTGAAGATATGTGGTTTTTTAAAAATAATTTTGAAAGATACTGGTAAATAATGATACTCTGAGACATATTTTAATATGAGACAAATTAAAAAAAAATGAATCTGTGTATGCGTGTGTGTGTATGTGTGTGTGTGTACGTGTATGCGCTCTTGGGCACATGAGAAAGGGGAAGCAATGTTGACTCTGTAGCTGAGTGTTCTAAAAGGCTGTAAGGTCAGTCTGGGAAAGTTCCCTGAGATTTTCCAGCAGATTGTAAACACCTAAAAGATACCACTTTTGACCAGTGAAGGCATTTCTGAGCTGGCACACGAGCCACCTGGCATGTGGAGGTCCTGGCACACCGTTGGCTCTGAAGGCGTGGGCCGGGGAGTGCAGGATATGCTCCTGCTTACCTGGCAGTGAACCAGGCTGTGTGGCCTGTACTGCCCTCATGAGACCGTTAGGAAGTGTGCGGGTGGGTGGTCCCTGCACCTTAGCGTTTTAGGGTGGGCAGCCCGGTGGTGTGTGCCTTCTGGGGATAAGACAGCTGCACTTGGCCTTGGGTCCGCGGCCCTACTGTTCATCTATCTCACCAACCTGCCTCAACCAGCCGGGACATAGTGACTTGCCCGTATTTTGCTTGAAAGTGGGAGAGCTTTATGAGTTTCTCTTGCATTCATCAACTGTGCTCAGATACTTTTCTGTATGGTGTTGTGACTTTCTACCTTCACATATTTTGCATGAAAGTACCTCAAAGTAACAGACACTTTTTCTAGGGCAAACATGTTAGGTTTAATAAAACTATAGGGTTTCATCTTCATGCCTTGTTCTTTCCTCCAATACCCTTCCCAGAGAAAACTCTGACTTCAGTGTTGCTATTATCCCATGTTTATTGGGAGTTAATTAAGCTTTTGCCTACCCTTTGTTTGTTTGTTTGTTTGACCTTGTTATTGAGGACACCCCAAGGAAGAGAACTCCCACATGAGTGGCTCAGAAGGCATGGCATATCTCAAAAAAGAACTCTTTTTTAAAAACAAGAAGCTTCACACAGTTTACCGTCTAGTGGGTAATGAATAATTTTATTTCTGTTCCAGGAGATAATTTTTGATGCCTTAGTATGCTGCTTTCAGCTTTGAAATGATGCCACAGTCTCCATTCTGGGGCACTGTGTGCTCCCCTTGTCCCAGGGAATGCAGGACTGTGGCGGCCTGGAGCATCTTCCTTACTGGGCTTGTGCACACTTGTGGACTTACTGGACTTGTGCACACTTGTGGACAGTGGCAGAAGACGAAAACTGACCAAATGAAATGAGAGTCCAGAACACCAGAACAGCTCGGGAAATCTGAAAGGAGAGACACTGATAGGATGGGTTAGCTGGTGCTAAGAGAACAAAGCGTTGTATCTGTATAAGATGAAAACTAGAAGCATTTTTGAATTATACTTAAAAAGGCTTTGTTATGTTCCTAATGCTTTGCCTCTTAAGTAATTATGATCTTCGCTGGGGTAATCAAATAGGGACTGGAGGAATCATGTGGTGAAGGTCCCATAGAAAAGAAATGGTAGTTATAATTACAGGTCTTAAAACTTCTTAATGACTTTCTCGTCACTGTATTTCTCCTTCAGCCATAAGCATGTTACATTTAAAAAATATAACAAAACATGCTGACATTCTCACCTAAACCATCTTTCATGATGCTGAATTTTAAGTACATGTACATTTATTTCCACCCTAGGATGTTGTCTTATTGCTACGAAAGATTTACTCTCTGAAACTAAAGCTAAAGCCTTGAGATGTAAAACTTACATAAGTTATCTATAAATAGTGCTAACGTTTGACACAAACATAAACACACAGAGACATATTCAAGTAAAGCTAACTTGTGTGCAATTTCAAACTCATCTACGACTGAAAATGGAATCGCACTTATTAAACTAATAAAGAAATAGATTCTGCTTAGATTTAGTCAAGCTAAACAGGGTATTCTGTGGCTTTATCTTGGCATGTTGACCCCTGGTAGAGTCCGTTTCTGTATTTTACTTTGATACACCAAAGCTTGTCAGATAATCTCCTCATGTAGATTATCTGTAGGACACAGAGTCACTAAACCTGCAGTTACTCTGAACTTGATAGGACTGTTGTGTCAATCACAACAGAGACTCAAGATTTAATGCATTTTCCTGAACTACAAAACCTTTAAAAGATCTATGCATTTTATAAAGTTATGAATCTCTTTTAAGGAACATTGAGGCTTTCTGATTGTGTGCAATCTACAAATAAGTAATTATTTACAGTATACTGTTTTTCAGTAGTTATGTGCTTCTGAAACCTATTTTAGAATTCTGATATTACCTGAGCAAAGTGTTTCCAAATGTGCACCAGTTACTGAAGAACAGCAAACCACATCAGGATAACTTGGGGACTGTGGAAACAAAGACTGTTTCACATGGAATCAAAGTACAGCCCTAGTAGTGATGACATATGACCTTCCTTCTAAATAGTTGCACCAGTAGAGCCCAGCTTAATACCCAATTTCTTAAATAATTGCAGCAGTATCTTCTCTTGGCATACTTAGTGTGGAAATTCAGATTCAGAAAAGTTAGTGGCAATCACTGAAAAAGCACACTGCCCTGGGTAGACCAGCAATTCCACTGGAAGCCACTAGTAAATCAGGAAAAGTACAATTTTGAAATGTGTGCATTGGGTTTGGGACTCCTAGGTGGTCAGACCAAGATGGTACCTGTCTTCTGAGACCTAATTTGAATAGCTCTGTTTCTGACATTAATAATAATAACACTAGCACTTTATAGCTTTTGTATTTAGTCACCGCGGAATAAAGGGTATTGGGGAAGGGAAATAAGCTTAGCATCTGTGGTACTTCTGGAATAGCAGCTGATGTGGGCTGGGGTCAGAGCTCGGGACCAGTAGGGAGCAGCACCAGGACACTGGACACCTGACAGCTTGTAGGGGCAATGAAATGGAGAAATTGAGGTAGGAGCAAAGAAGGATAAAGGAAAGAAGATACGAAAGGTCCCAAGAATTAAAATTTGTTGGGAAAATTCTAATTATTTGTCAGTTTTTCTTAGAATCCTGGAGAAGGCAGTCAACCAACATATTATAAAAGTTTATTTTAAATGTGCTTGTTATTAAAAGTCCTCTAAATTGAGACCTCATTGGTTTATTATGATCTTTATGGTATTTCAGGGTCACTATGGCTGAACTTTGCACCTGCAAGGCATAGAGTAGACATATATAATAAGATACAGAGTGGGGCTGTCGGTACAGAGCATGCCCAATAGGGAAGCAAAACTCAGTTATTGTGCCTTCCATTAGGGCAGGGCATCAGCCTGTTTGATTTTAGGAAATAATGTGCAGGAAGTTACTATCAGGAAGTTAAAAAGACCTTGCAACAGGGCCAGGAGCCTGATAGGTTTAGACATAAGTGAACAGTGTAGAAGGTAGTTCTTCAAAGAAAAGAGAAGACAGGAGACCAAAAATGTCCAAAGAGGACGCTGAGCTGCTGGTCTTGGACAATGTATATACCCTGTTTAGGAGAAATACTAGTATAAGGGCAAGGCTAACTCAGTATGCCGGTGTTAAGTTGTTCCAACTTGGTGGTTAGAGGAATATAAGGCATAGTTATCCTTGAAATGATGTTTCATTCCATCTCTCTTAAAGTATTCCTATCTCATCGTGGATATCAATATTTGTTGAATGCATTATTTTTTTTGAACAGGTCTCAGTGGTCTGTTGTTCTTCAACCAATTAACAAATCCTTTATAGTAGTGCTAAAATGTCACAACCCCCGAATTGTACCTAATTATTTCTTAATCCTTGTTGGGAAACCTGTAATATGAGCTCAGACATCTTTATGGTTAAACCCCATACACAGCTCAGTCTCCCTTGAGTGACTGATGTTGCACTTCCTCTTGGTTTGTAAGGCAGACTTGAGTCTGGGTGGCGTTTCTCTTTGGCATTCTTTTGATCGCTTAGTAGTCTTAGTGTCGATGGCTAAATGCATAAGCCAGCAGATTGAGGATGAAAATGGAAAACTAAGCAAAAATAAATTCTCTTAATAGTGGTTATTAACTAGTGGAAGGGTTTATAAAGTTTTCCAAAATTACTGGTTATTATTTTAAGCATGGATCATCATTTGCTGATGAATAGATCTGAAATGGGAACAAAAATGCGAAAGAATGTTTATAATTGGAAAAATGATGAGAACTGTTGGTTCCAGGCTGAGTTAAGCAAAAGTTAAGACAAAAAAAAAAAAAAGCAAACAAAAATACAATCATTACCTAGACTCTACTTTCAATGATTTTCTCTGCTATTCTAAGTAAGGTCTTAGATACCTTTTCTTCAATATCTACTAAGATATTTTAAAACCTCTTGCCCCTATAAAAAGTCAAAGGGGTGAGCTGACATTTCTTTTGCTTCAATTTTCATTCAAAGCTTTCAATATTTCTCTACATTTAAGCAGAATTGAATCTACAAACGGAGAGTGCAGAAATTAGCAGATTTATTGTTGGGTGCATCCTTCTGCAAGCATTGATCAAGGGGGGTGGCCACTAAGTGGACTGTTCAAGCCAATGGCCAGCACATTTTGAAAAGGTCCATAGACAGTGTACACGCTAAGTTGCTTGTGACCTGTGATAAACTAAAGCAATGAAGATCCTTTCAGATAAGTCCTTGGTAAAGACTAGGAAAGGCTTTCCCAGGTGGTTAAAGCTTTTGTTTGTTTTTCATAGCTGTTAATAATTTTAAATAAAACAAAACTCTTCTTCAAATTTTGCCATGACAAATTTATTTATAAGGCTGTTTGCATGTGTAAGAATCCATATACTTCTTATTAGCTGTTACTATGGACAGGTGAGGAATCTTGAAATCCTTGAGAGCAAACATTTAAGAGAAATTAAGATAAAACTCCAAATATGTCATTTATGTTGTTAGCATATGGTGCTATTTGAATTTCATTGTATGCCTAGACAAACCTTATATTAATTTCCAAAGTGTGTATGGTTGTATGTTTCTCAAATGCTTCCTTTCAAATAGCAGGGTTGAATTGGCAGGTTGTCTCAGATTATTTCTCATTTAGCATTAAAGACAGATAAATGTACAGGTTAGTTCTTGTTGCCGGCACATAGACAACTGTTTTGCTTCTTGTGTTCTTGAGGTTAATGCATTTTTCACACTGAGAGATATGGACTTCTCTGAAATAAATGTGTCTGGGGCAGGAACTGGTTGTATTTCTCTGCCCTGCCAATGGTAACTCGAGCATAAGTGGGGAATGTGGATTAGACTCGTGGAGGTGCTCTAAGAGAGCATACTCTGTTTTATTTTGTTCTCATTAGAGAAGAAAAAGAAAAAATATTAGCAGGATATTCTAAAAACTTGATTAAACTCATGACAGGTTTTATTTTTGAGCTTAGAAGAGGCCTAGAAGGACAGACACTTTCTTCTCACACGTCCCACAGACCTAGGGAGAGAAAAATCAAAATGCTCCTTTCATACCCAGAACCCATGTAGCTTCTTTTCTGGTGAATTTTCTAGGCTGGTAGCCTTTTTTTCCATGACAGTGGATGGATTCGTTTTTAATATGCACAAACCCATGGACTATATTTTAATCAAATCTGAGGTTTAAAAAAATGTGTTTACAAATAAGGATAAAATACCAATGTTATCTATCTTTAACATGTTGATGGGAATATGCAAAGTACTACTGCTGGATGTGTTCATGTGTTTAACTTATTGTGAGATAACAAAGCTTATTTTATGCCATTTAATAGTGAATGACAAAATCTGAGGTAATTGTTCTCACTTATAAAAATATTTGAAGTGAATTTATAATTTTTCTTCTCCATATGTGACTTGCAGTTTTGGGTGTTCATAGAGGATGAAAGTCATTTATGGAATAGTCATGCATTTGAGGACTGATCTGATGATTGTATAATTTGTCATGAGTCATACAGTTTCCTAATATGGTACTGAAGTATTTCTTCCTAAAGTTCTCTGCAGCTTACTAAGGAAAGCTTCTTTTTTGCGGTATGAGGAATATCAAATTGATACAAGCTTTCCTAAATAAATAATTGTGAAGGCATCAACTCTGGAAAAAGTTGCCAATAAACTACATTTATGTAAGCACAAATGAAGTCGGAATGGCAAAGTTCACATCAAAGTGTCTGTGAAGAAAAACTGCTGCTAAGACAAGATTTTTCCAGCTGCTTAAAGTGACAGTGACATTGAAAACCGTGTTTCTTAAATCCAGAGTATTTTGTCAGAAGGTATTTGCTTTAACAAAGAACCTGAAGAAATGCTTAGGGAGTGAAGAGGTGAAGAAACATTTTGTTTCTGTGAGTGCACATTACTCAGTATACTCTTTTGATTTATCAAAAGTTCAGATATACCCCCAATTGGTTGAGTGAAGCTTGAGTCATCACAGAGAATTTGAGAGAGTGTGAAAGAAGATTCAATTAAACATTTCTTGAGATCTTCCTTTCGTCTTAATTGTATTACTTGAGTTCCTTTGTGTAAACTGTGTTTCATATTTTTATAGCTTTCAGAGTACTTCTGCATTTATTGTGTCAGGTAACGCCTACCACAAAATAGTCGAAGAGGCATTTGCTTTTAATAATTGCTATTGTGACCTTAGAGTACTGAGAGCCAAGCACCATGCCATGCATGTCAACGGTTTTCTCCAGTTCCTGAGAACCCTTCAGCTTAGTTTTTAGTATTCCTGCCTTACTGATGGGTAAAAGCCCTGAGGCTGCTTGTGGGTCTTTCTGTAAGAGTCAAACCATTTGTACAAACCAAAAAAAATATGAAAGCCCAGTATAGTTGTTTTCTCCACTTGGCTTCTCTGTATTTTAAATTGCTTTGTCTTTTTATAAACAGAGGAAATAGGTATGAAAGAGTTAAATCACACACACACACACACACACACACACACACACACACACTCCCCACACCCTACTGGGTATGATAAATCCCATGAAGAAAAACGAGAAAATTTACAATATAATAGGAGAGACAGACATTTCATACACAACTGTAATAAAAAAGAATGTTTTGAATGACTTGAGTATATAAAATATTAGAAATTTGTATAAGAGGAAGCAATTACTTTCTGCTGGAGTGAATAGGACAGGTTTCATTAGAGGCCCTGATAAATGAGGTGGGCTCTGGAAGGTGGGTGGAAAAGAACTCTGCACAGGGAAAAGGTCATGTGTGAGGAATAGATGGGAATGGAGAGATGGAAGACTGGATAGGGAGGTTGGAACTAGACCATGAAAGACCTGCAACGTCATCCTAAAAAATGTATGTCCAATTCAGTTGACCGCAGAGAATTTGGGGGAAAACATCAACCAGATGATATAATTAGAATGTAGCTCTGACAAAATGATATGACATGTCTTAAATGAATAAAAATACAAATCAAAGAGACCAGAGAATGTTGCATGTTTCACATAGCACAGGGGCGTGCCGTCCTCCAAGAGACGGGGGGTGGAAAGGAAGCACCGCCTCTCCAAGGTGGAGGGATTGGACTTGATAATTTGCTCGATGATTATTTACTTGTAAGAGCAGAGGGAAAGAAAAAGGACAAGAAAGGTGCTGAGGACTCTGGCATTAGTGACAAGGAAGGGTAGAAGGGTTAGGGTGATAGATGATGATTGCATTTTATGCAGCAGATCCTCAGATTTAGCAGGGAGCAGATGACTGACATTGGAGGTAGCATCTTAATGAATGGTAACCCGATTGTAATGTTGAAGAATATGCGAAAGTTGGGGAAGTTGAACTATACATCTGCACAAACTCATTATTTTTCAGGAACTCATCTAGCTTGGCAGAGGAAGAGGAATGAATCTGAGGGTCATGCCAGCTCATCCGATAGTTGTGATGTTGATGAATAACTAGCTAAGAGTTTTTGAACACCTACAGTGTCCACTGTTATCCTATTTTCCCACTTACTCCTCATAGCACCCTCATGAAGGAGATTGTATTATTATTTTCTTTCTATGCATGAAGGAAAAAAGACACAGGAAACTCAATGGAGAGCAATCACACATCCAACAGACATGTTTCAAGTCAAAGGCAACTGAGCTGAGGGGTGAGAAAATGGATTCCCAGCAGGAGCTGGAACGGAGAGAGGATGTCTTCTAGGTTTCACAGCATTTTGCATACACCTTTAGTTTACAGTTGCTGGGCAGTGTAGCCATCATCTAAGACATAATGTGGAGGTAGAAGTTTGACAATTATTTTCTAATGCCTCTTCATTAGAAAAGCAGGCTATTTAAGGTGGATTTCTGACTCTTTCCAAGACTGTTATGTAAGTGCGTTAAGAATAGAAACTTTAATGCCTCAAGCAGTTAATATTTATAAAAGTGACTCGAACAGTGCTTAATAAGTCAAATAACATTAGCCATTATTATATCATCATCAACCATATCCATCCATTTGTCCATCCATACAGCCAGTAGATACGGAGTGCTATTTCTCAGGTGCTGGGGAATTCAGAAATGAAAGACAGAGCCTGCCTGCCATGAAGGAGCAGTCAGGGTGGGAGGAAGCCAAAGCAGCCAACTACAGAGGGTACCAATCCATTTTAAAAAAATAAAAAGACTGAGATAATTACTAAATATCTTAAGCGGTAGGTACTTTCTAAACCTTGAAGACACAAGAAATAAGACAAATAGAATTGAACGCATTAGCATTTATGACTTTTATCCAAATGAATCAAATTGGAATCCGATTAAGCCATGCCTGAAATTTGTAGCAAAGTAAAGAAAGGGAAACTGTTTTTAGGATATAATGATACCAATTAAACTGTTTAAAAAAGTTAGTAAGCACCTCCTAGATTAGTGATCGACCTATGTGACCCACTGCTCACTAATGAGTCATCAACACTAATCTAAACAAGAACAAAAGCACTGCAGTTTAGACAGTAATCAGAGGAATATACATTAAAACCATTATGAGCTACCTTTTCCTTTTAGACACCATTTTAAGACATTTTTAATGATTGTCAGTGAGCAGTGAAATGCGCTAACTCATGCATTACCAACAGAGTAAACAGGGTACAACCCTTTGAGAAAAACAACCAGCAATGTGTAAGTTTGTATGGCCTGTTTCCTGAACTAAAAGTTTTAAGTGCGGTAAAAATACTGTGCATTTTCATTTCAGCACTTTATACCATAGGAGAAAACTGGAGTAATCTAAATATTCATCTAGAAGAGGGGAGTGACTCAGTAATAGTAGTTCTAAGGGACCTTTTAGGTGTTAGTAATGTTATTTAACCCCATGGAAACTGTCCACATAATAATGTTAAATAAAGAAGGATACAAAAATTATGTATGTAAAAATATAGGCATTATGAAAAAGAGAGGATATGTTTTTTTTTTGTGCTCATACTGTGTCTTTGGCTAGCTGGTCTATAAGGGACTTTTTTTTTCAGTTTTTCCCCATTTTACAGATTATTAAAAATTAGAATCTAATTCATGGTTATGTATGTATGTATGCAATCCATTTCATCACCAACTTAAAGTTTATTAGCATTTAAATATATTCACCAAATGATTTCCCTTTGATTTTCCAGAATGACTTATAAGTTAAATAGGGCTCGTAATATATTTTTCTTGTTAGAGGTACAGGAAGAGGAAATCATGCTGCCATGATAATATTAAACATATTACTTTAGAAAAAGTCATAAAAATCTTTATACAATAAAAGATGTGGAAGGAGAGGATTAAATAAAAGTAGCTACTCTTAGTTCCTATGTACATTTTCTTAGAATATTCAAAAATTCTGGGGAGAGAGAGAGAAGGAAGGCAGAAAAAAAGAAGAAGAAAAAATATTTCTTCCATTTTTTTTCTCCAAAAGCAACTGAGTGCCAGGAAAACAACGATGCAGAAAATTTACAAATGCCTAATACTAATCAGGATCTTTGGTCCAGACAGGCAAGAGGGGCCTTAAAATGAGAATCAGTTTATTGAGAAAGCATTGTTGGACTTGACATTCTGAATTAGAGTGTTTTTATTGGCACCTACACTCTTTTTAATATCATCTTGTTTCTTGGCTGGGTTTGCTGTGCCATCATTCGATGCTAGATCCAACCCAGCCACACTACTGGGTGTAAACCCACCCCAGCACTTTGTCCTTGAGAAAACACACACTTCAAGTCAGACAGACCTAGATTCCAGGGCAGACCCTGACATTTCACCATTGCAAGTACTTGGGCGAATTATTCGAGCTGGTCTCTAAGCCTCAGAATCCTTGTTTTTAAACTGGAGACGTGCCTTATAAAGCGATTTGGGGGATTACGTGAAACAAGATGGGAAAAGATTTAGCAAGCAGCCCAGCAAATAATAAATGCTCAAGAAGTGTGTGTTTCCTAAATCAGCTGCTGTCAGTGTGTCCTTTCCTCTGCTCTTGGTTCTGAAAGGTGGATACAATATTCCTATATAATTCATTTTTAGATCAGGGTTGTAAGAGTCTTAGTCAAATTGTTAACTTTAATTTAAAAATAATATTACATAGAATCACATGCTTTGCAAATTATTCATATATTAGATTGGAACCTAGCATATATTTCATTGAATGATATCTCAGATTTAGTGAATTATTTTGCCAAGTGAGAAATGACATATAATATTTGTTGCAAGTTTTAGGTGAAAATAATGACTTTTTAGAACCTGAACAATGTATCAAGTTTGTAATAAGTACTGAGCCTGTTTTTACCTCACAAGACAGAAGGTTACCTAAGTTGTCTAAAAATTGTTATGTGTTTCTTTATGAATATTCAAAATGATATATTAACAGATTCCTTTATTATGACTAAGGGTTGTTAGAAGATAATTTTTAAAGAAGGTGTAAGTATTGATAATAGCGATTACTACAGGACACCCATATACTTACCACAGAATTGTTTTCAATAGGATTACAAGTCTGCTAACCCATGAACAAGGATACGAAATGGTAGCCTAGATGTAAAAAATTTAGACCCCAATTCTCCCTGAATCAATATTAGAATCAAAGACTTTTCTAGTTTTAAAATACTCTGGAAGTTTTTAGTATCACAGAGCATGAAGTTGAGGATTATCAAATTCTTTCAACTGGAGGATGAACACTGAGTTTCTATTTGATTTTTAACACAACGGCTCTGTTTATTATAACCGTTTGTTACCATAAAAGTATAAACTGAAAGGTAGCAGTGATGGGTGAGTGTAATATATTACATTAAATAAACTTGTCCTGTGTGCAGTACATGGAAAGCTCTGTTTACATTACAGTAAGCTGTTTTCTGCTGCATTTATAATTCTGCTGGGCAAATAGATTAAGAGGGCTATGACGGCTCAATTTAGTTTATTTGGTCAAACCCCAAAGATATTATTAGTATTATTTTAGCATATTTAACTCTAGTTAGGTCTTTGGTAATGCAATATTAACACACTCTCTTTAATGGAAAGAACATTTTGGCAATCCTTTAAAAAAAAGAAGAAAATTACCGGACAAAAACATGAGCAATACTATCCAACGTACATCAAACTTGCAGAGGAAATAGAAAGGTCTCAAAGGAGACTTTAAAAATGGAAGGATGTGTAATATATAAAAATAGCTTTTTATACTCCTTCCTGCAAGTTGATCTACACTTCATCTACACTGTGGACCCAACGTAAAACTGGAATCGGGTGGGAGTGTGGGATTTGCAGATGTGCTTCTAATTCTCTTTTGTATGAAATAGAATAGAGGACACCACGACAAGAAATTTAGTTAATTACAGTATTTATTTAGCCGGATTTAATTTTCTCAGCTTTCTCTTACTCAGGATGGATTGTCACTTTCTGGTGTGTGTGTGTGCCCGCGTGCATAATGGCAACATAAAGAGGCAGGGCAGCAAGGTGGGGTAAAGAGATACGGGTTTGGAATAGAAAACCTAAATTCAAGTTCCTGCTCAGCTATGTGAAAGGCGGGTGACCACCTGGGCCATATAAATTATTGGAGGCTTAACGAAGGCTCTCAAGTTCTATTAACTCAGGATTATTTGGGAAATATGGACACCCTGTCCAGTTAGTAATATAGAGACTTTGGCAAGCTATACATTTTGTGTCTTTTCAAGCCACTATTCTTGACATTTCCCTCCAGCCAAGTAGATCCCACTTATCGAAGCATCTCATGGCTGTGCATTTGCACATCATTCCCTTTGTCAAGAATGCTTTCCCCCTCCGCTGCCATGTGAGAGCTTTGTCATCCTGTCCCCATCTCAAATGCCCTCTCTACTCTATGCTTTTCTCCAAGGTACTTTTCATTGTCTGTTATCTTGTCTTAAAAATATTTACTAGTTCTAAAATTGACATAAATACATTACATAAAAATAAAGAAATAAAAAGGTGGAAAATAAATATCAAGTGTAACTCCATGAATACAGATAAATAGTATTAGTATTTTTTTTTTTTGTCCAATTTAGCTTTATGTGAGCCCATGTTTACCCTCCACAAGGCAAGCAATAGCAACAAGAAATCTGGGAACTCATGTGTATACACTTTCGTATTCTCTTTTCCACTTAACATTAGATCATGTGCATTTATTTCATATCTTTGAATATTCTTAGAAAACATGATTCACAATAGTCCATCACACAAGTAGAGTGTTAATTAAGTTTCTCTCCTTTTTGGCCATTGAGGCTGTTTAGAATTTTGTGCTTTTATAAGTAAAGCATTCTTGTACACATCTAATACTATTTCTGTAGGACATATTCCTCAAAAACGAATTCCTGGGCATATACGTCTTTAATATATTGCCAAATGGACCCCTAGGGAGATTGCATCATTTTGCACTTCTGCCAACTATATGCAGGAAAGCCTGTTTCCACTGTGTTCTTCCTCTAAGGACAGCACTATAGTTTAACCACTGACTTACTTGTCTCTCTCACCTACTAGACTACAGACTTCTAAGTGGCAGGAGCTATATCACCCATTTTGAATCCTAGGGTCTAATGCAGAGCCTGCTATGAAATATAAGTGCTGAGTTAAAGTTTGCAGACAAATTATACTTTTACAGTTTTTGTTTCTAGTCTGTCATATTTTTCTGTAAGTTGATTCTTAATTGTCAGTGCTTTTAAAACTATGAAATTCTGGCATTTCTGCCACTTAATTGAACAACCACGGGATTTCAATATGTTAATTATTTCCTCTCCTCCATGGTGTGAGGTATGTAGAGAATAAATGTGATCATGAAAAGTGAGTTTGTCTCTATTCTACTTTTGATTATGAGTACTTAGAAAAAAATCATGAAGCTAGATGTAAAAACATTTTAATAGAAAGGGCATTGAGGGGCTCTCTTGTCCCCTCCTGGCTTGAGCCAGGAGCTCTGTCCTCTCGCTGTATCTCTCAATAAAAGTCTCTCCCTGTCTCTCCTACATTGGGTGTTTGCGAGATTGATTCTTCAACTCCACAAACAAGAACCCGGCATCATCTTTGGGGGTTCATCTGGGATAACATCGGAGGTGAGTATCGGCATCCGAGCCTGCCTTTTCTTTCACTGTCCTTATAGAAGGAAGCCATCTATGGCACACAACATTGGGTGCTCGTCAGCCACTTAAATGGGACTAGCCCGGCTGCTGTTCTCAAAGTCTTGAGCGACAGGTTCCCCTGCGTCTCCCTCAGTGGATCCCCCATCTCCCTTGGGAGCTGGGAATGTCACCTGAGTGGAGGCCAGGATTCCCTTCCATAGGCATCTCCTTGGATGCGAGGGACTGAGGAAAGCCATGGGCAACTGCGAGAGTCTAGGCTGAGGCTACACTTCAGCGGCTTCTCAAAGGTCCACGTGTCTGGAATCAGACCCGGCAGCCCGACTGGGTGTCCATGAGGAGTGACTCTCTCTCACTCTGACTTTCAGCCTGCTTCTCCAGGCCGCCCTGGCCTCTGGGTGAGGCAAGGGTGCTCTTTACTTACTTTACACGCTCTATGTGTGCCCCTAACTTCGTCAATTTCACGGAGCCCAATGCTCACTACCGTAAGGTAGGAGATCTACGCTTCACTCTTATTCCTGACTTAATGCTGCACTATTTTATCTCATAAATGTGTCTGGGCACCCGTTAGCCACTTAAAAGATGCTTAGCATCGGCTACCAGTCTTAAATCTCAGGTGAAAAGTTTCCCAGTGTCTGCAGCTCCTTGATCCCCCGCCTCCGGACGGGAATGTCGGGGAGTGGCCGAGCCGATTTCCTACTTGCCTGTCCTAACCTGCAGACTCCGAGGGCAGACCAGACTGGTAGATAGTGGTCCTTGGATCTCAGCTCTGGCCGATCGATCCAATGGCACTGAGTGAACCTCCGACTAGCTCCTGCCTGTGCAAGCGTCGCAAATGACCCCTGACCTCTTGTCTCACAGATCAGATTTCTTACAGTGGGTGACTAGCAGGATAATTCCCAGGCAGTGGCAGAAACTGGTGTTTAAGAGTATAGACTGCCCTCGCCCACCCATAAATATCCGTGGCAGCTTCTCAATTTTAACTCTGATCTTGGAAAAAGTTCCCTGCTTCCCATTCAAAGCAGTCCTCTTAGACTTGCGCCACTTTCTCCTGTATACAGAAAAAAAAATTATCTCCTGCAATACAGCCTGGCTTTAAATAACTGGTGCTAGAATTCTACTTGCACTTCATTCCCAGCCCCCTGGACACACACACAGTCCCTATCAGTTCAGAGCCGTCATCTGCCCTGTTAGTCTGGGGCCATCTAGACCTTAACCCAGTTATGTAAACTGCTCGCCCTTAGAGAGTATTCTTGAAAACTGAGATACTGTTAATCAAATAAGCTAAAAAGAAAGAAGGCAATTAGATATTAGTAACTCAAATCTTTGTATCAGTTTGTCTGTACATGTTCTTTTATGAAAAGTATTGCTAACTGTAGTTATTATGTCTCAATCTGTATGTGTGTGTAAATGTGTAAATGAAAGATCTTTTTCTACCTCTGGATGGTGTTAAGAATTGGTTTAAAAACAAGTGCTCGTAAAAATTGGGCATTCTAAAACTTCCAGAAAACTCTAATAAAAGATATTAAGCATTATGCTAATTTAAGTTGAACTGAAATGGATATGTCCTTATGGTTATCAGCTGCCTAAGTTCACCTGAAGTCATCTGAGTTGATGTCATCTGTTATTTCTTTCAAAAACAAGATGCTTAAAGAAAGACTTCAATGTTTAGTGAAGGTTTTGTGAGTAATCTAGCATGGTTGTTAAGAATGATTAAACTAAATAAGTGTAGTAAGTAAACATTTTAAAAATGGATTATAGTGTTTTACAATGTGTCTACCTACAAACAGCCTGAGAATCTTTGTGGTAACCTAAAACCTTAAACTTTTGCTAAATTAAGTAGACATATTTTATGCCAAGAGATTGTGCTGTAAGGCACATGGTTCCAAAAATTATAAAATGTCTTCATAAATTTGTTAATCTAAAAAAATGCCAGTGAAATGGTTTACAATGGCCTACTTCTTAATGTTCATTGAAAATTAAGGTTCCTAATGGTTTTAAGTTCTAATTAAAACTACTTTAAGTAATAAGGAAAACATTTCTGCATGCTAAGGAATGTGTTTTTTGATAAAAGAAGGTAACTTTGTTCTAAAGTACAGCTGTTTATTTAAAGAAAGAAAACTTTAAATGTAAAAGAGTTGTAGAAAGTTTATAGAAGAATTATTGATATGGTCATGCTCTGAAATTAAAAGACATGAGTCTTGATATCAAATACACAGCAAAACTAGTTTTCTAATTGTTTTATCAAAGCAGTTTCTCATGCTTAAAGTCTCAATGAGTTGTCTAAGTACTGTGTAACCTTCTGTATTTGCCTTTAGTCTTTTATTGTCATTCTGGTTAAATAGATAAGTATTGTTTCATAGTGACCTATGATTCTATTTAGGCAAGTGCCTTAAAAACTTTCTTCCGACAGCTTCCCAAAATCAAATTCAAAAAGGGTGCTTTTACCTCTAGTTAACTCTGGTATTTTCCAGAGGGCCCTTGGAACATGTCATAAGAAATTTTCTCCTCATCGGGGAAAATATTTGGCTAATTCGGCTTATCTGATATATAATTACCTGCTTAATTATCTAGAAAGCATTGTCAAAAGGAACAATGCTAAACTTTGTTACCGAATGTTTTGTGTTACAGAAATGTCCGAATTTCCTTATGTTAACTGTCTTACAGTAAGCTCTCATCAGATCTTTAACCTTTGTCATTTGTCTTTTGTCACTTATAGTCACTGCTTATTACTCCTAAACTAGTAAAGAGCTAGATTTCAGCAGAGCAAGTATTAGTAACATAGGATTAAGTAAACTAAAGAAAATGATTTTGTAGCTTTTTGTTTCAGATGTTGCTGATAAAGTGTTTTAAACTTTTTCTCTTAAGTTGACAATAGTTTAGTAAATGACAATACCTTTGTAAGCAGAATTGAAACATTATCTTTCTCTCTACTTGATCCCTCCAGAATTTGAAAACTCTCAGTGACTATTTTTATATTTCATGGCAGTATATTTATTTGCATAAGTTCAATAAGAATCTGCTTTCCTTGTAAGAAGACCAATTAAAAACACTAGTTATATTACCAAAGCTTTGACTGGAATGTCATACCTGAGAGAAACTCAGATATGACCAGACAGCTTTAAGGAACTAAGATTGACTTTATAGAGCCCACAAAGCCCCTTGGAAGAACTGGCCTGGTACCATACTTACAGGGTTCCCAGCAGCCTTACCAGGTGAGTAAGGAAGGTCACTTCCTGGCAGGTGCAGGAACCTCAATGTTTTGGGGACCTCGAGAAGAGAAGAATTCACCCAAATCTACAGGTACTGAAGGCAAAACCTGATGGCAAGTCTGACTTGGATTTCCGGCCATGAGGGGCCTTTAAAAGTCCAATCTGAAATTCCTTATAAAAGTTCCAACAAAGCACATTTAAAAGAGCCTATGTAATCACTTGCTCTTCTTGCTACACTTATGCAAATAATCAAGCCAATGTTAATTATTTTCTTAATCTGGTTACTTCTAATAAAAATGAGGGTGATTTTAGAGAAAAGTATTGTTTCAATAATGTAGCCTTATCTATACTGAGTCCTAATACTAGTCATTGGAACATAGACTGGATCCAGAATTCTAGGTTCCCCAAAATATCTGGCTATGATTCTTCAGATGTTTTCGTTTTCTCCTCTCATCTCAATTAAAATCATACTATTTTTAGTTCTCATATTCAGCCATGCATTATTAATCTTCTCATCAACTTTATTCCTCAAATAGAAAATCCAACTGCAGAAGTTGCTACTTAACCTAACACGTTTGTTCTATCTTGCCTGGAAGCCATAAAACTGCAAATAATAATGAAACCTGGAATAGAGGTGCCCAATTTCCGAGGCCCTCTCAACTGACCAGTGATGGAGACCTAGCTGCACCCTTTACTACGCCGCCTTCTCAGCATGAAGCAGCCAGAGCGGTCATGGCCCCCTTTCCCTAGCAGCAGCTAGGGTCTCCGTCTGTAGAGGGAGGAATGAGACAGGGACCATGGGCTTAGACAGAGTAGGGTGAGGACCTCTGGAAAAATCAAGGCAGAAAGGATTCCAACTTAAAAGATAAGATTGCATTTTAACACCCAGGAAGTTATGAAGTTAGAAATTCTTAACTTACTCTTTAGCAAACAATACCTCAGCCCACCTTGGGGGTGGGGCAGGCGGCCTTGTTTGATATGCTCCTAGGCCCAGACACGGTGTCTCAGGGAGAAATCAGAGCAGGAAGTTCTTTCTTTTAAGTTAATTCTAAATATTCAGGGACCACTTATCAAGTCCACACCCCTAAGCCTTTTTTTCACGTTTCCAAAAATCCTCAATTGCCTATAAAACCCCAAGACAACGTATCATCGCGGGCTCTCTTGTCCCCTCCTGGCGTGAGCCAGGAGTTCTGTCCTCTCACTTTATCTCTAAATAAAAGTCTCTATCTTGCTCTCCTAAAAAAAAATAAAGAAAGGGCATTGATTTTCTTGACGGTACATGGGAGGTGCATGCTGCCGCTGGGATTGTCCCAGGTAACTCAGGCTTGTGAATGCCCACATCGTTAGGGATTCAGCTTATATCATGCGGAACTCTAAGATATGATCATTTATCTTTTGTCAGGTGTCTCTCCTTAAGTCCTTTAATCATTCTTCTCAAGCCAGTATTGAGGTATTTTGTATAAAACAGAGCATCTGTGGGTCTGACCCTAAAAAGTTCATTACAGTGATGAACTGATAGATAAAATCAGTGTTCGAGTAGCAGTGTGAGTTTTACATCTGGGCAT
This sequence comes from Phataginus tricuspis, assembly GCA_029783875.1. Taxonomy (NCBI): domain Eukaryota; kingdom Metazoa; phylum Chordata; class Mammalia; order Pholidota; family Manidae; genus Phataginus; species Phataginus tricuspis. The sequence continues at coordinate 7,668,006 of JAQQAC010023241.1, forward strand.
TGTGTAGTCTAGGCAAGTAAGTGCTCCAGGAGTCAAAGAACACACCACAGTAGTCTAGATTTGATGTGAACAGCCTCCTTTTATAATGTTGCAGAATTAACTTTGTGTATTATGCCAGATGATACCAAGATTATTACTGACAATGAGTATTTGAGTGAGAGGAGACCTGTACAGTCAAGAATGTGGGAAGCTGGCCTCTCAGAAAATTGAGAGCAAGACTCAGGAGCCTACCACTGGGATTTAGAACTGGCTTGGCATGGCCACGGGCAGCCTTCCCCAGCTCTGTTGCCTCAGTTTCCTCACCAGTATCCCAGGGTAAGACTCATACCCACTTCACAGCTGTCCTACAGATTAAACTAATTCACACATGTGGAGCACTGTAGACAGCGCCTGGGTCCTATTTTTTTAAGTCAGATTTTCTACTGAAATAGGATTGCAAACTTCAGTAAGATCTTTTTTAACAAATTTAATTTGGTAGCCAATCAAAAAATATCCAGCCAAGGGCTGGAAGAAAATAAGGAAATACATTTTACAATGCAGAATTATTGAATGCAAAATACACAAGTATAGGAGTTCAAAATGAACATAATACATAAATATTTCATCTTATTTTCCTAAATTCAATTATGTTTTAAAATTGAATGTTTTATTTTAGAATACCTATTTCATTAGATTTTAGAAGTGAAATTATTAATTGATTAAAATGCAATAGATTTTGAAATAAAATAAATATGAAATTTAAACAGACTACCCTGAATCTTTTTATTATATTAACACAGCATTCTTGCTTAAATATACTTGTCACAAAATATTATGTCCATCCTTTAAAAGATGGTGTTTATCCATTTCCCATAATGTAATACAAACTGATGTGCCCAGGTTAAAATTCAAATACACTACATTCTACCACAGTTTAGGCCAAATGAAGGAAAGAAAAATTCACATGTTAAAATAATTGTGATTGCATGTGCTCAAATTATTTTTAACAGGGGTTTTTGGAATCCACAAATGTAGGAGAAATCACTGACCATTCGTAGAATGTGATTTGTTACTTTTAAAAGTTTATATCATTTATTGTTAAACAATTAACAGTACTCTAATTATCCAACCATGAATATCTACAACCATAAGTGACTGACAGTTCCAGGAGGTTTGTGACTATAGTGAGAAAAAGGCCTCAGGAATTCTAGAAATTAATTGCTTCATTAAGCCCAGATTTTAAAGCTGGTTTCCTATTTTAAAACACTTTGCCAGAGGAACCACTGCTACTAAATATGCATTAGTATTTCCGATACCAGATCTCACTGTATCCAAGATACTTTACCAAGATGTAAGTTCACTGTAATAATGTAAGATCAATCAGGATCGACTGCCTGATGTCAGCAAACAAAGAATTAATGGATGTGTCAAATTCATTACCCAAAGGGAGTATAAATTATAGCAGACCTCTAGATTAATATCTGGCAGTTACATTAAGTCATTTCTATTCCAGAAGGCAGGCAAAGTCAAAAAGATAAAACAGATTCTCTCTTTCTTTAGACTTGCTTCTCATCAAATGTTGGGGGCTGGTAATAGCAGATGAGGAGGGCAGGGAATCAGCACAGAAGCCCTTAAAACTTCAAGCTCAGTGTGCTGTCATGACGACAACATTAACTTCCCCATTTCATTTCAGCTCTCCTTCTGAGAAATTACGAAAATCTTTTAATAGTTTCTTATATCCTATCTCACAATGCTTACCAATATGAAATTTTAGCTACTTCAGAACAGTAAGTTAAACTGGATTTGTTGCTATCCTATGTGTGAGTGTAGCAAAAGCTAAGCTAAAATGCCAATTTTAGAAACAGATTAATTTCTTTCTTGTGGTCTCATCTAAATATGTGTGAATGTCTACAATAACATCCATGTTCTCACTGTAGATGGCAAAGCTACATGTTTGCATGCCTAAAATTGTTGTACAAACACTTTTTGTGTCATGTTAGATACAAAATGTTTCCCATTTATATTTCCACACAGTGAACATGGATATATTTGAAAAAGAATGAGTAAGTTTAGTCATTAAAAACAGAAAGATGCACATAGATATCAATTATGCCTTCTACTAGACAAGACATTAATTATGCATTCAATTAGACAGTCTTAGATACTGCAGAGATTCTGAAATAGTTATAAGTGTTATTGTTCTCATGAGCTAATCTGACTATGTCAGTTTGGAAGCAGGTAACAAAATGGATTTCGATGTATGAGAGATTCATTGGGGGTATGCCCTGTGAAGGATAATGGGAAGGGAGGGGGACTAGGCAGGGAGGGTTTGCAAACCACAGTGCTGGTCTGGTACCTCCGAAGGGAGGGAAAGGGATGACTAGGATAGGAGCATCTCAGAGTGCAGGACAGGTTGGAGAAGATCTTCGCCGGGAAGATGGAAAGTCTCCAAGGCAAGTGTTAGGTAGGAACAGGCTGAATCTAGTACCCCCCATGGATAGACCCCTGGCTAGGAGTAGCTGCAGTGGGGCAGTAGGGGGCTGGGCTGGTGGGAACGTGGGTGGTCTGCTGCAAACACCAGAGCGAATCAAAAGGTACAGAGACCCTCTCTAAAGGCAGTTCTATTCATGAGCTCTGAGCAGAAAGCACTTGGCCACCTTACCAACAAATATGTATAAAGTATTAATTAATCTCTTACACATGAGCAGCACTTGAAAGTTCATCTCCCTCCAGCTTGTTTTGTGTCTATTTATAGATGTGCATCTTCACTCTGTGGTTTGAGCCCTCCCATTTCTGAAGTCTAGCAATACATTAAGCGGCTTGCTACTGTTATTCCTCAGAGCTCCTCAGCCTGTTATATCTTTAACATTTGTGTCAGCCTTTCCCAGTTCAAAGCAGGGGACGCACTGGGATCTAAATTCAGCTGTCCACCTGGCTTTCTTGGTATGATCACAGGTTACTTAATTTCTAAGCCTCAGTTTTCTCAGCCATAAGCTGGGAAAAATAATGCCAAGAATCGAAGATGAGGATTTGATGGGAGAAAACACATATGATGCTTGGCATACGGTAAACACATTAGCAGTTTTTATTGTGACCCTAAACTTTGAGTTTTCTTCTGTTAGTTATACATTTCATACTTTATCTGTAACTATCTGGGTGACTATATTATTTTGCTTTCATTTGAAGTGATGAGCTTTCTTTTGAAATCTCCAGTTGTGTCTTTCAATTTAATATAAAGTGTAGAATAAATGATGGCAGAAATCTGTTAAGGACCAAATTAGGGCTTCGTGTAGGGCTGTAGATTTTCAATGTGACATTTTGTCTATTTGCAAGCAAAATCAAAGTTCTATGACGTATGCTAAGATTTCATATTTCTGAGGACCAGAAATAAATGTCAAGGGCTGTGAGACTTATGATAAAAGGAAGCATAGTCCCTGTCTAGAGAGAGGCCAGGACACCTGCAGGTCGGAGGTACTCCCTTTGCTAATCAAGAAATGATACGGCTTCTGTTACTTTTGTTGCTTTGTGAAAAATGTTCTCCATGAAATTAACTGCTTGAAAATGCCCTTGATGGGTGTTAGAAAAGTAACGTAGTTTGGAAAGATTATAATCTAAAGAATGGGATTGGCTATAGTTTATCATGTGGACCCAAAACAAGTAATCTGTGAAACCATCCATCACTTGCCCCTGCCAGGGATAGAAACTGTTCCTCATTTGAAAGTATAAACTGGTGGGTGTCAACTAAGTTTCAGTTATGCTGCCCTTGTGTTCTGTTCAGGAAATGACATACTACAGTGACAGCTGAATATTAGTAGCTCAAAAACAAACCTTATTCTCAAGAATCTTGCATTGCAGTTGGGAGAGGAAAAACAATAGAATTTATAATATAAAAAACTGTATAGGGAAAGAGTAGAATATATAGTATGTTGGGTGGTGATAAATCCATGGAGAAAAATAAAACAGAGAAGCAGCCCTGGTTTTAAGATGGCAAGGGTTACCGTAAACTGTGACTGTTTTTCCAGGCATACTCAAGCCACTGTATCTAAAGGCCATATTTTTAAGATAACTGGCTGGGTTTGGGATGTGGTGTGTGGCTGGGAGGTGGAGCGAAATGCACGACCCAGGCTATATATATATGTTTCTAACTAATAGAACAGCTGCAAATAAAAAGAAATATATTGCTTCTTCCCAAATGGAAGTCCCTGTTATATTGCTAAAACAAAAAATTTGACACTAACACTATATATTTAAGTGCATAGTTTTTAAAATTAACACAGGAATAAAGATAAAGTGAAACAGAATAATTAAAATAATAAGGCACATTTTGTCTTAATTCCATGAGATACCATAAATGTACAAGCCTTGTAGCCCAGAGGGCTTGATTCTTGAATGTGTTTTAGAGGAATTTCCAAACTTTGTAGATCCTTGATTTAAGTAATGACTATTTTTAGCCTGCAATATATATATTATATATATATATCATATTTCATGTATTATATATTTTATTTTATATATTATACACACACACACACACACACACACACACACACACACACATATATTGACAACATCGTCATCACATAAAGTAAGAGATTACTTGATACAGTTCTGGAAATAATGACCAGCTAAATATCTTCAATTAAAATTAGTAACTGTACCCAAATGGTAGTTATATAAAATATATTATCTTAATTCTTGGAAAGCATTATTTGGAGGGAGTGCTTTGAGGCCCTTCCTCCCTAACTTATATTACTTCAAGAGAGCTTTGTCTACCAATTACAGGAAGCAAATCATGGCAGTGAGCAACTCTTTGACATTTTCTCCAGGAGGTTCTTGTTAAATTCAACTTTCAAATATCCTAAAGCAGTAATATAAGCTCATTAACATAGAATTTGGAAATTAGCTGGCTATGGCCTGAAAGATGTCAGTGTCCAGAGTATTCATTTTTATTTAATAAATGATTATCTAGCATTTTCTGTGTGTCAAGCACTATTAATTAAGTTAATACTCCAAACACCCCTATGAGGAAGATACAACTATCTCCACTATACAAAGGAAGCAAGTGGGAGCCGGAGGGTCATGTGACATGTCCACGGTCACGTGGTTAGTCTGTTGTGGATCTGGGATTCAGACCCACACAGCTTGGCCCCAGAGTGATTCTGAACAGGACAATGGGCCTGGAAAAAGAGAAGGACTGGGTGTTCCTGCATGAGCTTGTAAGAAAGTGTAAGGAGCAAGTGTTGGGGAAGAATGGAAAGGTAAAACCGAAAGGGAGAGAACGGGTCCAAATACGCCTTTTCTCCTCCTCTGTCTCCTTGAGTGTGGGCTTCCAACTCCCATTTTTTCCGTTGTTTGGAGCACTGAGGCTTGGGGAGACTCTCCAGGCTTTTAAAAACTGAGCTCTGCCTTTTATCAGCCTGACCTTGTCATCTATAGTCTAAGTCAATGAAACCTCTTCCTATGAGGGGATGGACCTGACCACCAAAATCCATTCGAAAATGGGTTGTAACCAGTGAAACTACATGGTTGATTTCAGCCCAGAGCTGCATCTTGCATTGTCTGTTTTCTTCTTCATTTTTGCTTTGGGCAATTCTCCTCTGCCTTTATGCATTATTGATCCTTGCACCTAAGGAAAACATCCTTCCTTAACCTAAATTCCTTTACATCAAGAAAAGAAAATCTATACACCTTCTCCCCAAGATTTAAAGCAATTTTCAAAAGTACTTGAAATATAACACAGTAAATTAAATGAAGTAGATATGGGAAGTAATAGAGAGAAATGAACAGAACGAGCGATAAGTGAACCATCAATTCATGCGTACTTAAAAGTGCTGGGATGCAAATATGATTATAATCTCCCAGCAGTCAACACAAAAATGAAAATACAAAGTAAAATGCAGTATTCTTCGGGCTAAAAACGTCTCAGAAGTCTAGTTATCCCTATGCTACGGAGAGAAGCTTCCATAGTTCCTCATACAGAGACATTGTATGAAGTAATGAATATCATCTGTGATTGTAAATAAATACAGAAAATGAAATTCACTGGGCTGTTTCCTAAAAATGGTCATGATGGAGGTCTGTAGCATAACATACAAGAAAAACCCAGCCAAAGCAATTCTGCTAAAGGCCAACAGGATGTGGTCCACCTTGTTCTGGCTTGATTCAGAGATAATATTTAGTATATTTAGAGAAAAAAGTTCAAGATTATATTCTTCTCTGACAAATGCTCTCTGTCTGTGTATTTATAAGCCAGTGAAAAAGGACACACTTACCTGGGTTATAGATTCTAATCAAATTCATTTTTAAAATTAAGTGGATATTTTTCCTTTATCATGTAATGAAAGCATTATTATTTAGATATTGTTTATGACTTCCTCTGAGAGGAGCTAGGAAGTGATGCCATGTTTTTCTTAAGACTACATAGATAACAGGACATTTGAATCTCATGCCACCTAAGGTAAAAATGACAGAATGTGCAAAAGCCGATTTTACTTATTTGTTTGTTTGCTTTGTTAACAAAGTACAATACAGAAGGATTGGTTTCCTTTACACCATCATGATGCCTTTGCGTCTATTTTACTTCTGCATATTTCCATGTATATTTAATGCAGATTCTACTCAAGCAAAACTTAGAGAATGTGCTTGTCTCTCTCTACATATACAAAATACATATATGTAATTCTTTTGACAGAATGAGCTCTTTAGGTGATATTTCTGGTTAATTTGCAATGTGGTTTCATCCAACACCTACAAACATATACCTGTTCTCCCAGAGAGTCGCTAATACCATTTTCTTCCCCCTTTTCTCCCTGCCTCCCACCACTGCCAAGACCCCAGATAACCCATCTCCTCCCAGGGTTATACCCTATCTTCTTTTTATTCACCACCTTGCTTCCTGCGAGCTCTTTCTCCTCCACATCTTCACTTCTCTCCCATTCTCAAAACAAGTAAGTAACAGGAAAAAAAAAAATCCTCTGTGGAACCTATCCTGCAGTCATTCCACCCTCAGACAATAACACTTCTTTTCACAGATGGGTGGAAATATTAATTTAAAAAAAATTATGCATGATTTAGTTATGAACTGGGTTTCTGTTTCCTGCATGCATTTAAATAGTAAATAATTGTGAGATTTTTTTTGATCATTTTCTCTGAAACATGTATGCCTAAGTGCTGAATGTGCTTAAAATAGAAAATGTGGAGATTTAGGAGCATTTACTTAATTCGAGCACTGAGGAGTCATTCATTTTATTTTCCCACACTTGGTTTTATCTGAAAAGTGATTACTGTTTTGCTGTATCACTGGATACATAAATAACATACAGTAGGTTGTACTGGGTTAAACATACTGAGAAGAACCCATTTTTGTTGCCCAAAGTTGATTTCTATCAAAAATTGTGACTCTGAAAGCCCATAGTCATCAAAAGAACAAAAAAGCCTTTTTTTGTATTTATGTTCTTGTGCCAGATCATAAATATTTTTGCTTTGTGTTTATAATATAATGCATCCCAGGGACATAAAAAACAGTCAGCATTTTATTTCATACATTCACACTTTTCCAGCTGCTTGCAGGGTATGTGTAAAAATAACTTGACTACAATTTCACTTTTCTGGCAGATTCAGATAACAAAATAAATGACTGATATTAAACTACTCAAATGTTCTAATGAGATAGCTTAAATATGTAAAATAAAGTATAAGATTAACTTTATGTACATCTGAAGCTAAAAATTTTGTGAGCTTTTGAATTTATATCTCAAGTTTACTTGACAACTATTTCTGCTGCTTTTTCTTGGTACTTACATTATATTAGCATTGAGTTTTAAAATCCATAGTGTGTGATAAACTTACTCTGTTCAAACATTTTATGGAATCAGTTTTGGACATTTGGTGTTTCTTTTGCTTCAGTTCGACAAAATTAACTTTCTTATCACCGAGCAGCAAATATATGATGAGAAGAATAGAGAAAATTTATGAGTCATGATACCTAGAAAAAGCAGTTCATTATATGTAGCTAAGATACATGAATACATTTTTATGTTATTCCAGACTGCGTATAGTTACATCACTAGTCAAACTGCATAGATTGCAAAGTGGAGAATACTAACACCTGCCTTGCAAAGACTGCAGTGATGAGATGAAATCATGCTAAGCGGGTGGCACAGAGTCTGATTCATAATACATAATGATACAAAGCGACTAGTAAGCAAATAAATGAATAAATAAATAGATAATGGCTGATTACATTAGTATTATAATTATATGAGACATTGTTTCCAAACCAAGGTCAGAATTTTTTCCACCTATAATTTCATTTCGTAAGTTTTCTTGGGAAGACAGAGCGTCGCCTGAATGGCAGTTCGTGAGAGTATCCCATTCTGAGTCCCCTTGCCGCTCCTTGCCTGTTCCTTTGCTCGTTTCTTGGAGAGCTGTTCTCTGCCCTCCTGGTCAGTGTTAGCCTCCTAGCTGACCTTCTAGAATCCAGGCTCTCCCGATTCTCATCTATCACTGCCGTATTTATTTTTCTTAAATATTAGTTTCACAATGCCTCTTCTCAGCAAAGTTCAACAATCACCTCTCTGCCTTTACAGTTAGAATCTAAAAACCAGTGCATCTTATTTTCCCACTTGCCACAGGCATTCCTTCTCTATTTCTGTCTGGCTTGTCATCTTCCGGTGGGGGCTTCACTTCACATCCCTGTGAACTCCTTCTAGCCTCCATTTCCACAGGGCATCTCCCCTCGTCTGGGCCAAGCTCTTTTTCGATCCCAAAGCCTAATACTTTACCATAACGTAAGCATACTTGCAGTTTTGTGTTTGTTGCTGGGTGGGATGGATTAAAGGTGGCTGCAAATTATTTGACTTTTTCCCACTGAGGTGTGATGTCTGTGCCCCCTTCCCTTGAACATGGCCGGCTGTGTAACGCTCTGACCCACACAGTATGGCAGGAGAGACACCCTGCCAATTTCCAGTCCTAGACCTCAAGAGATGGGTGGCTTCTCTTTTCTCTCTCTTAGAGCACTCTTGATTCTCCAGCCCTTCATATAAAAAAATCTGATACCCTGCGGTGGTCCTCTTCCCTTTTATTAACGAAAGGACTAGAGGTTCCTGACTCTAACTTATGCTTCTATTTGAGACTTTCCCTAAAACAGTGATCTCCAAAGTACAGTGTAAAAGACAGTCTCTGAGTGTAGGAAGTAAACATAATTTGCAATTTGCATTACTATATATTTTTTAAAACTTCTATGTGGTGAGCCATTTATATTTTAGTGATATGTAATATGTAATATGCTGTTTATTTATGCATAAATATACATTTATTTGAGGCATATGCATAATTATTCTCGAGCATTTTCCATTTTTAAAAAGTTCAAAGCCCAGAAGTCTATAAAAATGAAAATAGTCCTGGACCTATATATGCACATGCATACTTTTGTTTCCTACAAGAAGAGCAGTAATTAACTTCTGATGCAGAATTGCAAGGCCCTGAAATATGGAGAATGCACAAATCAAAGAGAGGCGAGTCAAAGCCCCTCCTTACAAAATTCCAAATCTGTGCTTCTCATTTGATTTATTCTCCCCAAATCAAATTCAGTTTCTTGAGGTACCTACCACATTTTCTCCACATATGTTTCCTAATAATGTCAAAATAGAAAAACAGAGATTTGATGTTTTCTAATTTCCTTGACATATACAGTGAAAAAAAAATCCATGTTGCCCACCCAGAACAGTCCAGCGGGGCGTTGTGCCAGGTGCTGACATTACAGAGATGTGGAAGAGGGGGGCCTGGCTCTGAGTAGATAGTCCTGCAGTGAAAGCTGTGCCCTGGGCTCTCTGGACACAAGTGAGGTAACAAGGAGAGTTTCCCAGGCTTCTGGGATAGCATAAAGCACAGCAAAACTCTGGAAATGACCTAAGACATTAGTAGGCCCATGAGTTGTCCATTCTGGCTAAAGCGTAGGATATGTGTAGACACAAACTCACACTAACGCAGGAAGAGTGAGGGAAGAGGGTCTTGAATGACAGGGGGAGGTGTTTGCATACCCCTCCTGAGGCCAGGTGCGTTTGGATGGCTGAGCAGGACACAGATATAATGGTGACCGTGTTTTGCTCTCCAGTATCCCCCTGTGGTGGTCATGGCCTTGCCAGCTGAGGTCTGGTGCTGGTCTTCTCTTCCTCCACGGAGCGGGGAGATGGGCAAGGTTCAGGGTCACCTTTTACTTTTCTGTTATCTCCACCGCCACACTGAGGAGCAGGTAACTTAGATTCGGGTAAGGCTTAATTCTGTAATTCCAAACCTTTGCATCTCATTTCTGAAATGTATTTCTGAGAACAAGGATTCTTAACGTTCAGTTCATTGTGACGTAGCATTCATCATTTCAGATTATAAATTGCACTTCTACTCCAGTGATGTGCGTGCATAACAGTCCCATAGTGTGAAGGGTGCTATCATTTGTACTAAACAAATGAAGAAACTGGGCCCAGGGACTTTCAAACAACTTTCCAAGGTCACCTATCAGAATAAGTGCAGAACTGGGAATAAAGTTCATATGTTCAGACTTCTATTCCTATGCCTTCTCTAGTCCCTCTAAAAAGCATTGTAATCCTGGATAAAGAATAATACAATTTAAAAAATAACAAAGATGTGTTTTTTCTCCTCTTTCAGTAGGTGATTAAATACTATTTTCCTCTGGTTATTTAGTATTTTTTCTTCAGCTTGGTGCACTTAGTGATTAAGAAAGTGACCCTTCGACTACATGCTTTGAAAATGAGAGCTCATTTCTCTTTCATTTTTTTAAAAAAATTTCTCTCTGATAATCAGGTTCCAGTGATGGGCAAATGAGTACAGGTTGTTGAGTTTAAATGCCTCTAGAGCTTGAGTAAGGGAGCACAGACATTAAGAAAAATAACACTTGGGGTAGATCATTGCATATACTGGGTGTATTCTATAAGCTGTACTTACTGGCTTTATTTCAAAGTGCATAGCTGCTGTGCTAACACTGAAGAACACATGACACTTTTGATGAGATAGTTTTGACTCTTCAGTTAAGGGGAGTTATGATGAAACAGATTATGATTAAACGATCTTCTCCTGCTTAGGGAGTTGGATCGCTTTTATTTTCTGTATTTCCCAGAGTATCATCCTTAAAATAAAACTCATTATTTTCTCCACCAGTTTTCCCTACCCCCTCCTAACTTTATTCCAAGAAGAAAAGATGACAAAATGTGATCATTTGTGTCTTCAGAGTCTGAGGGTGTTCAAGAGCTCAGAGCGGTGAAACAGATGGAATTTTGCTAAAAGCACATGGCCCCTGACAAGTTTTTCTTTAAAAAGCTCCAGAACTTAGGCTTTGGAATGGAGTCAGGTTTGCTGTTCTTGCATAAGGCATTACACAGATCTCTGCTTCTCCCTGTCCTGACCCGGTGCTATTTTCCCAAAGGGCAAAATGTCCATTTTGGGTCAGTCAGTGAGAAATGTGGATTGAATAAACTTCTGGGAAAAGAGACCGTGATTCCTATTTTTATTGATAAGGGAAATAGAGTCTATCACGTTATAAGCTTATTGCTATGTTTTCTCTGAAACTTCTGACTTTCGGGGGAAAATGAAGAGAAGTCTTCCACTGCTTTTACTACTAGAGTACATGACATTTACACCACTACCTAAAAAGTATAGATAGTTTTTTTCTGTAAATAATGGCTCAGCGCACAAATTTTAAAGTATGTCTTTTTATTCTTTTGGAAAATTAAGTTTGCTGAAGTTAAATGTCTAGCATGATATTTTTGGCAAATTGAGAGTGATAGTTGCCAATTCTATGTGATTGAAATTTGATGGTTTAGAGGGAATTTATGTTAGCTCCTAGTAACAGCAATCAGAGCTTTAAATTCCTTGCTTTGGGTGGTACACTCACGTACTTGGAACATATTAATATTAAAAATAATGGAAATTGGGCATCCTTCCTATGTCTTTCTAAAGTCATTCCTATGATTTTATCTTCAAATTTCGTGTCATAATATGCTTAAATGATCAATGTGTAATGACTATATATTTTTGTGTACCAAAACATTAAAAGGGACCTTCAAACACAAATCGAAAACTACAGAACTCAAACTAACTATTGTGTGGTTCTTTCAGTCTACCTTTAGCCAAATTAGGAGAGAGATGACCAGAAGACCAAATGAAGCAGGAGATGACCGTGCACAAGGCCAGTAAACTCATTAACAGACCATTGGGAGTAAATGATGGCACCTTACTAACATGTTCCTACAGAACAAAAAATTGTATTGTGCTTATACAGGCCAGAATTAACAAGGGAAGGCCATTCATTCCTGTTTTTCCTTTGCCTTACTTCCTTCTCTTCTCGCCATCACTGTCCTGGGATGGCACCTCACAAAAAAAAAAGTGTCAGTAGTTTAATACTTGCTTCAGGCACTCCTCTGTGAAAGACTCAGCTAAGAGAGCACAAGTATTAAGTTCAAGAATTACAAGAAGCCTTGATTTTTTTTTTATTGAATTCACTTCCTGAAAAATTCCTGGTGAAATAAAATCGTTTTCAGCAGAAAGAATGTTAAAGGGCTGAATTCCCAGCCTCGAATCAAATATATCACTTATATAAATAATAAAGTTTCCCACAATTAGGTATAAAAGCTATATATTCTTCTAATCTTTTAAATAGTCCTAAGAAACGGTCATAAAATCACCATGCTGATTATATGAGATAATCCAATGACTCATTAATTGTACTTGGAAGAATTTCACAATAACTTACGCATTTGACATGAAAGTTTAGTTAATATTTCATGGTCACTGGACTTTATTTTTCATTCAAAGAGTGGTGTCGGGAGCTCAGCTGATCTGGGAGAGAGAAAGCCGGGCTGCCCAGTGTTGGAGTAGAGAAAGATCTTCCACAAAGTGGAAACCAGGTGGCTGGCCTATGAGCAAAATTAAGTATCTCGAGTCTTGCTGGTATGAAGTTCTCAAGTCCTGTTGAAAGGAAAGTCCTGATTCTTCCTTCAGTGGTTAAATGAATCGAAGACGTAAAAAGCCCCAAAAGAGCTCAGGTCCAGAAAAGACTGACTCATTCCCACATTAGCTGCTGGGAAGAAGAAGGGGGTGCACCCCTTTGGGAAGAAAACATCATTCCCTTCAGTACTGATTGCTCCTTGCACACAATATTTAGCATAAAACAAACAATAACAAAATGCTGGAGAAACAGAAAAAGGTTACTGATAGTCAAAAGAACAGTCGGTGGGCACAGACCTAGCAGTGGTACAGATGTTAGTATTATTAGATAAGGAAGTAAAAAAATACTTGAAATAAGTATTCCAAAAGATCTAGTAGAGAAGGTAGACAATTTGAATCAAAACATGGAATTTCAGCAGAGCCATACGGACTATTAAAAAAAATGGAAATACTAAAATTGAAAACATAAGATAGGAAGAAATTATTCCATGGATTTAACAGAAGAATGAAATACAGCATAAGGAAGAATCAGTGAATTTTAAGATAGATAAATTAAATTAAACAAAAATATAAAGGGTGAAAAGAATGTAACAGAAACCTGAGAACTGTGGGACAATATCAGACAAGCTTATATTAATGCAATTGGAATCCCTTTAGAAGAGGAGAAATAGGATGGGGCAGAAGAAATATTTGGATTAAGGCCTTTTTTCCCCCTCAGAATTATAGACAGCAATCTAAAAACCCTATGAACTTGGTAAACCCAAGCAGACTGAATACAAGGAAAACCATACTTACATGCATGATAGTCAAACTGCTATAACCAGAGGTAAGAAGGAAATCTTCAAAGCAGCCAGAATGGGAGACACGTGACTTACAGGAGAAGAAAGACAAGAAAGCAGCTTACTTGTCCTCAGCTACAAGCGTGGCCGAAGAGACCACGGCACATTTTTAAAGTATTGAGAAAATACCTGTCAAACTAGAATTCCACATCCAGAAAAAAAAATCCTTCAAACATGAGATGTAAATAAAACATTTCAGGCAGACAAAAGCTAAGATAATTTGTTGACAGCCAGTTTGCACTAAATGAAATACTGAAGGAAGTGATTAGGCTGCAGGCATATATATGTTTTATATATATATATATATATATATATATATATATATATATACTTACCTACATAAATATGTATTTATCTTTAAAACTTATTAACTGGAGCCTATATGAAGCAATGCACCATGAGATATACAGACATGAGCAATATACATAATACTCACTATACTTAATATACTCCTATAAAAATAAGGGATTTAATCCATTGAGTGCCTCCTGTGTGCCAGGTGCTGTACTTTACCCATTTAAACTCAGGTTTATAGCCATGATTTTACAGACTAGGGCACAGAGGCTCAGACGACTGAGGTAACTTGCTTAATACCCTACAGCCACGAAGTTGCAAAGCAAGAATTTCAGCCCTTGTGCTCATATACTCCCAAGTGCAGGAACAAGGTTTTAACATTGGTTGTATGAACAGAACACAGAAAATAACTCAATTCTATCAGTAGTTAACTGTTCAGTAAATTACCGTATTTCCATTTGATGGAATGTTACGCAGCTGTTAAATAAAGTATAAGAGATCTAAATGTGCTGACCTGGAAGAATATTCATGTCATAATTTTAAATGGAAAAAGTCGGGTTCAGTATACTGAAAATAGTGTATTTCCATGTGTGTATGTGTGTGTGTGTAGAGGAGATGTAAATGCTTTTATGCACAAACACATACCCTTACATATACACACATAGAGAGAGACTAGCTCTTCTCACTACGCTGATGGACAGTGACTGTAATGAGGTTGGTGGGGGGTACCTGATGAAGGGGATAGTTTAATCACCATAATATTGCACATGTAATTGTAGATGAGTGATACCAAAATAAATTATATATATATAAAAAAAAAGAATGCATAGGAACTACTAAGAGGTCTGAGCCTAAGGAGAAGTACTTTAGATCTCCAGGGTCAAGATTGAGAGACCTACTTTTTTATGGCACTTGCTTTTGGTGTTAAAATTTTTACTACATATGAGGAATTTTTACCCAATTTGAATAAGCCTGGTTTTTAAATAAATAAGAATTTTGCTCACTTCATGGCACTTCATTGATGGAAGAATCACAACATAAGCTTCTTAGGGGCAGAGGCCATTTTTTAATTTCCTTTTCAGTCAGCATAATGCCCTCGTGTATAGACATTAATATTGAACTTTCAATTAGAAGGATGTGGGTAATGTTAAAGAGTAAAATTTCATTGAAATATTGGTGTGACACAAATAATTAGGACTGCCAAGAACAATATATAATGCAGGAGGTAATCTTTGGACAGATACTGGATGGGTAGTATTTTGGGGCTGAGATATGAGATACGTCACTGTTGGCAAGAATGGTACACGTCTAGATGGGGGGGGCCGGAAAGTACAGATACGTTGGTGAAATGGAGTCTGTTTTGGGAAGTGGGTTTTTGCCCTACTGTGGCGTGATGGTGGCAGGGGGTGTTGTCACTGATGGCACCTCAGACGAACCTGGCAAGGAGTTCTTTCTTTCAAGCAAACTTTGAAGGCAGTACTCTTGCCATTTTAAGGACCCTTCTCATTCTCTCTTCTGGCTCCCCTCCCTCCCAGCCACCCCTCCTGTGCCCTCACTCTGCTCCCTTTTCCCCTGCTCCCCTTTTTCCTGGCCCATCTGTCCCTCCTGACGGGGCAGGAACAGCCCAGCGACTCACTCACAGAACACCTCACACTGCTTTTGAACATGTTGTTTCTCTTTCTTGCATGTCTTTTTTTTAACCTCTGTCCACATTCGCATGCAACTGTGGTGAGAAATGGCTTGGCCCTTTCAGGGAGAAGAACGCTTACCGGACTTAAAGCCAACACAGACGGTTTTCATGTTCCTGCTCCACAAAGGAGCAGATCTCAGCTTGAAAAGGCACATACTCTACTTAAACTATAGTGTCTTTTATCTGCAAAAAAATGAGATAACCTTTTTGCCCAGAATCCCGCTTCTCATCCTTCATCTCTGAGATTAGATCTCTCTTCCTCCAGGGAACCTTCCCCGACATCCCACCCCTGCTGGCTCCTGGGTAACCCAGAACTCTACAATTCTGCAGTAGGCTAGCGATTGCCTATGTGTGTATGTTCTCCACTGAGCCAAAAATTCCATTCGGTTTTGCATCACATCTGTCATATTCCTCTTTTAGGGCCAGCACCTATTCCAGCTTGGTAGCAGGAATTTAGTAGACACTCGGTAAATATATGTCAAATGAATGAATAATATGATATAAAATTATAGGGGGAAATTTCATTATTATATATTTTCATGAAACTAAATCCCTCAGAACTTTTTCATGTCTTTAATATTTTGCAATTTTAAGGCATTGCTCCCCCAACCAAAAGATACTGTATCTATGCTTATTTCATAATCATATTTGTAAAAGGCACTATTTGAGTCAAACATCTTTTAGTGTTACTCTTTGGTGTTGGTTTATTGCCCTTGCAAAGTAAATTAAAGGGGGACAAATGAGACACTAGTGTTAACATAGCAACAATCAACAGACTTGTCATAGTCCTTGAAAAGACTACTGCACAGTACATCGCTATTACGTGGCTTACTGCAGTTACACGTCTGTTCTTCACTTCCTGCACTCTGATTATTCTGACCTTCAGTATACAGGGAAGTATGTACGATTTACTGAATCAGATCAGCCTTAGAAGCTTGCCCCAGTGGACAAACGCTCCTCTCCAGAAGCTGTTAAAAAGCTGTCATTGTCACAAGTTCTCATTGTCATTCTAAACTGCTCTTCCTCAGCTTCTGTAAAATTAACTAAACACACCGTGCTTGGGTTTCCAGTTTTGGTTCTCCGTTCTTCGCACACCACCCTGTAAGAGGCTGTTGGCTTCCCAAGAACGTCAAGCCCAAGCAGTCTAAAATGGTCACCCCTCAAAAGAGTGGGTGCGGAAGCACAAACTTGAGTTTGCAGGAGCCAATGGGAGGGATTTGCTCGTCTTTTGCGAAGCTTCTTCAGCTGTGAAATGGTTTTTGACAAGAGGCTTTGTCACTTCCATGACATCTTTTTTCTTTTTCTAATGAGGGAGTGACTGGAAGATAATTTACTCTGAAATGCTGCCACCTACATAGCGAGAGATTAATTGGGTACCGTCTGAAAAATTATCTGAGCACCTCAGAGACGAAGTCTACATAAACAGAAGATGGTATGAAAAAGTCAAGGCAGTTTGTGCCCCTTTCTTGGCTAGTTAACAAGGCTGTGAGTAAACCACCGTCCTTACTTCTTGCCTTCCATTAAATTGGCTGAAAAGATAATTTGGTATCATAGCAAATGTGGAGTTAACACAACCAGAGTATGGCCTACTTCTAACACAATGATTAAATTAGCTACCTTTCTCTTGGATGCTTATTTTGAACAGGAAGGAAAACAGTAATTTCACTGCCATGAACTTTGTTGAATAATAAAACGTTATTAACAAAGTAACTGCCTAGTCATTTCAGCTTTCAAATATCTCCTCAAGATCTCCAAAAGATCTCTATTTTAAAATATTTCTAGAATATATCTCCAACTTGTAGAACACGGTTATTAGCATGGAAGAAAGCGGATGGGGGACAGGGGCAGGAGCGGGCATTGGGTAGGGACCGAGCAGCCTGCACTGTGTGTCATGTCACATGGGCAAAGCATGGTGTGAAGTTCACGTCCTCAGGTTGCTGTCTTCTGAGGAAGCAAAGGTGAAACCTAAAGGGAACCTTATGACATAGCCCTCCGTAAAATAAGCCCCTTTCGTGTAAGAGAAAATATCATAAGTAAACTCCAATTCATGCATATCTGTGTACCTATACATCCACCAATCCAGGCTTGCTGGGCAGGAGAAGGTAGCGCGTACCTCCATCGTGGCAATCTTGAAGTCAAGTTGATTTTTACTAAACATCTCCCCGTTCATCGTGATCTTCAAGTTCATCGGCAAACCCTTACTTTTTTCTTAATATTCTGAAATACAGCATTATGAATTGTTCGCCTGTTGCATTTATCTATTTTATCAAGTTATGAACATTTTATAACTAATCTAACCCTCTTAGAATGCCTGGAAGCCCAGCTATGGCCCATGTCTTTGCTGTGTCTGACATTAATAGGATTAGACTGCAAAAGCTCAGCTGTGTCCAGGAGGCAGCTAGTGGCCAGGACAAGAGGCTGCCTCCTATTTCTTTTCTTGAGACATGCAGCAACCTGGGTCTCTCTTTTTCCTTCTCTTTTCATAAAAAGTGTGGGGATAAAAAATTGTATATCCACTAAGGAAAAATATAAATTCCAGCTCGAGAAATGGCAAGCGATACTTGGCCTCCATGCCGGGACGCATCGGGGCTGTGGCGCACTGGGGACCTGTGCCCTCCCTAAGGGGGACCCTGCACAACTCCTGCTTGTCACTGCCATGCATGAACGGGGCACACTCTGCACCGATATCCTGATTATTTCAAGAGAAATAATCAGGTATCAGCTTTTCATTTAAAATCTCCTGTTTGATTTTTAATTTTTAATTGTATTTTTTGAAGTATACTTGATACAGTGTATTATGTTGGTTTCAATCACACAGCAGTGATTCAGCGGTTACCCACATTATTACGTCATCACCCCCAACTAGTGCAGTTACTGTCTGTCAACATAAGATGTTTTAGAGCCAATGACTGTATCCTCCATGCTGTACTACATGCCTGTGACCAACTTATGTTATGAATGAGACTTTGTGCCTTTTTATTCCCCTCAGGCTCCCCACCCACCCACCTCAACCCTTTCCCCATGGTAACCACCAGTCACTCTCAATGTCTATGAGTCTACTGCTATTGGGCTCATTGTGTTTTGTTTTCTTTAGAGTCCACATCTAAGTGAAATCATATGGTATTTGCTTCTCTCCACATGACTTTTTCACTTAGCATAATACCCTCTAGGCCTATCCACAATGTCATGAATGGCTGGATATCTTTCTTGTTTATGGCTGTATAATATTCCTTGGTGTAGGTGATTGTGGGGTATCATGATTGGTGCACATGGGGTGTGTGGGGTCACGGAGAAGACAGTGTAGCACAGAGAAGACAAATAGGGACTCTGTGGCATCTTACTACACTTATGGGCAGTGACTGCAATGGGGTATGAGTGCAAACTCGATAATAAGGGTGAATGTAATAACCACATTGTTTTCTTGTGAAACCTTCATAAGAGTGTATATCAATGATACCTTAATAAAAAATAAATAAAAATAAAAAAGTATTCCTTGGTTTATGTGTACCACATCTTCCTTATCCATTCACCTATTGATGGACACTTTGGTTGCTTCCATAGCTTGGCTATTGTAAATTATGTGGCAATAAACAGAGGGGGGGTGCACATGTCTTTTTGAATCAGAGATTTTGTTTTCTTCAGGTAAATTCCTAGAAGTGCAATTACTAGGTCTTATGGTATTTCTATTTTTAGTTTTTTGAGGAAGCTCCGTACTGCTTTCCGTAGTGGGTGCACCAATTTACATTCCTGTCAACAGCACAATAGTATTCCTTCTCTCCACATTTTCATCAACACTGGTTATTTCTTGTCTTTTAGACAGTGGCCAGTCAGTGTTATCTCACTGTGGTTTTGGTTTGCATTTCCCTGATGATTGGCAATGTGGAGCAGCATCTTTTCATGTGCCTGTTGGCCAACTGTATTTCTTCTTTGAAAAAATGTCTGTTCGGGTCCTCTGCCCATTTTTTAATTGGGTTATTTGTTTCTTTGGTCTTGAGTTGTATGATTTCTTTATATATTTTGGATATTAACCCCTTATCAGATATATTATTTATGAATATATTTTCTATGCTGTGGATTGCCTTTTTGTTTTGTTGATGGTGTCCTTTGCTGTACAGAAGCTTTTTAGTTTGATGTTCATTTATTATTTTGTTTTCCTTGCCTGGGGAGATATATCCAGAGACAAATTGCTCATACTTATGTTCAAGAGAATTTTGCCTATGTTTTCTTTGAATAGTTTTATGATTTCATGTCTTACATTTAGGTCTGTAATCCATTTCGAGTTTACTTTTGTGTCTGGAGTTAGACAGCGATCCAGTTTCATTCTCTTACATGTAATTGTCCAGTGTTCCCAAAACCATTTTTTGAAGAGGCTGTCTTTTCTCCATGTATATTAATGACTCCTTTATCATATATTAATTGACCACATATGCATAGGTTTCTTTCTGGGCTCTCTATTCTGTTTGATCTATGGGTCTGTTTTTGTGTCATGACCATGCTGTTTTGATTACTATAGCTTTGTAGTATAGCTTGAAGTCAAAAAGCATAATACCCCCAGCTTTGTTCTTTCTCAGGATTGCTTTGATTATTTGTTGGTCTTTTGTGGTCCCATATGAAATGTAGGATTATTTGCTCTAATTCACTGAAAAATGTTTTTGGTATTTTGATAGGGATTGCATTGAAGCTGTAAATTGCTTTAGGCAGGATGACAGTTTTGACAATATTAAATCTTCCTAATCCATGAGCATGGACTTGATTTCCACTTATTTATGTCTTCTTAATTTCTCTCAGGAGTGTCTTACAGTTTTCAGAGTACAGGTCTTTCACTTCCTTCGCTAGTTTTATTCCTAGGTATTTTATTCTTTTTGATGCAATTGTAAGTGGAACTGTTTTCCAGATTTCTCTTTCTGCTAATTCGTTGTTGATATATAGGAATGCAACACATGTCTGTGTATTAATTTTGTATCCTGCAGCTTTGCTGAATCCAGAATTAGCTCTAATAGTTTTTTGGTGGAATCTTTAGGGTTTTGTATATATAGTATCATGTCATTTGCAAATAGTGAGTTTTACTTCTTCCTGATTTTAAGAGGTTGCCCCAATATTATGTATGTTGCCTGTGAGGTTTTTCTACTTAAATTCTTGGCCTCACACAACCTCTAGCCCTGCCCTTGTAGCTGTGTAATGGACATTTTCACTGATCACTCTTTGTTGTCACCTAGAATTTGATTTCACTGATGCTAAACTGACTACCTCCTGTCAAAACTATAAAATTTGCTCTGCCACCTAGTATTTATTTCAGTTAATGACTCCCCATAACTCCTTGTAATGTTATTTTCAAGTTCCTCCATCTCGTTAGGGACGTCTCTATCTTTTCTTCATGATCCTTTCAATATTATCTTTCCCTTTCCATCTCCACTAAGCACCTACCTGTGGTTATGTCATTAACTTACTCCTGAAATAATGTGATAACTTTGCTATTTTTCTTCATTCAAGGGGAGAAATTTCATTTACTTTCTGTGTGTTGAACTCTGAGATGCTTGGGACACAAAACGAATCAACCACATTCCCTTATTGCTGCACTGGTTCTCCTTTTTTTTTTTTTTTTTTTTCAATACTCCTGCACAGACATCAGGTTTATCTTTCTCAGTTTCTATATTCATCATGCCCCACCTTCTAGAAGTATGTATACATCCCACCTGCTACCAAATGCATTCTAAGCTCCGTAGTCTGGTGTTTGAGGCTTTACTGAGCCTATCTCAGATCTGTTCCGTACTTCGGCCTTCATTTATCACAGTGCCTACTGTGGACATGACCGTCATGGATCCTAGTTCCCAACTTGCTTCTCCATAGCTCTATCTGTCCCCAATTCCATTTACCTTCAACTGACCCCCACTCCCCACTCCCCCCCACACACACACATACACACAAACAATGGGAAATATCTGTGTCTTTTCTGTCAATGGGAACTTGATCACATCATGACAGAGCATGAGTTGGCAAACGTTTTCTGTAAAATATCAGAAAGCAAATATTTCAGGCTTTGCAGACCATGTAGTCTCTGTTGAAACTACTCACCTCCCTAGCTGTAGCATGAAGCCAGCCAGATGTGTAAAGGAAAGCATACGTTCCAGTAAACTTCATTTATAAAACAGATGGCTGACAGGCTTTGGTTTACTGACTCTGGACTTACACGGTGCTCCCTTACTTCTATGTTCCTGAACTTCCTACCCTCTGATGCTTTCTCGTGATCACCTTCAGAAAAGAATTCTTGTTTCTGGTCTATGGCACTCACCTCTACTACTGTCTACTGTAATAAAATGGTAACCTTGTTAAGAAAATGACAGATTCCCAGGTGGTGGGGTCAAATATCATTCATTTTTATATCTCCTGTATTCAGTGTTGATTGAATGAAAATATGAAGAATAGTGTGCTCTATGTCACTGAAGTTTCTGAATTTTGACATGTATGGCAGTTTCCAACTTGTAGGTAGAGCTTATTTAGAAAAGAAATGAAAGCCTGTGCAGAGAAGACCAAGGTCTTATTATATTTATGCTATTCTTTCTTCCTTTCAGTTATGAAAGTCAGTAAGGAAAATTGAAACCATTCAAATACTGAGTTTTGTAGAGTCAGTAAGCTCAAAATAAATATAAGAATAAGACCCTTGTTTAAGATATGAAAGAAAGAAAGACAAAGCTATTTTCTATGAGTTTTGTGCATGATAGTTTCGGTGAAGAGTGTTCAAAATCCCAATAAAAATCTTATTAGCCTTTCAAAGTAGCTATAATATTATCTATGATAAGCCTGAAAATCTGAGTGGAAACAGATGAAAAAAGATGAGAGACTAGTAAAGGGTCTACTTTAAAAAATTATTGTGCAGAACTTAGTGAAAGTTTTCATACACACAACAAATAAACAGTTTCTGTTAGAAGAGCATCTATGTATGATAGCAACAAAAAGCATAACATATCTAGAAAGGAATTCAGTCAGAAATGGGTAGGGCCAACATGAAAAACTTCAAAACTTTATTACTGGCATGAAAAAATATGTGGAAACACATGGCACGTTTTTAGACAGGAAGACTTGGTGTTGTGAAAATGTCAATTCTCCATAAATTAATCTACTACTCTGTGTTCCCAATCCAAATAACAAAAGACTGTTTTAGGAATGCTTATAAAGATACTAGAAAAATAAACCTATGATAATACCAAATTTATTAATTATATCAAATTTAGAAATCTTAATCTAGAAAGGAAAAATGTTATTCCTTTTAAAAAATCTACTAAATATACAAAATCAAGTGACAGAAACATACTTGTCTAAAATTTGCAAAAAAAAAGAAGGCAAAGGAGAAATGTTCTTAAAAATACCAAGAGGTAAATGCAAGTCACACAATAGAAAATTAATTCATAGTTAATATGAATGAACAGACAGTAACCATGTGGGGAAAAAAAACCTAGCCTCACTATTAAGTGAAAAAATGCACATTAAAATGATTGGCAAAGATTAAAAAGTTCCATAATTCTTAGTATGGTAAAAGCTTGGGTAAACAAGCACCCTTCATATCCTCTTAGGGTGTAAATTGGTGAAGACCTGTCAGTGTAAAATTTGGCTAACTTTCAAAATATGAAATAAACATACCCTTTGACTCCCCTTTAGAGCCAGATTCCCTAATAGGAAGATTTCTTATGTGCTTTTAAAGGTATCCATTAAAATTACAACAGTCACACCTAAATATTCCTTAACAGGAGACCAGATGAATTATGGTAAACCCCTATTTTGAACTACCAAGTAGATACTAAAAAGAATTAAATAGTTTTGTAGATGCTAATAATAATAACATTGTAGATGTTAAAACAGAGGGGAGAAAGCAAGATGTGGACTGTATGTTACAGCTTCTCCTACATAAGTTGTTTTGCACCTGATGTACATGGAAGTTTCGGAATAATTGGTAAGAAATTAGTTTCTATATCTCCTTCTGTATAACAGCTTAGGAGATCATAAGGGAATTGACATTAGATATATCTAAATTTATACATGTCTATTTTGAACTTGTTCATATTCTAGTTTTGTAATAAAAATCAGGTTGCAGATGAAGATAATCCAGCTTTGCCTAGATACTTGGCAGCTAGAGAAAGGCAGGGTATGATTTTTAAGTCCTTCTTTTTAAGAACAACACTATGGTAATTTAGAAAAACCCAGCTTCTCATACTGTGCATTACTCATGTCACCGTAATGAATGTAACCTAAAGCTTTGTGTGTCTTCAGACCCTCCTTCCTTGTGGCTAGGTATGGCAAGAATCACAGTTTAATTTGTTGAAGGACATGTTTCTTCTCTATTCTTGAGTTCCTGGAAGGTATTTCTGCCCAGACTCACCTGGCCTCACTGTAACCCTCACAGTTTCTTCCCCTGGCACAATAATCTTACAGCGCTGTCTTTGCTCTGCCTGCCTGCAGACAGTGGGGCCTCTGCTACTCTGGGCCACAGTGAATTTGGTGGGAAGTCCCTGGGGGCCTGCGTGGTGCAGGACTGCCCACAATGGGATGCATAAAGTTGGCCTCAAACTACCCATTCTCCAGGCCAACTCTTTATCAGACTCAGGGGGACAGAGGCCCCCACATACTGACTTTTTGGTCCAAATCTCATTGGAGAAGACAGATGCCATTTATTGAGTCTCCTCAAAAGTCCCAACATTATGCTATTTTGGAACAGTAACAGTCCTGAGGGCTCACCATTGTGGGCCTCTCAGTTTATAGGAGAATAAACTGAGGTTCAAACAGTAAATAAATTTGTACAGTTTCAGACAGTAGCTGAACTGAAACTAGCCCACAAATGTGGTACTTTTCCAGGAATTAAAAGATTTTGCAAGGAAAAACTAATATTGGAAATAAAACTCTTAGGAATTGTGTTAATGTAATTAAGCATTAGAAAATGCAATTCATGTGGTTATACACTGCAGGTATATTAGTTCCTTTCTGCAGATCCATGCAATTTGGCCAGTCCATTTTCTCAGGATGGTCTACAGGCTCCTTCTGGGAGATCTTCCGTTACTTGCTGGAGACCCGTGTTTCTGTTGCTAGACTAGGTACAATAGGTCAGGGCTTTACTTGGAAGCTTGTTGCTTTTGATCATAACCCTATCAAATGAGTTTTTTTAAAAATCCTATCTGTCCTGTACTGAAAATATCTCAGCTAAATTAATCTCTGTGGGAAGTTGCTCTTATCACATATTTATAAAATGGAAGTTTATTTATAGCAGAAGTTTCTTGAAAACTTTTTTTAAGAAACAGCTTAAAATTGTATTTGGAAAGACTATTAAACACACAGTAGGGATTTCAAAAGCAGTAAAGCTAAGAAAGTAACTTTTGTGTTTAATGAATAAGGTTCCAACTGAGCAGAAGACTAAAATCCCAGACTTGCAATGTGGTTTAATCTCTGCACCTCTGTGTAAGGAGGAATAGGAATTCAAACCCTGGGCATTATTTATGCTCAGTTGAAGTCATCTAGCCCAGGTATTACTTTTTGTAGTGCCCGCTAAGGTTAAATACAAGCTGTATGCTAATGGCAAAAACAATAGTTCAGTCGGGCTGAGACCACGCTAGACAGGTAACTTGGTATTGAATAGCTGTGTGGATATTTACATAGATGACACCTGAACAAGTTACCAAAAATACTTCTACAGTTCAGAGTTTCAGTTCATCTCCTTCTCCCTGGAAGCTTTCTTCCAAGTAGATAAAAATAATGTCTTTGTCCTCATTGCCCTTCCATCTTCTTTTTTAATTATCTTTGTATGAAAGCATTCTTGGACATTTTTCTGTGTTCCATTTTCCATGTCTGTCTGGACCAAAACAGTCACTTCCTTATATCACGGCTTTTATATTAATGGAACACAGAAATTTTACTGTCTCTCCTTGCAGTTTTTCAAAATTCCCATATTAGGCACAGGACCCATCAAATATTTATGTGGCTTCATGTGTTGTTATGGAGTTTTTCTACAAACTGTGATACAAGAAGGAGGGTATGTCAGTGTTCTGAGAATTGAACTCACTGGAATCCCTGTAGATATTTGGATTTTCTCCACATTAAACCATCAACTGTTAGGCAAAAGCTGAGACCAAGAGAACCCAACCAAGAAACAGGCAGGCAGCGGACTTCCAGCCCTGCCTCTCTTCCCTCTAATGAACCTTCCTTGTAGCCTGCAGGCCTCCCTACCACTCCCTCCCATGTGTAAATTCCATTGTCTTTTTCTGTGAACCACTCTCTGAATCCAACCTCTGAAGTATTCCCATTTACCTATCCTTACCTATTCTGCGGTGGTATTTATGCTCTCTGCGGTCACAGTGGAATGGGGACAAAGTGTTGCATGAGCACAGGCAGGTCTCTCTTGAGAGTCAGTCTTCTTCCCTGTGAACACAGTTCTGCTCTTCACCAGCTGCAAGCCCTCAGACCCATACACTCAGCTTCAGACTCCTCAGGTATAAAATGGAGAGAATGGCAATAATTGCTACTGCAGAATAACATTGAAGCATGAATGAACAAAGTCATGCAAAGTTTCCAGCACATAGTAAGCACTCACTAGATAACTAGCTATCATTATTAATTATCACTGTTGCTGTTGTTACTGTTCATTCCTGCACACCCAGTCTTGGATTTCATCCTTCCACCCAAAGGCAACATACTTTCTTCTAGAGTTCAATTCCTATCCATCTCTCCCTACTTCTGGGAGCCTATAAATCACTAGGTTTACCAGGCAAAGGGATACGATGTATAATTTACTCTCTACTCTCATGGGGGGGGGGGGGTGGAAGGGGTGGGCAGGGATTCTGTAGCAATATTTCTCCTTACTGCCAAAACCAAGTCTATACTCTGTTAAGTCTGTGGTCATTCATCATCTTTCATGCAGTCTCCAGAACACACCTACCACATCTTATTTTCTGATGTCTCTATTTCACTTTTTCTTGGGCATATAGATGCAGAAATCTTTGAAGGAACAAACCAGGTAAATATAGCATGCATGATGGTGTCATCTGAGGGCAGGCTAGCAGGAACTGCCGTGTCACAAGACAGATATTATTATTCCCATTCTACCTGTTAAAAGTCTAAGGCTTGGAGAGATTGCACCAATGACCTACATTCAAATTCCATTCCTACACTTGCTGGTTTTATGAGTTTAACTTTCTAAACTCGGTTTCTTTGTCTACAAAACACATATAACAACTACTTGCAGCTTATCTTAGAGACAGAAGAGCAAAGCTGCATAATGGATAACAAGTCTGGAAAAATATTTTTCTGCAATGACACCACTTGTCTCTTTTATCTCCAGATTATACCACGTGTTAATTATAAGAAGCTCCTTGCAGTTAGAATTCTTCACCGTGCATAATACTTTTTGGATATAACTTCACATAATTTTTTTGTGTGCATATACCATAATTATACAGTCTGAAGGGTTTTTTATTTCATTTTGTTTTTTTAACCTTCAAACAGAGCAGTCAGGACCCTGTTTTGATGAATCACTGATCTTCTCTGCTGAAGAGAAGCTGCTGCTGAATCCACTGTCTTTGCCTCACCATTGTCGTTGAAAATTCCACTTTCCACAGCCAGTCTTCTTATCTGTATGTGTATACACAGACACTAAACTAGATCTCTTATCCTTTTAGCAAAAAGTGCTTTGAGTTGGGTGTATGCTAAAATAGCTAGGCAGAGCCCGGAAGTACAGTTGCACTGATATTCCCAAATATGGCCTATTGAAAACAGTAACCAGATCATGCCTTTGGAGAGCAAGTTCAGAGAGTTATGCCAAGGAAGATGAAGTAGTGATAACATTTTTGGAAGATTATTGGTAATGACAATGAGGATCCACATGGCTCAACTTTGTACACCTTATATACTTTGGGATAGGGTCCCATGGCCTCAGTTTTGCCATTATTTTTCATTTTATTCAGTGTTCTCCAGGGGTCGTAAAAGACTGATTAATATGCATTTAAGTTTAACTGACTTTGGAGAAAAAAGTCAACCAACGTAATATTAAAGTGTCCCACGGGATGGTAATAATGGTAGATAATGAGTGGCCAGCACAACTCCAGAGATCCGGGATCTGTGAGCCCACAGCATCCTGACGACCTGCTTTGAATGTCCACTTCTTTCCTTGTCTTACCCCGTGGCTTGCTTATAAGCTGTCTTGCCAACACTTACTTTACTTGGATGGGGTAGAAGTAAAACACAGTGTGGTTCTGAGGTCTTCCTTTCCTTACCTGGAAGTATTGTCTTTAAAGAATAACGGGAGGTTGAAAGATTTACAGATACTCGCTTTTTGTACCTTCTTTCTTCTTCCTGTGGAGAAAGAAGAGACGCAAAATGGCGACATAGGCCAGGGCAGAGTGATGGGACCTAAGAAACGAGGCCCCTGCCAATGCTCTGAGAAGGTCAGAAAGAGAAACTGGGTATGCGTGAGATGTAAGTTCTCAAAAACAGCTGGAGTGGTGGAGAGGCAGCAACCAGTTAGAATAGCTGTGGCTGCAGTTCTGGAGCACGGAGCCCCTCTGTGCGCCTGTTATGTCTCCCCGGGGAAAGCTCTAGGGTGTCTTAGGATATGAACTGGGCCTGCCTGGACAGCACAGGAACAACTAGGGAGCTCCAGTCAGTCAGCCCCAGTTTACTGACTGATATAAACACGTTTCACTAATCTACTGCCTGTTGTGAACACCTGCTATAAGGCTGCAAATGGAGTTAGATTGGGTCCCAGTGAGGAGAAATGCTAGGTCAAACATGAACCTTGAGTATTTTTATTTGGAGGATTGCATATTTGCTTTACTCAACCTTTTAGTAATCATATATAAGTCCTTATCAACATTTTCACCTGGCCCAACTAAAATCCTTGCAAGTAACAAGTTCTTACTGTGAACAATAAGAACTCAGTTTGTTCAGATGTCAGTGACTTAGAGATTTTGAAATACCTAGCATATTAAGTATGATTATTAGCCACATGCACTCTTGGCTTTTATAATCACTGTATTTATTATTTAAGATGACCTAGTAATTACAAAAATAGTTTATTCCACGACAAATAAATTTGATGTAAATAAAATTAAATTTCCACCCAATGAATTCTACATCTCTGTTCTTATGTAATCTGAGTTTTCTAAAGGAAAGCTGGATACACAGAAGACCAAAACTTTGCTTTATTGATATGCAAAATAGGAGAATACAAACCACAAGTATAGATAGAGTTTATAGGAAAACTGTATTGTTCTGATTTTTAATAAATTATTCATCACACTGTAATGGATAGCACCTTAATATTATGCACTGGAATGTAGGTGTCTAGCAAGACCCAGTGTATTTTTGTGTGTAAACTAATATCTAAGAGTTGCATGTAAAATGTCCTGCTGGAGATCAGAGAGCTAACAAAAGTTTAATAAGATCACTTCCAGCTCCCGGGCACTTACAATCTACCATCCAATTACACATTTGCCATATGTTGATCTCTGACTCCTCCATTACATGCTATGCCTGTTTTAATTTCTTTGGCATGCTTGCTTATATTTAGACCTTCCTTCCCTAGTAAATATAAGGATTCTTGCCTTCAGGAACCTTTTTTATAACCTCTTCAGGGCTGAGCAAAAACTGCATCGATTTCATTCATGGCTGGGATCTTCTAGCTTTGTGAGGTGGGAGGTTACATTGGGGAATGACTAGAAACGAAGTGGGACCCTCCCCAACTTAGTATGTTACTTCTGATGAGCCCATAATTTAGAGAGAGTTTAGCTTCTGGACTTCTGAGATCGCATGCTGGTATCTTATGCTTCTAAGGAGGTACAGATAAAGGACTTTTGTTCAGACTGAAAGATTATTTCCAGCAGGAAGATCAGGATTGGCCTTTTAAAGGAGAAAGAATTCAAAATTGGGTTTAAAAGATGGACATTTCAGGCAGAGGGAAGAGTTACTCATGAACTCATTCACTCAATAAATGCGTATTAGATGCTGTCTATATGTTAGGCAAGGAAAGCAATGTGGAGATACTTAAGGCCTCCACAAGCCACAAGGAGCTTTTGGAGGCTTGGAGAGTAAGGGTTAAACTTGGGAAGGTGAACTGGGACCTCAGTGTGCAAGGCACGCCTCTGAATGATTGCTTTTTCAAAGGAGAGATGTAACCATGTCTCCCATCCCATGTACTGTTCTTGAATTGCCACCACCATCACCATCATCAAGAGATAGAGTCTGTGTCCCCTTCCCTTAAATCTAGGAGACCTTTGTTCCTCCTTTGGCCCGTGGATAGATAGAGTGGATGTGACTCCCAAGGCCAAGTCATGAAAATGGCATACACTGCCCTCTGGTCCTCTTGAAATGCCCATGCCAGGAACCCAGCCACCATGCCACAAAATCCCAGAGCAGCCTAAGAGGAAGCCCATATGGAGAGGAACAAGATGCCTGACCCTCAGCCCCGAGCTCACTGGGGGGAGAGGGCAGCCAGCAACCACCTCACCAGCCCTGTGAGTGAGTCGCTGTGCAAGTGGGTCCTCAGTGGAGCTCCTCCAGCAGAGGAACCAACCCCGCTGAGCCCAGACCACAGACCTGTGGACAAAACATTGTTACTGTTTCAGAACTCTGCCTTATAATGGCATTTAATGATAACTAAATAGGTTTTAGCTTAATTGATTATATTAATCTGAATATATTTTAATAATCACTTATAGTCTGCATGCTACATTCATATATAATTTACGTAATTATAATATTTCAGTATTAATACATAGTTAATACACTATAATTGATAATATTAATAAATCATAGTTTAATAATAACTAAAGGCTTCACTGTTTACCAGCTCTGCACTTTGGGAAAGCTCTTGACCTCTTGAAAATTCATGGCCTTGGGTTTTTTCCACTTTAAAATTGGGCATCATGCTAGTACTTACCTCTTGGAACTGTAAGATGGAAATAGCATTTCCATTCAGAAAAGTGGCCGAGCGGAGAAAGGACTCAGCAGCTACTTGTTGTGATGATGGTGGGGACGTTGATTATGTTTTTGAAGATGCCAGTGAGAAGGATGAATGCATAAAGAGATGGCTTTTACATGGGTTAAATGGTTACTGTATTACATTTTCAAGATATATTCATGGGCCTATTTATGTGAATAGACTAAAAATCACTGAATTCAGGGAATCCGTCTCATTTATTTTTGTACGTCAAGCGCAGCTGTGCTTGCTGGCCTATGGAAGAACAGGCATCATAGTGAAAAGGACAAATTCTGTTTTGGACTTCTGGGGTTGAGGATGTGCAGAGGCTATCCCTAAAATTTATAGAGAAGTCCCTGAGAAGAGGAGCTTTGTGGTTATGAGAAAGGCAAGGCCTTGAGTGGTAAATGAAGGCACAATTGGAGAGAATCTCTGTGATACATGACTGATAAGAATCCAAGACAGAATGCAGTAATTATTTCAAGCACAACGCTATGGAG
This sequence comes from Phataginus tricuspis, assembly GCA_029783875.1. Taxonomy (NCBI): domain Eukaryota; kingdom Metazoa; phylum Chordata; class Mammalia; order Pholidota; family Manidae; genus Phataginus; species Phataginus tricuspis. The sequence goes on from JAQQAC010023241.1 coordinate 7,699,215, forward strand.
CCTGAGGCTGAAAATATTAATTCTGACTGGGGAGAAAGAGTTCACAGAGAAGGTGATATTAGACAGGCTTCTCCTTGAAATCGTGAAGTCACTGGAAATGACTATTAATTATATTCAAATTTATTTTCCAAAGAAAAGAATTAGATCGGGTCTCCCCAGGTTAGTATTCGGAGAAGAATGAGAAGTGAAGGCACCCATTTTCAGGTTAAGAGTAGCAGATAGCTGAATATGAAAGGCAATTATGAAGTCGGGAAGTTCTGTACGATGAAATGGAACCTCAGACTGTATACGCCAACATCTCCGGGAATTTGGGTGAATCATCATGAATATTAGAAGTTTTCTTTAAAAATATAAATGACATGTTTAAACACCAACTATGAACATAAATGAATTCCTTGTTTGTTTTTAAACTACAGCGCCAGCCCTACTTTGGCCATGCTTTAATTATTTTCGTTTTTGTTGTTTGCAATTTAATACCGAATATTCTTTCTTCTCCTAAGGTTTAGGGTAAGAGTCACTGTACATCTTTGGTCTCTATTCTGCTCCTCAACTCATTACAGTCTGGCTTCTGCCATTATGATTCTGCCTCCAGTGCAATCACCAATAACTTCCTATGCATAATTCCAAAGGGCACATTCTTATGTAAAGGACTAGAAGCTTACAGAGACTAGAATGTTTCCCTTAGTGGTTCTTTTTTATTGAGCATAAAAGTTAAACTGTATGGGTCCTCTTATGGACAAGGGCGGCAAGAGTTATGAATTATCTTATGTGATCATCTGTCTCCTGTGCCAACCACTGTTGAAAAATTATTTATTGGCACGTTAGCATGTGCCAGCAAAGTTTTAACACAGTGGGGGGTGTGACACCTGACGAGGTCAACGCGGTGCTTATTTATTCTCTTGGAGTCAATGCTTTGATGTTCTGAAATTTGACGTTTATGGAAGTCACCTGGGCTGCTTGTTTAAAATTCAGATTTTCTAGGGTTTGCTCCAAACCTCCCGAATCACAGCCTTGTGTAGAGACCCATAAGCCTGACAGGCACTTGTGATGTAGGAGGTGTGCGGTCCTGGTGCACACCAAGCTTCTGAGGGTGCCCATCCTCTTCCTTGGTGTGACCAGCTCAGACCTGCCTCTCATCGACGTGCACATCACCCCTCCTCGTGTGCCTTACTGAAGTTCTCCTTCTGGTGAGCTGAGTTCTCGGCTCCATGGAGAACAGTTTCCCTCCTCTAAATTGCTAGTACTTAGGGACTTCCCAACTGGCAAAGTAGTCCTGTATGAACTTGAGCTGACCCTTTTATGTATCTTAAAGTATTCTTTGCTCTGTATTCTTTCTGTATCTCTGTATTCTCGCAAGCTCCTTATATACACAGGCAAATGTATGCTGCCTCTATAATCAGCCCTAGAGCTTATTATTATTAGCATAGTGTTTTTGACAAATGTTCAACTATAGTTGTTGACTAACTGAACCATGAATCAAGTACCAAATAAGCTCTATTTTAATTCTGTGACTAGTTACACTGTGACATGGAATAAGTCTCTCAGTCTCCTTCAATGTCTTCTTCATCTGTGGGCCCTTTCAGCTCTGTGGGAGATGATGACTTGGAATATGTGAAAAAAAAATCAGCTCTGCATGAATTATAAGCAGTGAAAAAGACCGGAAGTAGGACTTTATTTCAAAGGAAAGAATTCCAAATAAATATCCTAGATAAATGTTCAAGGACTAGGTTTCCACCTCATAATGTGTAAAATGTCTCCAGCCCTACAAATACTTATTACATTATATAAACCAGCCATTAGAGTGATGAGGAATTTGTCACTTTTGTTCCCACACAAGTTCTTCACAATCAAGCTACTATTTTACTTTCTTGATTAACTAAACCATCCAGTGAAAATGTGCAGAAGAGTCAGTATATTTGATTAATGTTATTTCTTGAGAAATATTCTTTCTTTTCCTGGATATGACATAGCAAGAAGTTTTTCTCTTTTTTTCTTGTGAGTAATGACACATCCTATTATGGCCTGGGAATTATTCAGATGCATTCCATCAACGGGAATACCCAGCTATATGCTACTTTCATTTATATAAAGAGGAAATTAACCTAGGATTTCCACTCAACAACATCCCTGCTTTTGACTCAAGGAAAATCTGTATGTTAATAAGTGCAGATGTTTCCTCCAGGTGAAGGTAGAGTTGGTTTCCAAGTGATCACTCCAGGCAGAAACTCACAAGGTTCTGGGATCATGTGAAACCATGCCTATTTTCACAAAACTGGTGATACTACAGGTAGCAGATAGAAAGTTTTTAAGAATGACAAGCTGCTCTTAACTTTATTTATTTATGCTATCGTAGTATCTATCAGAATAACATGAATTTTTTTACATGATTTGTACCAAATTCAGTGCACAGAAATATTTATATGTGACTTTCTGAGCATTCATTTTGCTTAGGAATTGTGTGTACTGATGAGTTTATTTGCTCGTCAACACTTGCAAAGTTTTAGAAACTAAACTTTGTACCTGTGGAAGTAAACTGTTTAACCTGTGAAAGAATCCTGAGATACCATAGAATAAGCTGTAGTTTTCATTGAGGTTGACTCCTCAAAATATATCTTCCTCCCAGATTATTAGTTTAAGCCAAACAAGGTAACTGTATTCTTCTTACCAAATATTGGTTTAAAAAAAGAGCATGTGCAGTGAGACCCATGAGACATGAGCAGAATCAGCTGGGGATTCTGCAAAGTTTTTGTGTTCGTTAGAAAGAGAAAGAGAGGAATTATTCCCTCTTGTTCCTCTGGGTGTTGAGTCATGACAATGCTGCAGCCAACCTGTAGCCATCACTGAGAGCGAATAGCACAGCTGAATGCTGGGGAGAACCTGGGTCTTTTGTGGCATCATTGCACTGAAATGTGCCTGGCACCTGAGCTGACCCCCTCACATTACATTCTTGTAATGGGATATAATAAATTTCAGCCTGAGTCTGGATTTTTTTCTTAGCTGTATTTGAATACCTTCTAATAGGTAACAGAATAGATAATGAAACCTTAGGGGTAAGGCACAAAGGTTCAGAAGAACTAAATGCAACTATAGGAACAAAGATAGAAATAGAAAATTAAAGGGGGGAAAACCTCTATATGAGTAGTAGAATGAAATGTCCAAGGGCCAATCAAAGAAGAGTACCAGAAAAATACCTCATTCATCAATGAGAACGCTGACATGCTACAGGTTTATATCTTATGCACTCTACTGCAAGAAATTGGAAAGAGATCTTAATCAAGTTGTATATAGTTTTGTTTTATGTCATAACTAACTATAAAGACCAACTAGAATCATAGATGTTACTTTCCAACACTACCGATAATATCTTTTAAAAATTAACTACACAGAGAGTAAATAAATCATCTGTAGCTATGCCACTCTCAGTTACTCTTTCCAGTCTTCTTATAGTTTTTATTTTGTAGGTGTATCTAAGATCAAGGCATTATCATGGTGAGATTTATCATTTGCTGTTGTAATTGTGCTACTCTTTAAGTGAAGGTAAATATTTACTGTCTTCTGGTATGATTGTTTTAAAGGATTCAAAAATGAAAGTGTCATGTTTGATTTCTATTGTTGTTTTTCTCTTTAAAAAACAAATTTCCAGAAAGATTAGCTATGTCTGTTCCATTTTGTCCTGACTTTGTTGAATGTTATGAACTATGGGGGACTGAAAAATTAAATCAGTCACAATTAGTCTGGGAGTTGAACCAGATTGTACTGGGAGATAAGTTTGAAGAATATTTGCCTGGCATATAAAAATTAAATCTTTGTTTTGATTAAGTTTAATTCCATGAAGTACAGACTGATCCTTTTAGATTTAATTCTTGATTGGAATGAAACATGTTTCATGGGAAATTAAGAGGAAGAGAACAAAAGTTAAAATCCTACCATTGCCAAATCAATAGATCAAGGAAGCAAAATAAGCTTTTTGTAAGGTAATTGAAAAATATTGTGTTTTTACTTTCAAAATCCACTTATTCATTGCTACTATATAGGAAAGAGATTGACTCTTCTACGTTAAACTTGAATGCTGCAACTTTGCTAAATCATTTATTAGTTTGGGATTTAAATTATTCTTTTGGTTTTTCTATATAGACAATCATGTCATCTGCAGACAAAGACAATTCTCTTTCTTCCTTTTCTTTTCTTCTCTTATTGCATTAGCTAGGACTTCCAGTGGAATGTTGAAAAGGACGGTCAGAGGCAACATCCTTGGCCTTTTCCTGATCTTACTGGGAAATGGGAAAGCTTCTAGTTTGTCAGGAGGTGCCTTTTTTAAGCTTACTGGTTCTGAGCATTTTCTGTGTGCTGGATTTAAGTGTTTTACATGTATCACTTATAATTTCAGTTCTCCCATCCTGACTGCTTCCTGCTGAACTTGATCAAGAAAAAAAATAAGCAGGGTGAAAGTATTCCATTATTTGGCATTGGACCATGGCAGAAATAAAATTCTGAAATTTGCAGAACACAATCCACCATAAAATCCTCTCTAAACCCAAGTAACACCCAAAAATTGAAGATGAAAATTATCCCGTTGAATATTTGAGAAGTTAGAAATATTTTTCTGTACTAACATCATCTTCATTTGTAGAAATAACAGAAATATAAGTAAATATAATTCTAACAAGAACACAGATATACTGATTTTTTCTATCAATATGTGCATTTGCTGGTCATATATTTATTGCTTAAAATATTGCCAATGTTTGGTAACGATATATATCTCCCTATAAATAAACTAAATATACAAATGTGAAGTTCTTTAAAATGCTTATTAAAATAAAAATTTTCTCTGAAGATCAAGCAAGGCTTCTAAATCTTATATCATCTTTATAAATAAACATTAAGTTAAAAAATATGTATAGAACCAAAGGCAGAACATTTGTAATATCATAACTTTTAATGGAACATCTAAAATAATTTGCAATCATGTTTTTTTAAATTCTGGGATAAGGATGGAGTAGGGGAAATACTTTATTGTAGCTTAAGGAATTTCACAATATTTGTACTTTGGAAAAGTAATATCTGTTGTAAATCTGTTTTTCTGCCTTAAACAAAGGAAGAATTATTTCTCTAGAATTTAACATATTTATTTTTCTAAAAAGCAAGCTGCATGGCTTCAAAAGCATTGCAGACAAACAACTATTGTGAGAAATGAGAAGTGACAATGTAGTTAACTCCTTGCATCATATTTTTAGGCAGGCTGAAATCTGCATCTCGAATGAATAAAATATGAAGGAAGATGCCGAACTCTGCTGTCACTTTGCCAAGATGGTACAAAATGATTGTGACTTATTCACTTCACCATGAAGTATAATACCATTAATAACCAGTTAGATACTAAAATACATTATATTTTATATTTTATGACTTCATGTTTATTAAGATAAGAGCTCATTTCAGCTTCTAAATAATTTTAGGAACATAAACTATGAAATTAAGATTGTCGCCCTTTGGCCTGGTTGCTGAAAGGAACCACAGGACATCTTCCTCTGGTTGTCTTCCTTTTAACAGCTATTAAGAACTAGGTAGCTCTCTATTTTGCCTCTCCTCTTTTGTTATATTACCAGACCTAAGTTTTTGCTTATTTGCAACATCATTTGTAGGCTAGTCTTTCTAGTATATTTCCTTCTCTTTTTTAAGGGACTTTATCATATGAAAGAGGGACATTCCTACCAGGGGGAGAATTGAAAACAATTATGCAAACCCATTATTAAAGGGAAATAGCTAAGAGATTTGGGCTGAGACTTACTGCAAGTAGTATCTGCAACCTTAAAAATATCACTTTAAAAGTTTTCACCTTCAACTTCCTTAACTGTAACATGAGTATCGTGATGCTTACCATGCAAGGCTACTAGGAGCATCAGGGGAGATACCGCATGTAAAGTTGCTTTTCTCTTAAGACAGCCCTATCGATATTAATGACATCTACCTTTGAGTATTTTTTGAGCTTTTATTCTCATATCAAAGACTTTGATTATCTTATAGCAAAGACTAGGTTTAACCCAGTTTTCTACTAATGTGTGAGATAATAGAAGTTCTGTAGCCACTGGAAGTTTCTGTTCCCCACCTCTGATATGGGGAAGCTTGTGCATCCACCTTGCAGGACTTCTGGAGAATTAAAGGAGAAGATATATGTAAAGCTTGGCACAGAGAAGTGATTGAAAAATGCCAGCTGTTGCTATCACTGACTACAGGATGGCAATAAAACTTTGACATTTGATTGAAAATTGTTTCTTCTTCTTAATTCATAAATGTGAGAACAGATGTGAAAAGAGGCTAAGGAACTTATCCGTGTTCACTCAATGGATACGTGACTAAGCAAAGAGTTAAAGTATCCATAGTTCAAAATCTTCACTTCCCCAGTTATTTGGTATCTGTTGGCATTGCTCTGCTTTTCATTCAGACCATAAACAAATTAACAACATAAGTTTATCATCAACATAATATACTTCATAAAGTTGTCTCAGAGTTTAGTGCAGAGTAATATATGAGTTGTTCAATTATCAGCTAATATTAGTGAAAACCAGGCAAAAAAAAAAATGTCTTTCAGACCTTCTAGGAGAGTCATGACGTTAAGAAAATGTTACCACTTGAATTATTCTTTATTCTTCTCCAGGGTCTTATCTTTAGGAATGAGCATTTTCAAAGGATACATTTTAGGAAGCACTGTTTCGATTGTCTTTGTCTTGTTTGTTGTACTTTAAAATAAACTATGGCAAACTGGGTATAAACAGTGTATCTGATGAGATAAAGATAATTTCCACACATTTTAATTTAATTGCTTTTTAAAGAACACAAGGGAAGACTAAATAGTCAAATAAATTTTCCAAGCTATCTGTAATAAACAGAAGTAATCACTTCATTAACTGTATTCAGGGGAATAGTAAATAAAAATGAAGTCTTTCATCCATTTAAAAAAGACAGTCAAGTGAATGTGGGTTTAAACCTATCTCAATTCAACATCATTCAACCCCACTGCTCTCCTCTGTCACCCCAAAACATTCTCAAGTTTACAACAGGACTGGACATATAATATAAATACAGGGATAGTTGATTGGTTTCAGTAACATTATGCTGTACGGCCTCCCAAACTTAGGTCCACCAAAGACACACCCCAAGAGATGCTCTTGTTTGGAGATGGAGAAACCAAAGGTGGCCAAGTGTAGACAAGTGTGACCTGGCCAGGGCCCTTTCAGTTTTCTGTAGGTTTGAAATGTTTCAAAATCATCAGTTAGAGTGAAAAAAAAACAAAACAGAGGTTATTTTCTGGAAGTTAACTGGTGTTAGAAATTAACGTTTAAATACAATGAAGACAATAGCATAATTTAGGTCATGATGGGAAAATCTCTACACCAGTACTTAGAAAGGGAAAGTTTATGTGCAATTGCTCCAGACAGAGGGATAGCGTTGGGCCGCTAAGGCATTCACGCCTTCCTATCAAGAGCCATCTACCCTCTCATTCCTCCTCCTTCTGAATTGAACCCAGTCTGTGTTTGCTACAAAGGCTTCTGTGACCCCAGAAGAGTAGGTTGATGGGATTTGCATCAGAATGATTTGCCTTTGAAAAGTCATAAACATATATTTTTGTTTCAGTGTATTTTAGGGGTAATTTGAACACAATATCTTCAATGTAAATAATATAAAAAATAATGTGTGGTACACCCTTAACTAGACAAATAAAAATTTTAACAGATTTCCCCTGTAGTAATATAAAATCAAATTCTAAGATTATGTATTGTAGTTAAAGCATCCATTATGACGTAATGTCAACAGAGCATCTTCTGTGCATTTTAAAACATAGAAAAATAAACTTGCACTTTGTAACTCTTGTGTTGATATTAGAAACATGGTTCTCCGTGTTTGACAATGAATTGCTGGTGACTCACAAATTAAACAATTTATTAATAGGGTTCAGTAGACAGAAATATTCTTTTTATCATCAAAAAAAGACCTATCTTGAAATAACTCTACACAGTTGTTGACTGAAGAAATGTTTGACAGAATATTCAGTGTTGATCAAATTTTTATTTTTCTTGAATATTTCTCCAAAAGAGAATGGTTCTTCCAACTTCTTTGCCACTTGAACTTTGTCATTTTCACATAGTGAAAATCTAGCTCCTTAGTTCTTGTTTTTTACTTTTTCTGTGTCCCTAGGTTCAAAATGTATTGTCTGACATGTCAAATACCAAATGCTTAGCTCTAAATGTGCTTGATTATTGCTGAGAACAACAAAAACAAAGCTGTTTTGCTTAATTCCCATAATGTACTATTATTTTACATCCAAGAAATGCATGCAAAAATTTAGATTCAGATCAGGAATATTTGGGAATGGAAATGTCTACGGTCATGAGGTCCTCCACTGCCCGACAGTAAGGCAGGTGTGCTACAATTCAAATCAAATCAATAACTAAAATAACATCCTAACCAGGTTGTTCTAGGCCTTGCAGCTGGATGCTCCCGGGAACAGATCTAATACTGACCCTGTTTTAGGGAAACATTGATGTATTGGCCAAGACAATTTCAAAAAGCATGTTCTATCCAAGGCATTTTGTACATATGAATTCTGCAGGCTTGCAAATGTATCCTGATAAAAATCCTGTCTCTTTAGAGTTACATAATCATAAAGCTCAGAAAAGATACAGATTTGACCCAATATGAACTTGAAGGAATCAGGGTTGGCAGAGAGAGTACAGAAATAGGTATATGCAGGAAATCCTTTAGAATGTATTTTATTGTTCAGATTTGTATTAAAAATAATTGGATTAGGATGTGGCAGCATGCAGAAGCCTGTCATCTTTACTTCCAGTCTCAGCAACAAACCTGGACTTCATCTGTCAGCTGCAGACTAAAGGCTCTCCTTTATATTTGTCAATACATAGACCAGTGTGAAGCTCTCCAGTGGGTGGGTGACAGATGGTCATTGCTAAGCTCCCTGTTGCCCTGTTCCCGCATCTATTATGACAACTCTTTTCCTGGCCATTAGGCCTTCAGAACTCTGGCCCCAAGGAAGCTGGAGGACCACAGGTGGCTTTGTGAAGACAGTGGGTCTTCTTCATCCTCCTGGAAGGCAACTTCCTTCCAGAATTATTCACTAAAAATTTGTGCTCCTTCCAATTCTCAGAAATTTTCTGTGTTGACATAGTAATAATGGTTTCCCATAAATAGAATTATGTACTCTATGCATTTTTTTGGTTATTCACTAAATGTTTGAAGTAATTTCTGATACTGAATTAGTATACCATCTGAATTCTGCTGAATTGTCAAAGATTTCTTCAGTGTGTAATTTAATAGAAAGATAGTGAAATTTCATTGCATAGCTGGACATATATATTTACTATATGTTTTGAACAAGGGAAGGATATGTATTGTTTTTGGCCATAGTATTTTTCCTACAGTTTAACACTGAAAAACTTCTATCCAAATGTGGGAATATTTTCCCTTTCCTTGAACATGGACAGACTTCTGTTTCTGCCTCCACTCTTAGTAAAACAGGTTTTGACTTGCAGACCACATCACTAAAGGCTTTATAGCATCCATCCTGCTTTCTTGGATTATTGCAATCAGGAAGGCAGGTGTCAAGCCAGGAGGACCTTGATGCAACCCTCTGGAGCAGGAGGGCTGTGTGGAGAGGGACTGATACTCTCAGCTACCAGCCAGCACCAACTTGCCAGCCATGTGAATGAGCTGCCATGAAAGCTGATGCTCTGGCCCCAGTCAGTCCTTAGTGGATCCTCCAGGCTCAGTCAATGGACTACAACTGCATGAAAGACACTGAAGTAGACCTACCCAGCCAAACCTTTCCCAAGCGCCTATCAAACAGAAACCATGTAGAATAATTAACCAATGTTATTTTGAGTTACTGTGTTTTGGGGTGACGCCTTTGTGCAGTAATAGATAGCAGACACTGATTTTGATTGGGCATTCAATATACGTTCATTATATGTTCTGTTTTTGTCCATGTGGGGAAATGGGATTTCTGGCTGCTACAAATCAGGAGATACGGACATTACCAGGATGCAGGCCTTTAAGCTTTGGGTCCATATTCTCCTTCCAAAAAATATGTGGCCTTGCACAAGCAGAGCTTGGTTTAGGAACTAGGAGCTCTCAATATATCTAAACATTCCCCTACAAAAGTTCATTCATTGTTTAAGTCCTTCTGAAAACATCGCATAAATACACAAAAGAAATGTGCTGGTCTAGCAAAAATGTGAGCTCTTCATGTCTGGCAAAATCCTTTCTTGAGTGTACTGCCCTTGTTTCTACCCTTGTTGGTGTCCGTGTGGACTCCTGGGCCAGGAAGGCTCTGCTCTAGGAGACGGAATCAGCCCCAGCCTCGCCTCATAAGATCAGACATTGCACCTATATACTATAAAACCTATATAACCTCCATGAAAAGCATCAGGGAAAAGGAAGAAATGACAAAAAATCAAGTTGATTGCATATGTGGATTTATTAGGTTTCCAAAGAAACAGAAGCAGAAGGATGTACATATTTGTTAATAGAAAGTGGCCCATGCAGTTACAGAGGCTGAGAAGCCCCAACATCTGCAGCAAGCTGGGGACCAGGAGAGCCCCTGGTGTTCTCAGCTAGAGGCTGCAGCCCTGAGAACCAAGAGACCCAGTGGTGTCAGATCCAGTCTGGATCCAAAGGCGAGAGAGACAGATGTCCCAGCTCAACACCTTCAGAGAGTGAGAGTAATTCTCCGTCTCCCTCTTCTTCTAGTCTGGATAAGGCCCTCCCACACTGCGGAGGACAATTTGCTTGACTCCATCTGCCAATTCAGATGTTATTCTCAGGGAGAAACATCCTCACAGGCACACCCAGAATAATGTTTAACCAAATATCTGGGCATCTCGTGACTCAATCAAGTTGACACACAATTAACCATCACAATAGATAATATATATTACATGCATGTACATGTAGAAACATACTTATGACTATATACATGTGTGTATATATGTGTGTGTACACGTACACATAACATACATGTATCTAAAGCATTTGTTGACCACATACAATGTACAGTATATAACTATTTCCATCGTATCAAGTCAGAGATTACACTGCTACCTCAAATTTTCTCAAAAATCTTGGTAACTACTACTGACATATTTTATAGATGAAGAAACTTAAGCAAAAGAAGTTATCTTCCCTAGGCACACCCCAAAACTAATTTCAGAACTATGATTTGAAACAAATCTGATTTTCAAATCCTCCACTCTAGCTCAGAAATGTGTACAGCATGCATCAAGAAATAATTGTGTTCATTAGTCTCATCTATTAAGGAACTCTATAGTACAACTGTGCCTAGCATGTAGCAGACAACCACAGAATACTTGTGGAAGGATTTATTGCATTTCAAAATACACATAGTTTTAGGAAATTTTTGCAGCAGAATCATTTCAAAACCTACACTTAACTTTTAGATAATCACAGACGGCATCTTATTCCACAGCCGTACTGTTAACTGAGCAGACATTGATAATGACATTTTCCATGGAGACCTGAAGGTTTTTCAGAAACATCAAAGGACTTTCGCCATTTACTTTTACTGATTCATATACTCAAGGTTTACAAATTATTGAAAAAAACTGTATATGTCAGCTTGCTGTGAATTATTTGATCAAAAACACTTCATTTTCTAGTGAGTTCAAACAGGAATAAGTATGTCAAAATTTTTTAAATATCAAAAATGTGAATAATAGCTACACAGTGCTCCAAAATATGCCGTGGTGATCTTCTGCACATTCTGTGGTGGAAGACACGGGATAGCATTGTGTGACCAACACGCCAGGCTGTTTTCATTTGTGAATCATCATCCCCCGCTGTTCCATCACTGCTGTCAGCGCTGTCATCACTTGTCTTCCTCAGAGGTGTTAGAAGGTAACTTTTAGAGAAGTTAAGAGTTGTACATTATGCTTACATTTGGAGTGCCTCGCTGTCTTTAAAAATTCAGCATAACAATGAGATTCGCTAATTCTACTAAGAAATTATATACAATTCTTCTGATCCAGCTGTTTATTCTTAAGCCTACATTGGTAAACCTTTCAGTTGAGGGCCTTTCATGAGCTCTGGCAGTTAAATGACAGTGATGTGAATGTAGAGCCATAGAGACAGACATACAACAGGTGTGTGTACTTGTCCAAGTTCCCATTTCTTGGAAAGCTTTTCCTCCATCCATCGCTGCACAGTATTAGCGGGTTTTCTTCCTTCAGGATCCTGCCCTCATGGTACCCCCTTGGAAAAGCCCTTTCTAACTCTCCATCTGAAGCCATCCCAACCCCCTTTGCTTAATTGCAGTTGAAGTGTTTCTTTTCTTCCCAGCACTCGTCATAGTATGATGACCTGTTGATGCATTGGTTTACGTGGGTATCGTCTGTCTCCCCGCTGCTATGTCAGCGTACAGTAACAGGAACCTGTACATCAAGAAGACACATCCTTAGCTCCTAGCAGAGGGCTTGGCGCCCAGTAAGCGCTTGTTAAATATTTGGTGAATTAATAAATGTTTGGCTTTTATTTGAGCTGGTTGTTTCATCAACTGGTTATCTTACAATATTCTGTAATAAACCAGACACTTTTACTGTGCACTGGCCTTTTCCTTCTTACTAAAAAAAAAAAAAAAAAAAAAAAGGCTGAAGGGTGCAGCATACTAAGAGTCCTTGAAGCTTGGAAGTGTGCAGCTTGGAGTAGCTTTCTGTCCTCTTCTGTCCGGCTTTGCCACTTAGTAGTTGAGGTTAGAGGTCTGAAAGGTAAGGACGATGCCAGGATGGCACAGTATTATTAACATGTCCAAACAAGGAGCCTGGCGCACAAGCCACTGATTTAGATGCTAGCATGGCAATAGGAAATTAATTTCTCAGCAGTGTGATGTTCTGCAAATGAAAGTATCGTTTAAAAATCACAGATAAGGTGACGAATGCAGATCATCATGGTGACAGATGTGGTTTAAGATAAAAATGAAATCTGAATCCACTGTCCCCCATATGTGAAAATGTTTTGTTTTTTTACATTCCCATTTGATATCTCTCTGTTATTGCCATATTGTAATTCTGAACGTTGATTTCAGTCTATTTTCTTGATCAAAATAGAACCAGGAACATATATGGTCACACAAAGGCAAACAGTAACAATTAGCAAGAAGCTATTGAGTGTTTGGTAAGATCGTATGTTTCGGGAGGGCTGAGAGTATAGCTGAAGATAAAATGAAATCAATGGGAAGAAACAGTGTGATGGTATCAAATGAAACATTTTTATTTAGATACTTGTGATTTAGTACAAAAGTTGTAATGAGAAAGGAGTAGTCAGGCCAGGACATTGAATAAATAAAATAACATATTAATAAAATGAAATATTTGTGATGTAAAACCAGAATATATCAAGTCAGTGAAGTCTGTTAGAAGGTAGGATCTATAGGGTGGACGTGACGACCACGAGAGCCTGAGTTCTGGCTCTCCTCTAAAATATAAAGCCATATTTCTCAGCTTTGAAGAATTACACCCTCCAGAAACATTAAGCCTGCATCCCACCTTTTAGGCAGTTTTGAAAATCCAGTAATCCCACTCCCACCTACGTTATAACACTAGGTTCTTACTGATTCCAAGAATATATATATACATCAATTTCTCATATTATTATTTGCCTCTTTTTTTTTCAAAAACTGGCCTTCTGTGGTTTTCAAAATAAGTATAAATCTTACTGACAGCATATATTTTTATCTTCTCAAGAAGACAATTCCTTATCATTGTTCTTTTTAGCAATTTGGCATTTGACTTAAGTAACTTATTCTCCAGTTTGTCATCCCATTCTTCGGCTGTCATCCCCGGAAAACTTCTCTGTATCTTTATAGGGTTGTGTTTTCTTGAAAACATGACCAGAACATTCAACTATCTGTTGTCAAGTCTATCCTCAGGGTTGGCTAACTAAATACCCAGCTAAAATTTGATAAATGTAACTAAGAAAATTGTTATCATAAGGTTTCCTCTATTAAATGTAATCAATGAATTTTATGGACTGAATTTATAACCTGAGCAGGAAAATCAGGTTTTCTTTCCATTTTTAAATTTTAATCAGGCTGCATGTCACTACACTGATGGACAATGACTGTAATGTGGTATGTGGGGGAGGGGCTTGAAGATGTGGGGAGTCTAGTAACCATAATATTGCACATGTAATTGTAGATTAATGGTGCCAAAATAAAATTTAAAAAAAAATTTAATCAGGCTGAACCATGTCTTACCTCAACAACAAAAATAAATACAATTAAACGATTAAACAAACATAAAGTTTGAAAACAGAAAATAGTAACATCTAGGTGGACCCTATGAGCTATAGCTTCTTTAGAAAGCTGGATCAAGAAAGATTGCCTCCAGTCACTGCTCTTGGACTTTTCTCAAATCATTCATATTTTATAAAAAGTATTTAATTATCTCTTATTTTGTTAATACTTGGATAAATTCAGAATATTTTTAATATTGGCTTTTGAAGTGGAAAACAAAGCAAGTTGTAACATTCCAGTCCGTTAATACATGCATCCTTTACAAAGTTCTAACCAGGGTATTATAGTGCATTTTGCTTCATTTTTCTTATATACTTCTCCATGTATTAAAATAACTCATCTATTTTTTACTTTCCTAGCCACATGACATCATGCTGCCGTATGCTAATCTGATTATCCATTACTGTATTGTTAGGCATTTGGGTTTTCTTTCTCTTTTCTTTAAAGTTTAAATCGTATAAAGTTTAAACCTGGGGTTTAATTGAAAAGTTCAACTGAAGTTGAATTAATACAAATTATAATATATTTGCAGATTGCTCTTTAAAGAAAATGAATGAATGAATGAACTGGCAGTGTGTGTATAGACCACTTCTTCCCCCCACCATCTCATGACAGTTGAAATTGTTCTTTTAGTGCCTGAAAGTAGATTAAATTTGTAGCTCTGTAGTCACTCTCAGGGTGATATATTTTTCCCCACAACAACTTTTTGTCTGTTCTATCATTATGTGAAACAATGGCAAGTAGGTAGGAGATGAGATACTGTTCATATCCGGCTGTACCTTGGCTGCTATTCCAATCACCTTGGGAAGCTTTTAGACTCCCCAGTGCCCAGGACACCCCCATTCTGCTTAAATCAGAGTCCCTGGAAGTGGAGTTCAGGCATCCGTGTGTTTCAAAACCCCTCAAATAATGCCATTGGGCAGCCAGGTTTGGGATAAAATGATCATGGAGCGCTAGCTGGGTTTGATGGGCGTTAGGAAGGAGAGAAGCCGTCTTAGCTCCATCACGTGCAGCGATCAAAATTAAGTTGTGTTGCCTACCGTACTCAGATCTGTTGTGCTGAAGCAAGCCCTGCCTCGACTCTGGTCTCCTCTTTGCCTACATCCCCACCTATCTAGTCTCTCCGTATTGGAATAGCACATAGGACAGGTCTCTTTAGCCTGCGGTCCCTCCTTACCCTATTCTCTGTCTGATTAGCACCTCATCTCCTACCTGCATGCTAGTCTCTGATCCCATCCCCTGTAGAGCTTAGTTTTGCTGCCTGAACCCCAGCTGAAGTTCTACTTTCAATGAAAACTGGTATTTTTATTAACTGAGAGACAACTCTATGTCATCCCAGTATTTTTACCAGTTAGTATGACACACCTTGCCCATGGGATTTGACCTCTGTGTTGAAGATGGAAGCCAGCTTGGGCACCAGCACTAGCTAGAGGCCCCTGACTGGATGGTCCCCCCATAGCTTTAATGAGTAAGACATCTTCTGGCCTCAGTGAATACACTCCTGCTCTGATTCCATTGCTGCAGGTAAGTGCAGGTGAAATACACGGTGCTGTGTTTGATAGCACCAACTCCTGAAGCCGAGGCAAAGAGCACACTTTCATTTGTTATACTTTTCCTCGTTTCCTTTTATTTCCCACCAGCTGCAAACCCAAGTCTTCCTCATCCATAATGATACCATATTAATAATGATGAAAATAGCTAACCTGCATTGGATTCTTCTTTTTTAAACTATACTTGACCTGATGTTATAATAGTTTCTAGTATACAATAGTGCTTTGACATTTGTGCACATCTACATGCCACTTGTAGAAGTGCTTTCTCTCATTTACTACTGTGACGACCTACAGAATAGTTACTCTACTTATTTTGGGTGAAGAAATAATGGGTTAGATAAAGTTTGTAGGCCAGAATATCATATTTAATAAATGATAGAGCTAAGAGAGTTCCAACTGAGTATTGTTGAATTCCAGGAGCCTGAGCGGGTTAACCACTCTGTTACAAAAACTGGATTTCTTAAAAAATACACAAGACCCTCAAAAAATCTACTCCTGAGCCCCATTCATGGCCTTCTCTGGGCCCACTCACTGCCAGCTTCACCTACCTTTTCCTCAAACAAGGCTGACCTACTTACTGGGTGTTTCCTGAACCGTAATAACCGCATGTCTTCCCACACGCTCTTCCTTACCTCTGAAGTTTTTGCTGTCTCCTGCAAGGTGAACTCCCACTCACCATTTTCAAGCCTCAGTTCAACTATCAAACAATTCTATGTGATGCTTTAACTGAGCTCCTAACTGGGTTAATTGCCCTTTTCTCTCTGTTCTTACAGCATATGGTAAATATCTCAATCATAGCATTTGTCACTTACTGGCTAATAACTTTTGATGATTTAATTAACCTCTGTAAGCTTCAGTTTCCTCATCTACAAAAATAATCAAATATCCCACCTCAGAGGCTTATGAGGATTAAAGGAGAGAATGAATGCTAGATATTCAACTGCTGTTATATATAATAAGCATTTTTTTAATATTAGTTATTTTTTGTTATTACCATCTCATTGTGCCATTTCTTAAAATATCAGCTTCCTCATACTACATGGTTGCTTTCTACAAGGATGGGCATAATGACATGGAGTTTACATTTCCATATTTTGCAAAGTACTCAGCACAGAATGGAAATGTATAGGCTCTTATAAGTTACTTAAACTCCTCCACCTATAAAATGAAGACCCTCCTAGGGTTGATATGAGAATTAAAAGACACTGTGAAACTGATTCACATAAAAAGCTTTTAATAAATATCAGCAACTATCATTATTTAATGAATTGAGTAAATGGGTGGATGAATTCAGGAGGGAGTAAAACTCTTTGATGTTGCTAGTTGCTTTTTCTCAGACTGAGACGATAGCAAATCACAGTTGTCCCTGTCAGCCACCTCTTAGGCCTCATTGTGTGATGGGATATGACAAGTCCTGAGATTTTTGTCTTATTAGCACTGAGCAGGACTGATTCCTGCTGTCATATAGGGAGTAAGCAATGGATTGATAAGTGAGACACCTGAAACGTCTTGTTGAATCTCTCTTCTTACAGTAGGAAAACACCCTTTTTATAGAATCCTTTCTGTTCTGCTCTGGTCTTTCAGCTGACCATCAGATTGACGGGGCAGGGCACAATGGTGACAGAGTAAATAAAGTGCCTTCTGTAAATTCTAGTAATCCAGCTGCCGTAAAGGCCCAAACATGATTTGAGCAGTGTGCCTGGCAATCTCTGTTACAAAAAGAACCTGCAGATCCCAGAATGGCAGAGGTGAAGCATGGAAATAAAAGGGCATTCATTTAGTTCAGGACGGAGACAACCACAGCAAAATCTTTTTTTCTGGAGTAACTAAAAAACCAACCAAACAAACAATGTGGATATTTTCTTTTTATTCAGGCTCAAAAGAGCAACCTACATTTGCTGGAGCCTCTTTCTCACTTTCCATTCATCTTTCAACCCACTGATGTCTTTTTCTTGTACTTAAAGAAGTGTTTCAGTAATGGTTGCCTTTAAGGAAAGAAAATAAGATTTAAAAAATTGTGACCAAAGAAATACAAGTTTTGCTTTGTTTGCGAAGTAGTATGTCCTAAAATATAGCGTACCAGCTGCTTTGATGTGATATTCTGAGAAGTGACTATATGAAATTCTAATTTCAAATGTCTTTCATTTTGAGACTTAGACAGCTGATATATTATGAGATGTCTTGTTAATTATCTGTTACTTTATTTGATGAACTGTACTTTCCTATCACTGTCCATTCATCATTTGTCTTTACATCAGCCCAACAGTCCTCTGTCTTCAGAGGTTACCCCATCTATGTAGGTTGAGTCCTAGCTTCAGGTTTTAGTCACAGTCCTTTTCTTCTATTAAAAACTCTTAATTAACAAGCACACTTTTTCCTTGACACTACTCACCAACCCTCCAAAGTTATCATGTCCCTTGTTACTTTTTGTAATAAACTTTTCTGAGAAGTCATCAAATGAATTATTTGCACTATTGAATTAGCTACTAATTTCTCATCTTAAATTCAACTTTCTATCTTAACAAATGAACTGAAGCTAATATGGTAAGCTTTTATTCATATTGTTTGATCCACTAAAATGTATGTTGACATTAAAACAGTGAACAGTCATAAGCAGTGTGCCTATAAAAATTAAATAATGAAAAAATCTTAAGAAAATGAGACTTTCAAAGTGTGACCCATACTAACGAAACTGTAGCATTTAACAGAAATTGTCAGTGTGAGGGCCCAGGTGTGGAACTTAGCATCTAGATACTTCAATGGAGCTATAATAAATAAGTTCAAAGGACTGAAAGACTTTATGCTTAAAAGAATTAAAGGAAAATATGTGAATGATCTATCACCACATAGAAAATATTAACAAAGGGGCAAAAATTATGTAAGAGAACCAAATGAAAATTGACTAGAGGGTTTCAGACATACTTGAGATGGCAGAAGAAAGAATCAGTGAACTCGAAGATTTATGAGTAGGAATAACCCATAAGAAAAAGGAAGAGTGAAGACTGAACAGAGCCTCCGAGACTGTGGTGCACGCAGCAGCAAGGATGCCAACGTACGGGAGCTCCAAAGGGGAAGCAGAAGCCGCAGGAAAAAAACTTGCAGAAATAGTGGCCAAAACTTTCCAAGGTTTATGAAAAATATCAATCCACATAAGCAAGAAGCTCAACGAACTCCAAGTCAGATAAATACTAAGACATCCACACTGAGAGGCATCATGGTCAAACTTTAGAAGACAGAAACAAAGAGAAAATCTTTGTTTCTTTGTTGAAAAACAAAGAGAAACCAGATTAACAGACAGACCAAAAATATATATTAGAGACAAAAAGGACTTGATAATGATAAAAAACTGAATTATCAGAAGGATAAAACAAGAACACATAGTCACCTAATAGAGCCCTAAGATACAGGAAGCAAAAATTGACAGAATCAAAGTGAGAAGTAGACGATTCAACAAGAATAGTTAGAGACATCATTAGTCTGCTTGTTATAATTGACAAAATAATGAAAGAAAAAATCAGCAAGGTTATAAAGTCTTCAATAACACTATCAACTAACTTGAAGTAAAAGAAATCTGTAAAACACTCCACCCCAAAAACAGTAAATACATATAATTTTCAAGTGCAGATGGAATATTCTTCAGGATAGACCATATGTTTGGCCCATAAAACAAGATTCAACAGATTTAAAAGGGTTCAAGTGACCCAAACTGTGTTCTCTCATCATAATAAAATTAAATCAGAAATAAACAAAAAAAAGATTTGGGAAATCCTCAAATATTAAAAATTGAAGAAAATATTTCTAAATAACCCATGGGTGAAAGAATAAAATCACAAGGGAAGTTTAAAAAATATTTTGAACTGCATTAAAAAGAATAAACAAGTCCAAATTTGTGAGATGCAACTTACACAGTGCCACAGGAAAATTGTAACTGAAACTCCCACAACATAACCAAAGGAAATTGCAAATTAGTAATCAAATCCGCATCATAAGATACTAGAAAAAGAGGGGCAATCTTAAATGAAACTATGGAAGAAAATAATAAAGATTGCATTGGAAATCAATGAAATAGAAAACAGGAAACAGTAGAGGACACCAGTAAAACAATAGAAAAAATAAACCAAAAGTTGGTTCTTTGAAAAGATCAGCACAATGGACAAACCTTTAGATAGAATAACCAAGAAAAAAGAGAAAATTCATGAATTGTCAAAATCAGGATAAAGGAGGAACTCACTACCAATCCTACAGAAAGTAAAGGAACTGTAAGAAATAATTTGAGCTACTTTGTGTCAACAATAGATAATTTAGATGAAATGGACAAATTCCTACGGAGGTATAAATCCATAACTGACTCTAAAAGAAATGGAAAATGCAATGGCCAGTAAGTAAAGAAATAGAATTAGTAAATTAAAATCTTCCCACAAAAATAGTCCAGCCCCACATGGCTTCATTAGTGAAGTCTGTCAGATACTTAAAGAAGTAGTAATGCCATTCCTTCACAAACTCTTCAAGATTTAGAGAACAAGGAATTTTTCCATCCAACCCTATGAGGGCAGTTTTACCCTGACACAAGAAAGTTATAGACCAACATCCCTCATAAAAACAGAGGCAAACAAGCCTTTGACAAAATCCAATATCTCTTCCTGATTTAAAAGCAAAATCAGAACCAAAAACTATCAGCAAACTAGATACAGAAGGGAACTGTCACAGTCTGCTAAAGGGCATCTACAAAAACACCTACAGGTGACACTATACTAAGGATGACAAACTGAGTCTTTTCTCCTGTGAGAGGGAACAGCACAAGATGTCCAGCCTCAGTACTCTACTCAGCACAGTGTAGCACATTCCGGCCACGACAGTAAGGCCAAACTTACATATAAATAAAAAATTGGTTAAAGGCATCCAGATTAGAAGAGAAGTGAACTGCCTTTATTGGCAGATGAACTGATCCTGTATGTGGAAAATCCTAAGCAACCCACAAAAAATACTATTAGAACTAATAAAAGTTCTCAGAGAAACCAGAGAACATAAGATCAATAAGTACAGTCAATTGTGTATCTATTACCAGTGAACTTCCTGAAAATGAAATTAAATAATTTCATTCACAAAAAATTCAAATATGTAGGAATATATTGAAAAAGAGAAGTGCAATGCTTGTACATCACAAATTACAAAACACTCCTGAGAGAAGGGAACTTTCTGAGAGAAGGAACATGTTAGCTGAGAAAATGAATGAATATTTAAATAAATGAAGAGACATTTCATGGTCATAGATTGAAAGATTCAGTATTGTTAAGGTGGCAGTTTTCTCCAACTTTATCAATAGGTTCAAAAAATCCTATCAATATCTCAGTAGGATTTTTGCAGAAATCGGTAAGCTGATTTCAAAAGTGTATGTGGGAATTACCAGGACCCAAAATAATCAGATTTTGAGAAAAGAACAAACTTGGAAGACTTAACTCGTCCTGACTTTAGAACTTAATATAGAACTACAGGAATCACAATATGCCAGCATAAAGACAGATATACGGATCAATGGAACAGAATTCAGAATTTAGAAACTTTTACTATCGTCAGTGATTTTGCTTAGCATATGCTAAATAAAAGATGCTGGGCACAAAGGCTTTTATCTGGATGATTTCCTTTGTATGGCATTCTGGAAAAACTTCCAGAATAGAAATCAGACCAGTAGTTGTCTGGTCTGGGGCGGTGGAAGGGCTCTGGTACAGGGACAGGTAACTTTCTAGCAGGATGAAAATGTGTATGTGGGCGTTGTCACACTGCTGTGACATTCATAAAATTCAACAAGCCATACACTAAAACATGGGTGAATTTTATGGTACATGAATTATTTCTCAAATAACTGTAAAAGAAGGAGCTGCCTGAATTTTTATTTGTAATAACATATTAGCAAATATTTCCAATGTAGTTAAAGGAACACCAGCCCTTAAATCAAAGCACAGTGACGCGTGTGTTATGCCTTGCCATCTAGTAAATGAAAAATGTTTAATAAACACACTGCATAAATGCAATAGCAGTATCTACCATGTAATAGATATTACCTTTTTTCTCAATTATTGGAAATGGTATATTCAGAGCAGCGACGTGACTGCCACACAGTGTTGTATTCATTTTCTTTATTCTTTCCCTTAAAATGTTGAAACTACCATCTGAAAGTTGCAGGGCTTTTTATTTTTTTCTTTTCTATTTTTGCCATTTCAAAGATGCAAAACTTGAATGAGGTCCATTTCTCTTTCCTTTGTCCATCCTGTTGGACACCCCTCATTGGCCAGCAATCAGTTCCCTACAGTAAACTTGCTGACTTGCCATCCCTAACAGAGCCCCATCTCCACGCTCAGAACATGCCATCCTCTTCTTGTGTTTGTTGTCATTCATCTACTATAAGCTCAAACAGAGGAACTGTGGGAAGCTTTCTATGTCAGCCTAGTTTGACACCGGGTCGCCTCATTCAGCTTCAGTAACTCTTCTCACTAAAGTGTACATAAATTCGTATGCGTGTGATTGAATTTTCTGTCTCCTTTGTTCACTGGATGAAGTTATATCAAGATTTATCTTATCCCATTGCTCAATACGCTTTTGAAGGAATAAGATTTTCTCTAACCAAAGCATGTGAGCCTCGTGGCGTCTCGCCTTATGTTGTATACCAAGCTCGCTGTGTCATTGTGTCCAATAGCGACAAAAGGATGAATAGGATGGTTTCAGAATTTTTTTTTTGCAATTTTGTAGTTGGCCACTATTTTTAAAAAAAGGCTTTGAAGGCAAAAACAAGGAAAATATATATATTTAATAGAGATGATGGACTTAGAGGAGGAAAACTGCATTTAAAAACGTTAGAAGATCAAGAGAACTCTAGTCAGAAAGTTTTAAAAGTAGTTTAACGGAAGCCAGTGATTGTATTTATGGATTGAGCATAAATTATATAGTTTGATCATGTCAGGACTCCTGAAATGTTAGAGGGGCATTCCTACTCTCTACTAAAAAGCAATTCTACTAAAAACAGTATTATTTATGAATTCAGTGTTTCAAGATATCAGGAAGTTGGTTAATTCCAAGGAAAATTATGTTTACTATTGACTTTGTCTTGTAAGAAAGAATGTCTCAAGAACGGTTTTCTAAGATGAAGAATTTTTCTTACAAGATAAGTAGAAGTCCCACTCTACTTGATAACGTGTAACATTAAGATCCTGAAAGAAAAGCAAAGCGTAATGAAAACTGGAAGGGTCCATATGAAAGAAATCAAGAGTATGCTAAAAAAAGAGGGGGAGTGAAAGGCTGTCTGGTGCAGTTTAATTTTTGCTATGAACCCATGCATAGTTACCTCTCAGGAAATGGGAACAAAATTGATTGATTCAGCTAAAATGTTATTTTCGTCAATTTTTATTCTCATTTATTAGTTACATAAAAACCTTTTTTTTTACTTTTACACAATGCCCCTTAATTAAAACCTTAAGTTAAACAATTCTGAAACATCCTTTAATTATTCCTAGCATTCTGATAGAAATTATAACATTTTGAAGCATTTTCATTCTCCTTTAGGAAAAAAAAAGACAAATTACTTTTTACAAAGAAAATCATTCTATTCCTTCTCTTCCTCAATTTTTATGTGAACATGATAAGAACACATATTAAATTAGTCCCCCGTAACTAAGCTAACCTTCCGTGGTGGTAAACCGCTACATCAATTATGCGACTGATCGGGCCGTCACCTCCGTTTGCCCTCCGCGGCCACCTCCAGGCTCTGAGCCGACCAGCAGCCCTGGATAGTTGCCGGAGGTCCCTGATAAAATTAAGTATGATGGCAAGGGAAAGAAATGTGGCAAAATCCAACCTAAGTTTGAATCACTTCCTAATTATGTAAAATGAGGCTAGTATATATTTTCAAGGTTGCAATAAGGATTAAGTGATGCAGTCCCTATTTGGAACAGTTAGTATTTTACCTAGTTCGTGCAAGAAGCTCGGTAAATGGTAGTGAGTAATCTGACTGTGATGATAGTAAGGCTGTCATTAGTTGCAGGGTGTAGTACCACTGCTCATGGCTGCTTAGCTTGAGTAAAGACTTAGTATGAAGATATTCTCTTTCTATAAGAATATTTTGATCCATTCAAAATACTCCACTATATGCCGGGCACTGCACTAGGTGCCAGAGATGCAACAGTGAGAGTCTCTCCCATGCAGCTTGTAAATGGATCTCTCAGCATTTGCAGCCTGGGCTTCTACTATGTTCTTCCACCAGATGATTGTCTTTTAGCAGAATCTTAATAGTAGAATTAATTCAGAACCAACTGTCTGTTAAGGGAAAGAGGGTAGACAAGTTAAAACTAGGCATTTGCTAGACTGCCAGCCCATCCGTGCCAGTGGCCCGGGCTGTGGGCTTGAATCTGACTGGGAGAGATCTTCTCATGGATAAGGTCAGTATCATGCAGCCATCGTATCCGAATGCACCCTGTCTCCTCTCCCCTAATGGAGTTCATGTTACTGCTGCCTTATGTCCAAGCTGGGAGCGTTGAGTGGAGCTCCAGTCACCAGGTCTTCCTTAAGTGACCTTTCTTCCTACGTGTATATGTTTTAAGCCCTTTCCATTTCCTTTTATTTCCCCTTTGGGCCCAGTGTTTCTAGCACTCCAGACCCACACTGAGTGTGGGATCAGCCTTGTGAAAACCCTTCACACTCCCGTCAGCAAATTCTTCACGCTCTTGTGTTGCCCTTGGATTTTGCTCCGATCTAAGAAACCTGCCCTATTGGGAAGATTTTTTTTGTATCCTTCATCCCTACATTTGTTTCTCTGTTTGGGAATCTCTTGGCAGATTCCTGGCCTGGAGCTGATGTTGGTACTTCTGAAGCTTGTCGCCTAGCATCAAGGAGTCAGCCTCCTAGGTCAGTGGCTACTGAGGGCAGGGCCCCAGGTTAGCCCTGAGTAAAGGCAAGGACTGGGAGAGAGGTGGTCCCCTGGGCCTTTGGGTTCAAGCTACTAAAGCTTGACCTTGAACCAGAGAGATGCATTCCCCTCAGGAGCTGCTCATGAGGCTGAAGCAGATGCAATGCCTTGAGCAGAACGGGGTGAACAACTTGCATGCTTTCAAGCTGCAAGCCCGCTGCACGTGTGCGCAAGCACTGCTGAGCCCCCCTCGTTGCACTGCCAGCCCTAAATCGAGGTAGACTTCTTACGTGTGCTGTTCCCAGTTCTATCCTGCACTTGGAGTCCAGGAGGCACGGACAGCACTGGATTTATATGATCTGGCTTCATGGTTTCAAGCTTGCTGTGGATTCATTACCTAAGTCCTCACCTTGGCTTTGGTTTTCCACTGCCCCAAGTGCACAGGGTTTAAGGAACATGTGGCTTGAGTACCCAGCATTCTATTTCAATTTTTAGAAGTTCTAGTTGGAGGACCTAATTACTAGTATTCTCTTGGCTAAAGCCATCCTCCCCCTAAGGCAAACAGTCTCTGTGAAATTAAAGAACATGCCTTCATGATTAATACACATGAGCCGTGACGGAGGAAGAGGGCAGTTTTGTAAAGGATGTATGCAACCAATAGGCCCTGGCAGTGAATGCCGGGCTTCTGTGTCCATCAGGCAGTTGCATGTTCGTGAAACCCACCAGCTCCCTGCCAAGAATGTTGGTAATCCCAATGGTGGTCTTCACTGTACACATGCACAGTTTAAGGGCAACCTGTACATACACACGTATGGTAGGGGAATCCCCAACCAAAGCTTTTATGCCCGGTGCCTTAGGACTATTGCTTGTCCTTTGTTTCTTAATTCTGTTCTGGCTATCAATTTTTAAATCTGTTTTCTCTAATGTATAAGTGGAAAGGCCCTGCTTCTATCACACATTTAGAATAATACTTCCCTTACTTACATGTGTAGGATAGAGAAGGGCTTGGATGGAGAGACAGCTGTATACGTGGTATACTGAATCCTGAATTCAGTTTGCCGTAAACAGCAAAACTTCTTGCCATTTTAAGCCAAGATGATGTCAGCGTTCTAGCTTGAGAGCACCGTGTCCCGTTGCCCTAAGTGTTTAGGTAGCCTGCCTTACTCAGTCCGGAGAGTGCTGAAATACCCTCCCTGAGGGTGCTTCCTGCATTTGTCTTCAGCTCTGCCCTGACCTTAAAGGATGTGTTACCACCTCCAAAGACGAAGGGACATTTCTTAAATCAGTAAATATTCTAACTCCAAGACGTACCTGAGACATCTCTTTACCCAAGATACTAATGAACTATCATCTTTTTGAAAACTGTAATATTCACAGGAGGCAAGTATATGATTTCTGAGTCATAAATCACTTCCTCTCAAGACAAAACTCGGAAAGTGTCCAAAGACGTTCTTGAAGATAGTCATCGAAATGTCCAGGACTGTCATGTGAAAACAGAAAACCCCAACCTTAGTGATTTCTGTGTTCTTTTGGCTGCCTTCCTGTTTACTGTGCTTCTAGGGAACAAAGAAACTTTCCAGGTTCCAGCGTCCGTTGTGCACTGGCTTCTCAAATGCTTGAAAGTTATAGTGCCTGCTAGCAGACAGCTTCGAAGAAGTTGTAAGGGAGCCATTTCCATTTCCATTTTAATCTAAATGTTTATTTTGCCTCTGTTCGTGTATTCTGGGAGAAAGCTTCCCCATTCCAGTAGTGGGCTCCACTAGGTCTTAAGATGATAATTAATTGTGTTTTTCTTTTCCCTTCCCTTCCCTTCCATTATTCTAAGTGTCCTCTCCTTAGGCTCTATCCCTGGAATCCCTAGCATACTTCAAATGTGTCTGAGGTATTCAGGGATGGCTAATTTTGTTGCCCTTTGGTAAAAAAATACCCCTTTGCCCACATACCTAGTCTAGACCCCTCTCAGTCTAATAACAATTGTTTTTCTTTCTTTTTATTATCTACAAGTTAATGGGCACATTGGCACTAAAAACGGTCCCTCCTAACATTGTTTCAGAAATTGATTCCATTTGGTTCCCTGAGTAGTTCTTCTGTTGCTGGTATTTAAGAATGTTTAGTCAAATAACCCTCTGATATGGGATGTGCTCCGAAGGGTAATTTAACTCAGATTCTAGTTTCCTCCCTCTCAAACCCATGTCCTGATTCTTTGTATGCTCAGGGTATGTTACAGTGAGTTCTGCATTTACACAGTTCTACTCCCAGGAATCTTTCTTATTATTAATAAAAGAATCAAATATGGTGCACATGGTGTGTGTGGGGTCACGGGGAAGACGGTGTAGCTCAGAGAAGACAAGTAGGGACTCTGTGGCATCTACTACACTGATGGACAGTGACTGCAGTGGGGTATGGGGGGGGACTCTATAATAAGGGTGAATGTAATAACCACATTGTTTTTCTTGTGAAACCTTCATGATACCTTAATAAAAAAAAAAAGTAAAAATAAAAGAATCAGGTAGATTAGGATTTGATTCCTACCTTTGCCAACTCACAGGCTCTGTAGCTTGAGATTCGGTCTATAGGAACCTCAGCTTCTGTGAAACGCCAACAGCCACTTGGGAAGACTGAAAAGAGAACAAATATGCCGTTAAGCACTCATCAGAGTGCTTGGCGTGTGGGTAGGCTCGTGAGCCATGCCGATTATGATACCGCCTGTCCTAAAAGGACAAGGAGAAAGAAGAGAGAAGGGAAGAGGAGGAGGAGGGGGAGAAGCAGAATGAAGAGAAGAAGAAAGAGACGAGGAGGAGCACGTGATTGCTAAAATAATGCAGGTTGTTCCAAAGCATTCAGGGAGAGTTTTCCCAGTATCCCTTCCTTTTATTTACATAGTTCCCATCTTCAGTGCAATTACAAAGCTCCGTGAGAGTCTCTGAAAGGGACTTCCTACTTTCTCTCTGTCAGCCCTTTGCGTCACCTGGGACCACCTTTCTGCATTAGCTAGCCTCCCCAGTGCCCCTTGGTCAGACGGCTTCACCATCATGACCGCGGCCCTTTAGTCAGCCTGCCACGTAGAAGCTCCGACCCAATGAGATAATGCTGGAGCTAGGTATGGAATTTAAATAGAGCTAGAAGATGGTGTCTCTGTTTTGTAAATTACATATGAAAACATCCACTGATTTTTGTCTAGTTAATTTAACTGTTTTTACCAAAAATTATTAGAAAAGACTAATTGGAACACCAAGAACACAAATGTGGAATAAACATAGAAGTTAATTTTCAGTATGACTAGCCTTTAAAGTTTAACAGCCAGTGAATATAAACGTGTAGTGACGGTGGCCTCATTACAAATGTAAATGCAGATAAACCAATGCAGTAGCAATTGAAAACAGACTTCAAAATATACCTCTGACTTGGGTTATGTCTGAGCCTTTTTCACTAGGCTATCATTCTTTTGATTTATTATTTCTTACCTTACCACTGCAGTTATCTAATGCACTTAGTAAAATAGTTAATTCTAGTGGAAAAGTTAATTTAATGTGTTAAGAAAAGAAAGAAAAAGTGCTTTTCAGATAACCCTTCAAATAATGGAAAAACTGGCTAAAAGGCTTATTTTCATCCTAAATAGCACAGTTTGCCCCAGGCCTAACCATTATGTGCTCAGACCACGGATATATCAGGTGTGAAGACACTCTGAGCATAACCCCTGTGGGGAAGAAAAGCCACCCACTCACCCAGGAGGCAGCTGCTTCTGAGTCCCCGATGATGAGGTTTCTTAGCTATGCAATCCAAGTCCTTTTTTCTGTACGTTCTCTGATTAAACAGAATTCTTTCCATTTTTGTGCCATTGTTCTGTTCTAATGCAATGAGAATAAGAACATCAGGTGCTTAATGAGTGAGTGACCCTGGTTAGAACTGCCTTCAGATTTCCACCTGACGTTTCTGCGTCTGAAATGAAGAAGAGCTGGAGGCTGGGCCACCTCTGCAGAGCGAGCTTTGGGGTAGTTGTCTGAGCCCATATCAACATGATTTGGGGTCTCAACTATCTTTTGGTTAATAACTTCTGTCATTATTCTTTTTGTGGCTCTGCTAAAATAGGGCTCTCTCTCATATACACATGTGTATGTGTGTGTGTATACATATATGTGTGTGTGTATGTATATATAGTATATGAAATATATATAAATCTTTGAATGCAGGAGTTAGTATCATGTGTTGATTGCTTATTGTAATTGGGAAATATTAAGGTAAACGATGTCTATTTTAAGTAGAGTAGACACTTTAAATGACTCCATTCCAAAGAAAACTTGGCTTTGATAATTCTTGGTTTTTAAATAGGCCTTACTAAATATTTCCCTTTCCAATAGCAAAATAAATAAATAGACAAACAGCTCCAATTGCTCAGAAGAAAAATGAGATTCCAAGTGTGGAGAAAGTCTGGGATGTTACCAGCACATTTAGAAATGTATACATGTTGTCTGTTTTTTAAAACATAAATTTGAACTCAAGTAAATATGTTCTTTCTCAAATAAATTGGTGAGTTTCAATTCAGTTATCTACGATCAAATAATCTTATTATTTTCATCATACTGTCTTCTAATATTCACTAATTTACCCTACATGAAATTATCTGTAATATTCATGAGCCTATACATAACATTTTGTATTCTGCATTTATATATCAATACCCTTATATTAGCAAAATTTCCATACTTATTATAGCAAAAAAAAGCATAATTTCAAAAACTTAACAATCCATAGTGATAAACTGTTTCCTCTTATTGGGTTATATTTTTAATAATAGCATTAACAACAACTATATCACTTATGTACAGTAAGTGTTCTGTTAGGAGCATCTTTTAACAAAGTAGAGACAAAGCAGAGTTTGTTATTGGAAATGCCTCGACTTCAGAATTTGATTTACTTAAGTCTCTACTCTCTGTGTGACATTAGTCAAGAAAAAACTCCCAATCAGTTCCTCACCTTTAACTTCCTCCTCTGAAAGTATAATAATAGCTGGCTTAGAGGTTGTACCTACCAGCGTCTGGCACATAGTAGATGTTTAAGAACTGGGAAAGACTGTGGTTGGGAACTACTCCTAAAGTTGGTTCACCCAAATCTATGAAAGGACGAGGTTTATTCTATGTAGTGTGGATTTCCAGGATAATGAATCATTCAGTGCCACCAACAGTGTGCTAAGTGTTCATTTTTACGCCCCAGATTCTCACCGAGTTTGCCTTCACATCATCATTTTTTCTGATTTTCATTCTTCATCGATTCTTTCAACAAATTATAGAGGCTGCTGCGCACTTAGCATTTCTGAAGTCATCATCAGACTCCAGATTGCACACGGCACAAGGAAGGTGCTATCTGTTCAACGAGAGTCAAAAGACTTGGGTGTGGTCTGCTGGGCCAGGGCACAGGCAGAGATGTATGTGGTCTGGGGGGGTGTGTGTTTACACATCTGTCTTCCCCATGAGGCTAGAGTTGGTCATTTGATATCATATCAGTGAAGATGACTGAGATATAACCTCCTGGAAAAGACACATGTGAACAGATAATACAGTGTGAATTCTAATAATAGATTTATGCACAAAATGTTGTCCCTGTATATTTCTGCCTAAGAGATTAAGGATGATTACAGAATTCACTTCTGAATGAAAATTTTTTTCCAAGTGAGTACCAAATTACCCAGTATATTAGGGGAGGGTGCAGAATTAAAAAGGGTTCTCTACCCAGATGCAAAGTCAGGAGAGACTTGCATGTCTGAGGGCCATTTTCCTATAGCTGTAATAATCATGGTAGATGAATTAGTGTTAGAACAGGATGGTGAGAAAGGAAGGAGGACCAGTCCCAAAAGGAGATAGGAAGCTGGCAAATATTGTGTGTATCCCAAGTGACAGGCAGAATGCTGGTCACTTTCTGCATATTTTGTTATACAGCTGTCAGAATAACCCTATTTTAGAGGTGATAGAAATGAGACTTTGGATATGAAATTATCCAGGGTCATACAACAAGAATCTGGTGGAATTGGTGTTCAGAAGCAAGTCTTTGAGATTAAAAAAATCCCTCTTCTTTTCACCAAGATGTAATTAATAAATGGGAAACCACTTAAATGCCTTCTCATTTATGTGAGTTTAATTAAGTTCTCTGAAGATAAGCCTTTGGGATTTTGTTCTGTATTGTCTGTTTATTTAGATCACAAAATAGTTGTTCTGCAAAACTTATTTTAACTTTCTTTTGGGGCCTTTCAGACATAAATGCTTTTCTCTGTAAAGACAGCTATGATTTCCTGGTATTCTGTAGGTTATTTTTTATAGCCTTTGTGCTCTCATCTGTTCTGACTCTTCACCCTCCTTAACAATCCTTAAATATGGACCATGATTTGCTCTTAAATGCGGTGGATAGAGTGTATTTTAATCTGCTTAGAGTTTTTCTGTTTGCATTTTTGATCTTCCTTCTCAGACTCCAGCAAGAGGGCTGGTTGTCTTAAAGGATCTGTCATTCCAGAGGCTGGTGCGTGTAAAGTGGAGAGTCAGAGCCCTGGAGAACATCATGAAATCATCACCCACCATGTGGAACAATGACACACACTGCTGCCTGGCTTTCTCCATCACGCCTCATTGCCCCAGCCTATGTGCCCGACTGAGTGTGACTCGGTCAAATCTCCCTTCTGGTGCTTCCTCCAGGGAAGACCCCCTACTGCCCCCAGAGTACACTCTGCCATACCCTGAGCAGCTGCTGCATTGCCCCTGGGGTAGTAGGTCCTCTGTAGAGGACAGATTCCCTACCTCCTGCTTCCAGTCTGCCCTAAACCCCCTTTCTCTTTTAGCATCCCCTCGAAATTGAGAACTAACAATTCTCTAGACCAAGATCAGCCAACAGTTTCTATAAAGGGTCAGATAGTATGTATTTTAGATCTCATGACTCATTCGTTTCCTGTCCCAACCTCTCAACAATGCCACTGTGGCATGAAAGCAGGCATAGACAATATGTAAATGAATGACTATGGCAATGTTCCAATAAAACTTTATTTATAGACTTGGAAATTTGAATTTCAAATAACTTACATGATTCTTTTGATTTCTTTCAATGATTTAAAAATGTAAAAGCCATTCTTAGCTTACAGTCAACACAAAAACAGGCAGCAGGCTGTAGTTTGCCAACCCCTGCTCTAGACTTAAACTGTTAACTTCTTCTGCAGGGTGCCTTGGGGTCTGACTATTGGGGCCTCCAGTCTGGCTGTTTCTCTACAGCACCTCAGTCCAGGGCAGCTTTCCTAGTGCCTCTGATCATGCAGTTTCTGCCCAGAGCCTTTAGCCGTTAGGGTTTTCTCCTCTATTTGTGCAATCTCCTCCCCTTGGGACCTGGCCATAGAGAAGGTGGTTAGGTTCTTCTATTAGATTGATATCTGATCTAGAAGTGAGAGGTGGATTTTTTTTCTGTCTGTAAAATTTCTTTGCTATTTACCCTTTTTCTATTCTTAAAGAACTTCTCCAACTGGAGTAAATTAAGCTGCTAATAATGACCCTGTAGCATCTTACTACACTGATAGACAGTGACCGCAATAGAGCGTGTGGACTTGATAATATGGGTGAATGTTGAAACCACAGTGTTGTTTATGTGAAACCATCATAAGATTGTATATCAATGACACTTTAATAAAAAAATTAAACTACTAAAGAGTTTGTCATTCTGAACATATTTAAGCCTCACTCACGTGATTTTTCAGATTATTCTTTCTCCTCTTGAGATTGTGTTGCAAACAGGAAGATAAACTTGGCAAGAAAGAATTGACCACACCAAAGTGTTAATTTAGACCAAAAATATATGCCAATTCCTAGTTTTCTTGTTGTTATTTATTTGTTCACTTACACAGCAAATGTTTACATGTGCATGACACTATATCCCAAAACGATATCTTACTATACGTCTTGACATACAAAGATGAGTGCAGTACCAGAGAACTACAGGGCAGACAGAGACCGGAGAGATATGTCTCCGTGTAATACTTGATATGTGCTGCTCTTCTTGTAGGACACGTGGAACACAAGTAAGCATAGGAAGAGATGTGTGCAGTGCACACAATGTATATGATATGGTGTAGAGTTCAGTCTGGTATGGGGTCAGTTACTCTATCCTCTAAACTGTGAGTGTTGTAATTATGGAGACTATCTATATTGTACCTTTGCTGTGAAGACTAAATAAAATTTCATATATAAGCATGCTATAAGTACATAGGTCCTAAAATATATTCCACATCAGAGGATATTAAATTTTGCTTTTTAGCATGTTTTGCTTCCTATTGGTAAATTCATAGCCTCCCAGTAATGTACCAGTTTACTACAAAATGTACTACTTCCTAATCAGACTTACTGAGTAACTATATAGTGTGGTTCCAATGTACTCTGCATTGAGTGGAAAACAGTAGTGTGCGAATTAAGTTTCCTCCATTGGCTTGCTTGTCAAACATCTTTAATTTTCTTCTAATGCTAAGGTTAGTAAGATACTCTTATGTGAATTATATGAAATAATATTTATTGACTAACTCTGCCACTGCTTTTTGTCTGTTTAGATCTGAAGAATGATGGTACACATTTTGGTTACAAGTCGTTCAGTGGACTGTGGGTTGACCAACCAGTATCCATTCCCATCATGTTGCACAGCACTAAGGCTCTTCACTAGTAAGTATTTTCTATTTAATGTCATTTATATGGTTATATATTGAGATCTTCCACTGATATAGATTTATAATGGAAAACATGCAAGATGCATGTGTTCATGTTTGTATTACGAAATATGGTTGGATTTAGTTTGTTTATGTACCATTGCATTGTAAAATGAAAGAGCAGGTTAAGATGTATCTATTACATGTATATACATATGTATGGATAGTATATATGTATCAGTGTAGGCAGAATTCAGAAGTATAGAATTTTGGCCCTTTTTAACTGACAAAAAAATCATTGGAAAGTTTCAATGTCTTTTGGTTCCTAATATCATATAAATCTGGCAATGTAGACCTTAAAATTTTACCTACTTTAATATTTTGAAAAAGTTCAATTTTGGGGGGTAACAATAAAGTATCTGAGAATACTTCTAGGCATACAAGTGCCATGTAGTAAATGACATAGGATGTTTATGGTGTCATGGAAGGGGAACTTACTCAGTGTCAGAAGACCATTTCCAGCTCCAACATTAGTCATCTAAACTAGACCCTTAAATCTCTTGGCCTCAGTTTTCTCATCTGCAAAATGAGAGAGAGTGTCTGCTTTACCTAATTCATAAGATTACAGGTCAAATGAGATAATTATGTGAAATTACTAGTGAACTGTAAACCCCATAAAAAATAGTTGATGTTTTCTGTGGCTGACTAAAATCGTAAGAAGGGAGCTAGAAAAAGTTGTGACCACAATTTTCTTTTTAAATTGGTTAATACAGTCTAATATTTTGTATGTTGTTCACCTAAGGGATAAATGAAAGAGTCATGCTTAATTTTAATTCATCATCCAAATTAATTACTTATATTTGAGAAAATTATGTTTAAATGAAATATGATAAAACAGCTATTTCTCTACACAATGCACAGTCCCCACTGGCCATAAGAATTGGGTTTCTGCATCTGATCTCCAGGACATTTACTGTCTTACTAGATTTTATTTTTAGGTATTTACACTTAGAGGAGAAAAGATACATTATTTTTATGTGTAGTTTATTTTTCATGTATAATATTTTTATGTATAGTTTAATTTCAGGATACTAAGGGATCAATGTAGAAATCTGATCAGATAATTCTCAGTTTAATATATTTAATTTCTCTGTTTACTGAAATCTAATACCTCCTATGACCATTCTTCTTAGCCAACAAGAATACGGCTAGCCTGCTAAAAGCCTGAAAATTGAAATCTTAGTAAATGCATTTAGTAATACTGAGAAATACTTCTCCACTAAAATTAAACTTTTTTAAATTAACAAATTTTTTAAACAGATTTAGAGTTAAAAAATTAAACAAGTTATTATACAACCAGACCAATGCAATGAAACTAGTTTGAAAATAATTCCCAGAAATTATATATGATTATCATTGAAGGAGCAGTGGTTTATCACATGAATCATATGCGTGCATGTAAGTGAAAAGCCTTAATAACATGTAACATATTCACTTGCTGATATTGTCGCATATAGTCCTTAAGACTGGGGATGATGTCTTGATTCACACTGCCTAGAGCTGAAAGGCAGTTCCATCATGTTCCAGCTTTGTTGGGCGAGTCATTTAACCTATCTGTGCCTTATTTGCTCATCTGGTAAATGGGTCTGATAATAAGAGTATTTATCTCACAGGGTTGTGAGTTGACTGAGTCAAGTACTTAGGACCACTGGGTGACGCTTAGTAAGGCAACTAACCAGTACTAGTGGTTCCTCTTCACTGGGTGAGGGTGGGATTATGGTGATGGTCCCAGATTCTAGAGTCAGAAAGCCCGAGGGTCAGACCATGCATTGATCTGTAGTGGAACCTGAAGGAGGTGCTGAACCTTTTTAAAGTCTCAGTTTCTGAGAAATAAAATAGAAATAATTACGATATATTCATACTGCTGTATTTAGGGTGGATTTATTAAACCTGGCAAGGTAGGGTGACTTTTGCCTTCACAGTTGGGAGTTGTGAAGATATCATCACACATTATTATATAATGTAATCTCAAAGTACTATAAATAAGGGATTCCTTGATCCTGAAAGCATCCTTGCCATGTCTTATATTTAGGAGACTTTCAGAAATGAGCCCAATTAGAAGAATTGCTCTGTTAGACCCAGAATTTTTAAAAAGACAAAGACATCATTTAAACCAACTTACAAAAGCAAATGTATCAAATATGGCATCCTGATTTAAAAAATAAAAATGGCAAAAATCCACTGGCTTTTTAAGCCAATTAGGAAATATTAGATCAGTGTTTGAGTTGTTATGAAGATTGAGCTATTGCCACATTTAAAATGACTTTTCTTTCTGGAAAGAAAGGGAGAAAAGAAGAAAGATGGTGGAAACGTAGAACATGTGTCACCAAGAGGTGACAATGTCGGGCTTGAACTTTCATGCTTATGTAGAACAATTGTCTACGTGTTCTAGTTATGAATCAGTGAACTGTCTTTCAGGCTCGTATTGGGGAAAATTCAGGGGTTGTAATGGGTGGCGTAATTCAAATGAGTCATAATTTATTCCCAAGGTGGGAATCCTGATAATTCGGGGCAATAATCTTTGCCAAGAGCCACCCGCTGCTGTCCTGTGTCACTTAGAACCAAAAGCCGAGGCTCCTTCCATTCTGTGTTAATTAAAAACCCTCTGAAACAATGACAGTGTCTGCTTGTCCATCCCTGGGTCCATCCACATCAGCGGCCAGAGAGTCTCTCGCGTGTAAATTTAATCTGACTTGTTTTTAATCCAGATTGTACTGCTAAATGTTGCTTTACAAACCCCCTCTTATTCTTCTTGTTCATTTTTGCAGTAGCTTTGGCCTCTGTAGACTTGGCCTGTAGCCAAGGGCAGTCGTGGCTGTGGCAGTGGAAGGGGCTTATGTGGTTAAAGGTTTTGAAGGTTCATTGCTGGCTAAGAGCCGCATACTGTGGACCCGGGTGTAGGCCTGGTGATGTTCTGCCATCCCCACTGGGGGGCCTGAGGGACAGAGGACCACGGTGCTGATTCTGAGCTCCTTCCACAGTGCTCGGCATCATTGCATCCTTCCACAGCTCCAGTCCTTGAGCATGGTCGACATTCACGGTCTCAAGTTTCTATTAAGGTTTAAGGATATTTAAAAGAGAAGAAAAAGAGGAGTCATGGTGTTGGAATGTCAGTCCTACTGAACAGACAGATCCTCCTGTCTCCCTACTTATTTCCACAGCCATTGTATATTTGCGATGTTTATCTTAAATATTATTTATGGCTTTGGAAGTCTCCTTCTAAAGGAGTCTGAGTCAGATATCCATCTAATACTTCATAAAACAGTATCTCTAAAAACAAAGAGAAGTGCAGTGTTTAATTCACCATCACAGTGCCCAAGTTTGGAGAAGACATGGGGACAGTGGTGAATGAGCAGGGTGTACTCCACGACCAGAGAAACTGGCTCATTAAAAGCTGGTGTCAGAGAGATTCAAGATGGAGGCATGAGAAGTGAGACAGAGTACTCCTCTCAAAACCACAGATAATGTGAAAATATAGTTAATACAACTAACCCTAAAACAGCAACAGGAAAGAAGGCTGCACCAGACTGCATTCAGACCTCACAAACAGAGCAGACCTCACGAAACAGGGTAATGTATAAAAGCCTTGATCTGGCAGGTCCTGAGCCCTTCCCCCACCCCACCCCAGCTCACCAGCGGGAGGAAGACAAATGGAACGGGGGAGGGGGTGGAAGCCTGGGACCACTGAACACCTAGCCCTGGAGATCTGCTTTACAAGCAGAAACCTGCATTGTGTGGTGCTCTGGAGGATGGGGAGCTGGGACAGGCAGAGAGCTGGAGAGACAGATTCTGACCATTTGTGAAGGGATCCACACCTGGCCACTCTGAGACAAGGGAAAGGCAAGTGGTCTGAGAGGCTTCCTAGCAGTGAGAGGGCTGCTGAAGGGGCAGGGTTTGCACGGAGCTTGCTGTGCGGGAGAAGGGATAGGGGGACAAGTGCACTCTGCCCAACAGATTGGGAACTTTGGGGAGCTTCAAGTGCTCCATTCCCCTGGCTGGCTACTCATCTCCGAGGCCCCCCACTGTGATATGTAGCCTGCCAAGCCTTCCTACTGGCCTGACAGCACTGGCTCATAAACCGGCAGTCAATGTTCTGGCATCAGGCCAGCCAGAGAGAGGCCTCACCTACAACAGCTACAGACACCAAGCACAGAGGCTTACACCTGTGGGCTCGGCCCACTGGCTGTGATACTGGATACAGGCAGGGCAGATGGGAGTTGGGAAACAGATCTTTCTCCCCCAGGCACCAGCTCTGCTCCCCTGCAACCCCCAACCTCACTCTAGGGGCTGGGAAGCTCCAGAGACTGGAGCTTCTGGGCAATAGAGGGCACCACACAGAAATATGAAGCATCAAAAGAACATGGTACAGAACAAAATCTCACAAACCCCAGAAAAAGGGCCAAATGAAACAGAACTCACCAATCTTCCTGACAAAGAGTTCAAAATAAAAATCATAAACATGCTTATGGAGGTACAGAAAAATATTCAAGAACTCAGGAACAAATTTAAGATGGAGATTCAATCATTAAGAAATTCCATATCTGAAATGAAACATACAAAGAAGGGATTTAAAAGCAGACTAGATATAGTAGAAGAGATGGTAAATGGAATAGAAATTAGAGAAGAGGAATACAAAGAAGCTGAAGCACAGAGAGAAAAAAGAATCTCTAAGAATGAAAGAATATTGAGAGAACTGTGTGACCAATCCAAGCAGAGCAATATTCACATTATAAGGGTACCAGAAGAAGAAGAGAGAGAAAAAGGGATAGAAAGTATAATTGAGGAGGTAATTGCTGAAAACTTCCCCAATCTAGGGAAGGAGATAGTATCTGAAATCATGGAGGTGCACAGATCTCCCAACACAAGGGACCCAAGGAAGACAACATGAAGACATAGAATAACTAAAATGGCAAAGATCAAGGATAAAGACAGACTTTTAAAAGCAGCTAGAGAGAGAAAAAAGATCACATACAAAGAAAACCCATAAGGCTATCATCATATTTCTCAACAGAAACCTTACAGGCCAGAAGGGAGTGGCATGATATATTTAATACAATGCAGCAGAAGGGCCTCGAACCAAGAATACTCTACCTGGCAAGGTTATCATTTAAATTTGAAGGAGGGATTAAACAATTTTCAGATAAGCAAAAGGTGAGAGAATTTACCCCCCACAAACCACCTCTACAGTCCATTTTGGAGGGACTCCTATAGATGGAAGTATTCCTAAGACTAAATAGATGTCACCCAATGGATAGACAAAGAGTACAGAATATGATTCATAACATACAAAAAGGGGAGGAGGAATAAAAAGGAGGGAAAAAAAGAATCTTTAGGTTGTCTTTGTAATACAAGTCAAAGTGAATTAAATTAGACTGTTAGATAGTAAGGGAATTACCCTTGAACCTTCAGTAACCACAAATCTAAAGCCTGCAATGGCAATAAGTACATACCTTTTGATAATCACCCTAAGTGTAAATGGTCTGAATGCACCAATCAAAAGACGTAGAGTCACTGAATGTATAAAAAAAACAATACACATCTATATGCTGCCTACAAGAGACTCACTTCAAACCCAAAGACATACACAGACTGAAAGTAAATGGATGGAAAAAGGTATTTCATGCAACTAATAGTAAGTAAAAAGCAGGAGTCGCAGTACTTGTGTCAGACAAAATAGACTTCAAAACAAAGAAAGTAACAGGAGACAAAGAATGACATTACATAATGATAACGGGTTAGTCCAACAAGAAGATATAACCATTATAAATATCTATGCACCCAACACAGGATCACCTACATATGTGAAAAAATCCTAATAGAATTAAAGGGGGAAATAGAATGCAATGCATTCATTCTAGGAGACTTCAACACACCACTCACTCCAAAGGACATATCAACCAGACAGAAAATAAATAAAGAGACAGAGGCACTGAACAATGTATTAGAACAGATGGACCTAACGGACATCTACAGAACACTATATCCAAGAGCAACAAGATGCACATTCTTTTCAAGTGCACATGGAACATTTTCAAGAATACGTCATATACTAGACCACAAGAAGAGACTCAATAATTCAAAAAGATTAAAATTGTACCAACTAGCTTCTCATATCACAAAGGTATGAAACTAGAAATAAATTACTCAAAGAAATTGAAAAAGCCCACAAACACATGGAGGCTTAATGACATGCTCCTAAATAATCCATACATCAATAACCCAATAAAAACAGAGATCAAGCAATACATGGAGACAAATGACAATAATTCAGCACCACAAAATCTGTGGGATGCAGTGAAGGCTGTACTAAGAGGGAAATATATTCTAATACAGGCCTACCTCAGGAAAGAAGAACAATCCCAAATGAACAGTCTAAACTCACAATTAATGAAACTAAAAAAGGAAGAACAAATGAGGCCCAAAGTCAGTTGAAGGAGGGACATAATAAAGATTAAATCATAAATAATTAAAATTGAGAAGAATAAAACAATAGAAAGAATCAATGAAAGCACAAGTTGGTTCTTTGAGAAAATAAACAAAATAGATAAACGCCTAGCCAGACTTATCAAGAAAGAAAGAGAGTCTACAGACATAAACAGAATCAGAAATGGAAAGGAAAAATCACTACAGACACCACAGAAATACAAAGAATTATGAGACAATACTTTGAAAAATTATATGCTAACAAACTGGGTAACCTAGAAGAAATGGACAACTGTCTAGCAAAATACAACCTTCCCAGGATGACCCAGAAAGAAACAGAAAATCTGAATAGACTAATTACCAGCAAAGAAATTGAATTGGTAAACAAAAAACTACCTGAGAACAAAACCCCTTGACTAGATGGCTGCACCACTGAATTTTATCAAACATTTAGTGAAGACCTAATACCCATCCTCCTTAAAGTTTTCCAAAATGTAGAAGAGGAGGGAATACTCCCAAACTCATTCTATGAGGCCAACATCACTCTAATACCAAAACCAGGCAAAGACACCACAAAAAAAGAAAATTACAGACCAACATCCCTGATGAACATAGATGCAAAAATACTCAACAAAATATTAGCAAACCGAATTCAAAAATACATCAAAAAGATCACCCATCATTTTAAGTGGGATTCATCCCAGGGATGCAAGGATGGTACAACATTCGAAAATCCATCAACATCATCTACCACATCAACAAAAAGAAGGACAAAAACTACATGATCATCTCCACAGATGCTGAAAAAGCATTCGACAAAATTCTACATCCATTCATGATAAAAACTCTCAACAAAATGGGTATATAGGGCAAGTACCTCAACATAATAAAGGCCATATATGACAAACCCACAGCCAACATTATACTTAACAGTGAGAAATGGAAAGCTTTTCCTTTAAGATCAAGAACAAGGCAAGGATGCCCACTCTCCCCACTTCTATTCAACATAGTACTGGAGGTCCTAGCCACGGCAATCAGACAACACAAAGAAATAAAAGGCATCCGATTGGTAAGGAAGAAGTTAAACTGTCCCTGTTTGCAGATGACATGATATTGTACATAAAAATCCCTAAAGAATCCACTCCAAAACTACAAGGTCTAATATCTGAAATCAATAAAGTTGCAGGATACAAAATTAATAGACAGAAATCTGTTCCATTTCTATACACTAACGGTGAACTAGCAGAAGGAGAAAGCAGGAAAACAATTCCATTCACTGTTGCATCCAAAAGAATAAAATACCTAGGAATAAACCTAACCAAGTAAGTGAAAGACATACTCTGAAAACTAAAAGACGCTCATAAAAGAAATTAAAGAAGATACCAATAAATGGAAACATATCCCATGGTCATGGATAGGAAGAATTAATGTTGTCAAAATGGCCATCCTGCCTAAAGCAATCTACAGATTCAGTGCAATTCCTATCAAAATACCAACAGCATTCTTCAATGAACTAGAGAAAATCATTCTAAAATTCATATGGAACCACAAAAGACCCTGAATAGCTAAAGCAATCCTGAGAAGGAAGAATAAATCTGGGGGGATTATGCTTCCCAACTTCAAGCTCTACTACAAAGCCACAGTAATCAAGACAATTTGGTACTGGCACAAGAACAGACCCATAGACCAATGGAACAGACTAGAGATCCCAGATTTAAACCCAAGCATATATGGGCAATTAATATACAATAAAGGAGCCATGTATATACAATGGGGAAATGACAGCCTCTTCAACAGCTGGTGTTGGCAAAACTGGACAGCTACATGTAAGAGAATAAAACTGTATTATTGTCTAACCCCATACACAAAAGCAAATTCAAAATGGATCAAAGACCTGAATGTAAGTCATGAAATCATAAAACTCTTAGAAAAAAACATAGGCAAACTTGGACATAAATATGAGCAACTTCTTCATGAACATATCCCCCCAGGCAAGGTAAACAAAAGCAAAAATGAACAAGTCACACTATATCAAACTGAGAAGCTTCTGTACAGCAAAGGACACCATCAATAGAACAAAACAACATCCTATAGTATGGGATAATATATTTATAAATGGCATATCCAATAAGGGGTTGACATCCAAATTATATAAAGGGCACCTCAACAAAGAAAGAGCAAATAAACCAATTAAAAAATTGGTAGAGGGGCTGAACAGACACTTCTCCAAAGAGGAAATTCAGATGGCCAACAGGCACATGAGAAGATGCTCCACTTCACTAATCATCAGAGAAATGCAAATTCAAACCATAATGAGATATCACCTGACACCAGTTAGGATGGCCCCCATCCAAAAGATAAACAACAACAAATGTTGGTGAGGCTGTGGAGAAAGGGGAACCCTTCTACACTGCTGGTGGGAATGTAAATTAGTTCAGCCATTGTGGAAAGCAGTATGGAGGTTCCTCAAAAATCTTAAAATAGAAATACAATTTGACCCAGCAATTCCACTCCTAGGAATTTACCCTAAGAATGCCGGAGCCCAGTTTGAAAAAGACATATGCACCCCTATGTTTATTGCAGCACTTATTACAATAGCCAAGAAATGGAAGTAATGTGTCGATCAGTAGATAAATGGATAAAGAAGATGTGGTATATATACACATTGGAATATTATTCAGCCATGAGAAGAAAACAAATCCTACCATTAGCAACCACATGGATGGAGCTAGTGGGTATTATGCTCAGTGAAATAAGCCAGG
This sequence comes from Phataginus tricuspis, assembly GCA_029783875.1. NCBI lineage: Eukaryota > Metazoa > Chordata > Mammalia > Pholidota > Manidae > Phataginus > Phataginus tricuspis. The sequence continues at coordinate 7,741,885 of JAQQAC010023241.1, forward strand.
CAGAGAAAGACAGGTAGCAAATGATTTCACTCATCCGTGGAGTAAAAGAACAAAGAAAAAACTGAAGGAACAAAACAGCAGCAGACTCACAGAACCCAAGAACGGACTAATAGTTACCAAAGGGAAAGGGACTGGGAAGATGGGTGGGAAGGGAGGGATAAGAGGGTAAAAGGGGCATTACGATTAGCAGACGTAATGTTGGGGGGGGCATGGGTAGGGCTGTATAACTCAGAGAAAACAAGTAGTGACTCTATAGCATCTCACTATGCTGATGAACAGTGACTGTAATGGGGTTGGTGGGGGGGACCTGAGGAAGGGGGTAGTTTAATCACCATAATATTGCACATGTAATTGTAGATTAATGATACCAAAATAAATTATAAAAAAAAAAAGAATGGACTAACAATTACCAAAGGGAAAGGAACTGTGGAAGATAAGTGGGAAGGGAGGGATAAGGGGGAAAAAGAGGTATTACAATTAGCACACATAATGTAGCGGGGGTGGGAGTGGGGTGGGGGGACACGGGGAAGGCAGTATAACACAGAGAAGACAAGTAGTGATACTATAGCATCTTACTATGCTGGTGGACAGTAACTGTAATTGGGTATGTAGTGGGGACTTGATAATGGGAGTCTAGTAACTATAATATTGCTCATGTAATTGTACATTAATAATAGGAAAAAATTGCAATAAAAAGAAAAGCCGAGTGTCTGCTGAAGAGGGATGAGATGTAGAATCGGATGAGCTGCAAATGCCCCAGGACTGTGTAGGCAGCCACGTGGCCCTGTCCCATTCTCCTGCTTCAGGTTGCCCCTTACCAACCCTCCACCTACAAGCAACTTAGCACCACTGCACGCACGTGCCTTGAGCCTCCTAGTGCTTGTACACACTATCCACAAGCTCTGATTCTTCCTTATATGCTCTGCCATCTATGAAAACTGCCTTAATCCTTCTCTGAAAATGCACGATTCCCTCCTTTCCCTCCTCCTCTGTACTGTGCGCATGCCTCTGTGATAAACCACATCCACTTTTTTTGCAGTAATTGGTTTCCATTTCCATCCTAATCCATCCAGGCTACTGAAACAGAACCCTACCAACTGAGTAGTTCATAAACAACAGAAATGTATTTAGGTGGGGAAGTCCAACGTCAAGGCACTGGCATATTTGGTGTGTAATAAGGGTCTGCTTCCTAAAAGACCATCTTTTCACTGTGTCCTTGCATGGTGCAAGAGGCACAGGTGCTCTCTGGGGTGTCTCCTATAAGGGCTCTCAGCCCATTCATGAGGGCTCCACCCTCATGACCTACTCATCTCCCCAAGCGTCTCCTCCAGATACTATCACAATGGGGATTAGGATTGAATACATGACCTGGGCAGCAGGAACCAACATTCAGCAATGTCCATTTGTCCCATTACAGTCTTGGCTTACCGAGAGCATTCCTCTTCTTAGTCAGTCTAGTGTTTCCAGTGTGCAGTACTCAACAAGGAGTGGCTGACGAATGATTGAAACAATACATCCTCTCCTCAGATTGAACAGAAAATAATGGCACTTACCACGTCAAGAAGATTTCAAAAGAATGTCTTTCAGTATAAATACTAACTTAAAATTGTTATTAATATAAACCTATAAAAAGCATAACCAGAAAAGTGAAAAGTGGCAACGTTTAACATACTATGATGTTTATATCGTCTTGAACATTTTTAGCAAAAGATAACCGGGGTTCTGAAAATATAAAACTGACTCTATTAACTTCCTTATTAGTTTGCCATTAAGCAAGTTATTTTTAGAACATTTCAACAATGTTGAGAATTATTTTACCTCAGCTTGACTGAGATTAGAATGATTTGCTCCAGGTAAATTAGTAAGAAAAAAATTAAATAGTTCTTAAGGTTTTATTTTATGATAGTAATTAGCATATATATTATATAGTTATATACACTATATAAAAATATTTTTTTGAATTTTTTTCAATATTTGAGACCTGAATTCATCATAAACTACTCTTTCACTCTCTCTCTCTCTCTCTCTCTCTCTCTCTCTATATATATATATATATATATATATATATACACACACACATATACACACATACACATATATATGTATTTCATATGATGGAAGGTACGTACAATTCAGTCTGATTTGGGAAAGGTGGAATGTATATATTAAGTGTAATTAACCATTCCTGTAGATTTAAGCTGTTTTTTTTTAATAGAGGGAAAAACAACCAAACCAAAGTAAATCCCTCTAAGTCAGTAAACAAAACCCTAGTTAGGTAGCCACATGAAATTTCACATGAAACTCATTTTAGTAGCTGTATATATATCTCAGAGGAGGTCTTACATTTTTTTAGTTTAAATGTTTATTCTTGAATAGTACTATTTTAACAGTAAAGACCATTTAGTCCACTAAGCCAGTGTTTTAACACTCGGACATTCATCTTTGTTATTTAGTGTACGTCAGTCATGTACAGAGGAGTCAGTATGGCTAACTAGAATTAAAAATAGCACAGGGTATCTCAAACCATTAAGCTTGCACAGATAGATAAGTAGAAAGCATTAAACGAATAGACATCTTTAAGAGAGGAAAATGAGGTGACGGTACTCCAGTTTGCAATGCATGAGTTATTTTAAATTGACATGCTTCAAGCAAAAAGTGATGATGTTTGAATGAATCATATATTAAGAATAGTCATCCGGTTGTGTAAGCAGAAATATAATGGACAAGAGTAAAAAGTATCACAGTATTAAAGCTTTGATATGCTCAAGGAGGTAGAGCAATATAGCTAGAATAATGTATATTGAAAAAAGTGGTAATACTTTTTTATTATTCCCAAAGGTAGCACTTAAAAAAACTCCAGGTTGTTTCTTGATAACTTTTTAAGTCTCCAGGTTGTGTATTTAGAGATTAGAGTATCTTGGTGCCTATTTCTGAGGTTCATTCTTTTCAGCTAAAGGACTTACAGTTATATGTTGAAATTGACAACAGTAATGACAGCCACCATCTTCTGGGGGGGTTCCACTGCCATCTCGTCATTTAATCTTCACAACAGCTCTGCAAGGATGGCATGATCATCCTTTGACAAAGGAGTGGTATAATGTGCATTGTACACTACTGATTTATACGCATGCTTGTATGACCTAAATATATGACAGCCCCACCAATCACATGGGTGCATAAATATGGAGGGAGGCACATAATATTTTATGAAATAAGAAAACATTTTATTTTTGAAAACATAATATGCTTCAGGTTTTAAGCCATGCTTATGTAATATCCTGAAGAATAAATAGCTTATAAAATTAATTAAAGATTTCCCCTTCTATCCTTCTGCAGCAACTGATATGAATAAAAATGAGAATCTGCCTCTGTTTGATACATGTCCTCTGTAGCAGATGTAAGCAGGTGTCCTTCATGAGACTGAATGCATGTGCCATTTTTAAGATTGGACAGTTTATGATTAAAGTCCAATAATCCTCATTTCACATGTTTTCTTATGTCTTACTTTTTTCACATTAATGTTCAGTGTAAATGCCATGAAATCAGCATGTTTTTCATAGTATAATTGATTGATTCCACAAGATAAAGACTAAAATTCTTGGTCTCAACAAGTGTCTTCCGTACACCAGGCACTCTACCAAAAATTTTCACATTAATTCTCTCCTTTCACCTCAATTAGTTGAAAGAATTTTGTTGTATCATGTCATGTTTTGCTTACTTCTATGATGGACACATATTACCAGTGTTTGAGTGCAGACCCTTTGACGTGCAGTCAACTGATTTGAAAACATAAATGTAATCATAAATAAGCCTAGAAAGCAGAGATAGTTTTGAAGAAGCAGTGGTTTTAGTGCCTGCCTTTAATAGAAAACATAATTTTACTATTTGGAAGTTATTTGAAATTTGAGGAGATTAAATTACCTGAAAAGAAAAATCATATCTTAATTATGTTAAATATTTAACACTGGAGAACCCAGGCAGTCCATGTATTCATTCAACAAGTATTTATAGACTTTCTTATATGTAGTAAGCCCTGGAGCTGTGAACAAAAAAGTCACTGTCCTCATGGAGCTTATGTTTCTAGGTAGCCATTGGGGAGTATGGGGCAGGAGGTGTGGAAAGGGAATAGAGTGTGTCGTGTGTGTGTTTATATAAGCATAGATGTGTGTGTGTACATATGTATGTGTGCACATATATATTTATATAGTGATTTATATCATTAAATATGTGTATACAAATAGTAATAAATTTAATTTTCAGTAAAAGAACTTTTTTATAGCAAAAAGAGTTCTTGCATTGAACTTACCTTAAAGCACAGTTTTAGATTACAAAGATGGAAATTCTTACTCATCAAAACTTATTTTGCTCATTCCCAGAAATGAAAATTTTGATACCCTATCTCAGTCTTCGTTTTAAAATGGTTTGTGTGTTTCCTATCTTATTTTCTTTATTCGTTTTAAGACTATTTGTAGGTGTTTCAGAATCTAAAGGAGAAATCCCCAAGACTGTTTGGTACATCATCAAATTGCACTGGGAGTGGTTATAGGAACAGACAGAAACTTGAACAATATGAGACCCAAAGGGGAAAATTACACTGCAGGAAGAGAAGCAATTCCAATTTTGTGTTCTTTAATCAAAGTCGACCCCCTCCCTGCGCTGAAGCGCGGCATGACGGGTGCGCTTGCTTTACTTGATGGTGTGAGTTGATAGTAGAGCCAGAGTCACAGATTCATATGCATTGTTAGTTAGAAATGTAGTGTCAGATTTACACTTAGAGCTTCTGACCAAAGGAACACTTCAAAACTGGAAAGACAAAGTGTCAGCAATGCACTGTGCTGAGCCAGTTTCCAACTGGAAAGTGAGTCAATCATTTTTAGTGATTTTTCGATAGGATGTAATGACCTCTTTATTAAGCTCAACAAGTAAGTAGATATTAAGCTCCGTGTACTGAGATAACAGTGATAGAAAAAGTAGCCCATTCCTCTTTGGGGAGACAAAAAACGTAACCATACCTTCTTTTAAAAATTCTTTATTTTCTTTTCATGAATCACAGGTTCATGTTGGAACACTTACCTACTTTTTAGGTTCTCCAAATACATGATTTTGGTGGCTTTCCCAAATCAAGATCATTCAACGTATATGCGATTGATGTAAAAATCACTGCTTGACACAGAATGCGCCACAGACAGTTTTGCAGTCTTGATAATTCGTTTAGTTTAGTTTTCTAAAAAATAAAGATGCAAAACATAATATAGTCAAATTACAAAATCTACTGGCTTTTTGATGATGAAACAAGAATGGTGTTGAGTAGAGGAGTGTTAATAGCACCCCAATGCGAATTTTGCCTTTTTCCACTACTCCATGTAGGGAGCAAACATAAAGAGATTTCTGCCAAAGTAAAAGTTGTTCACGGAGTAATTATCACTGGGTCCCACCCTAAGTGCTAACGACCTGCAAAGTGTAGCACTCTAATAATAGAGTTATTAAAGGTAGATTTCAGTGCCTGCTATTAAACTTCATTAAGCAGATTATAGTAACGACAGAGGCTTCCTTAAACTGGAACTACATTTGCAGCTTCCTCAAGGAGGCACCTAAGATAGAAGCGTTAAGTCTGAGGCAAGGAAAAACCCCTTGTCTATGTTCCAGACTGTTAGTTTGTTTATTTCAGTGTGGTTATACCTCTTCCGGGGAAATTACCACAAAGCAGGGCACATAGGAGGACGCAAATAAATGTTAGTTGGGTTAAATAATGCTGCTACTTATTAATTTCTTTGAGAGATAAATTATAAACTTATATTAATAAAGGGTTTTTTTAATGTTAAAAAGTAACTAGATCATGAACTAAAATCTCATTATTTCATGCCTTGGGCTAGATTTACTATAATAAATTGTGTAAGTAGAATAACTCAGTCAGAAAAAAATTTTTTTTTAACTTTTTGCCTCTTAATCTATAGTCCCAATACCCCCACATACCAGTTTTCCTTCCCCTGAGCCGTTATATGGCTGGGCTAAGCTTACCAAATCCCGGGCCCAATGCGGCTACATAACTTTGTTTTGCTGACTCAGTGTAGAATATTTTACCAATTATTTTTAATTTTCCTATTAGTGTCTACTAATGTGTCCAAAACATTTTCAAGTTGGAAAATATTTCTTATTAGAAGCCATAGTCACCTCTGACCCAGACCATGCCAGCCACATGTATCTGACAACTTCTGGGAGTAACAGACCAAGGGAACGGGGCACATTTATTCAGATTCTGTTAGGACCATATCCATTATTTCTTTTTCATTTAAGTATTTATTTTTAAGTCATTTGACCCTCATAACAATCTTACAAAAGAGATTCTATACCCTTTTTTTAGAAGAAGAGATGTCCTTTGAAAGATTATGATTCACAGAGCTAACAGGTTTTAAAACTGAAATCTATACCCAGGTCTGGCTCATGGTAAAGCCCACACTGTCAATGTGACAATCATAGAAATAAAACGTTTGTGTCTGTTGTCCAAACTTCCTGAGACTTAATGATTAAGTTTTAGTGCAGATTCTGGAAATTAGTGTTCTAATTAGTTTTTAAAGGAACAAGTGTCATTCCTTTGGAAGGTTTCCACAGACTCAAATATTTGTTTTACTATGTAAAGTTAAGTTTCACAGGTAATGAAATGGAGGAGACTGGAATTCATCATTTAAATAGACAAGGAAACAATAAATTGCTGTCGGAAGTTTCAACAAACTTTTTATTTATGCTGTAATGTAATCAGACCGTTATAGCTCGCACAGATGGAATTTATATTACCTTCTAGAACTGCTTACAGCTTCAGAGACCTGCCTACCTTCTCAAGAAGGATAGTGTTTTCTTTATTCCAAGGCTGATGTGGAGCAACAAGGAAAGAGACCATAAAGAGATCCATCCAGGTGCAAATTCTCACTTAGTTTATATAATCAAAATTATGAATATTTATTTGCTTCTAAGAATAAGTAGATCTTCATAGAAATGGCTTACCTCAAATCAGCATGATGCGGTCAGCTTAGTGTATGCATAAAATTGTTGAATTTTCTCAGTTTTTGAGGAGTCATCAGAATGTCACTAAAATAACCAATATTTGGGAAGGCAAAGATAGAAGAGATATAAATGGCATAAGCTAAACAAAAAAAAAAAATAGAAAGAGGTTGTAATTACTTTTATACTAGTTCTCCAGATATATGAATGGCCTTCTCATTATTGCTTTTTTTAAATCCAAAACATTTAATAGTATAATTCAAAATGGGTTCACAAAATTTTGATTTTTTTTATACAACAGCACTTATTTGTTTCAAGGCAAGAAGGCAAAATTGCAATGAAAAGGTTGTGTTTTGTGACTTTTTAATCAAAGAGAGGTAGGTATAATGAACTGGAGAGTCTATTTATGGTAACTCTGTAGGATAGCTAAGTACACATTTGACAAGAGGCTATTTGTAGGAAGCTAATTTAGAGTGGAAACAAATAGTTGTGAAAAATGAGGAAATCCTGCTTGGAAAAAAAAAAGTGTGGCAGGATCACATCAAATAGGAGCGTTAGAGTAATTTACTATTCTAGGAAATCCAGCAGCTGGTTTATCTGAAGCGTTCCTCTTTTTCACGAACACTGGAACAAGGACAGGAAATAGTTCAACAAGCATGCCGACTTTCCTCTAACAGATTTCTATAAAAACTTAGCTGGAAAAGATGATTTTTAGAAGCTCAATTCTTAGTCATTTTGGGGACTCTTTAATGAGGCAATACATATATTTCTAACTTTAGTTACTTAGAAATTATCCTAGAATGAAGATTTTCAGAATAGAATAAAGAGAAAAGGACACAAATTTGTGCTTATGTCATTCATAAAAAGTATACTATATTTTAAAAAAGTATACTATATTGAATTCAACACTTAGAATTAGTTCTACAGCATAATGAAGATTCTGGCTAAACATTGAGAAAAAAATCCAGGTACATAACATAAAGTAGAATTTATAAAACGTTTTATAAATTGCACTTGATTGTTTCAAATAAGGAAGTAATAGGACTGGTATAAATAGTAGTTGCAATCTCAAAAGGTCCAAGATTTGGAATAAAGAAAACATGTAAATCACACAGTAAAAAATGTATCTAGAAGAAACCTGGAAAAATATTTTAATGGAACAAATTATCTACAGGTAGGATTATCTTAAAAAAAAAATAACCCCATGAGATTCAAATGTAATGTCTTTATAAAGTCCCACAAAGGAAAACATTTCTTACTAAGGGCTACAGGATGGGAGAAATGGAAAGCTGTTTGTTATAGGGTATAAACATTGAGTGATAAGATGGATATGTTCTAGGGATCTAGTGTACAGCATGGTGGCTATAGTTAAAAAATATATTGTGTACTTGAAATTTGCTAATAGAATACATCTTAAACACTTCTCCAAAGAAGAAATTCAGATAGCCAACAGGCACATGAAAACATGCTCCATATCACTATTTATCAGGGAAATGCAAATTAAAACCACAATGAGATATCACCTCACACCAGTTAGGATGGCCAACATAGAAAAGACTAGGAACAACAAATGCTGGTGAGGATGCGGAGAAAGGGGATGGGAATATAAACTAGTTCAACCATTGTGGGAAGCAATATGGAGGTTCCTCAAAAAATTAAAAATAGAAATACCATTTGACCCAGGAATTCCACTCCTAGGGATTTACCCAAAGAAAACAACTTCTCAGATTCAAAAAGATGTATGAACCCCTATGTTTATCGCAGCACTATTTACAATTGCCAAGATATGGAAACAACCTAAGTGTCCATCAGTAGATGAATGGATTAAGAAGAGGTGGTACATATACACAATGGAATACTATTCAACCATAAGAAAGAAACAAATTCTACCATTTGCAACCACATGGATGGAGCTAGAGGATATTATGCTCAGTGAAATAAGTCAGGTGGAGAAAGACAAATACCAAATTATTTCCCGCGTTTGTGAAGTATAACAATGAAGCAAACCTGAAGGAACAAAATAGCAGCAGACTCACAGACTCCAAGAAGGGATTAGTAGTTACCAAAGGAGAGGGGTGAGGAAGTGCAAGTGGGAAGGGAGGGAGAAGAGGATTGTGGGGTAACATGATTGGTGCACATGGTGTGTGTGGGAGATCATGGGGCAGATATTGTAGCTCAGAGAAGACAAATAGAGACTCTGTGTCATCTTACTACACTGATGGACAGTGACTGCTGTGGGGTGTGGGGAAGACACTTGATAATAGGGGTGAATATAATAACAACATTGTTTTTCTTGTGAAACCTTCATAAGAGTGTATATTAATGGTCCCTTAATAAAAAAAAGATCTTAAATGTTCTCATCACATGCAAAAATACCATTTTCTTTAGTGATACAGAGAACTTACTTCTTTATTCCATGCTAAATACTTTCTAAATATTTAATATCATTTTTTTTCTCATGGTTAGTCACCCCACCTAACTGTATTTTTTTTTTATTTTGGTATCATGAATCTACAATTACATGTGCAATATTATGGTTATTAAACTACCCACTTCATTAAGTCCCCCCCAACAACCCCATTACAGTCACTGTCCATAAGCGTAGTGAGATGCTATAGAATCACTACTTGTCTTCTCTGAGTTGTACAGACCCCCCTGTGCCCCCTAACATTACATCTGCTAATCGTAAGGCCCCTTTTTCCCCCTTGTCCCTCACACCCTGCCCATCCTCCCCAGTCCCTTTCCCTTTGGTAACTATTAGTCCATTCTTGGGTTCTGTGAGTCTGCTGCTGGTTTTTTTTTTCCATTTTTTTTTCTTTGCTCATATACTCCTCATATTAGTGAAATCATTTGATATTTGTCTTTTTCAGCTTGGCTTATTTCACTGAGCATAATACCTTATAGCTCCGTCCACGTTGTTGCAAATGGTAGGATTTGTTTTCTTCATATGGCTGAATAATATTCCATTGTGTATATTTACCACCTCTTCTTTATTCATTCATCTACTGATAGACACTTAGGTTGCTTCCATTTCTTGGCTATTGTAAATAGTGCTGTGATAAACATAGGGGTGCATCTGTCTTTTGAAACTGCGCTGCTGCATTCTTAGGGTAAATTCCTAGGAGTGGGATTCCTGGGTCAAATGGTATTTCTATTTTGAGTTTTTTTGAGGAACCTCCATACTGCTTTCCACAATGGATGAACTTATTTGCATTCCCACCAGCAGTATAGGAGGGTTCCCTTTTCTCCACATCCTCGCCAACATTTGTTGTTGTTTGTGTTTTGGATGTTGGCTGTCCTTACTGGTGTGAGGTGATATCTCATTGTGGTTTTAATTTGCATTTCTCTGATGATTAGCGATGTGGAGCATCTTTTCATATGCCTGTTGGCCATCTGAATTTCTTCTTTGGAAAAGTGTCTATTCATGTCCTCTGCCCATTTCTTAATTGGATTATTTGCTTTTTGTTTATTGAGGTGTGTGTGTTCTTTATATATTTTGGATGTCAACCCCTTATCGGATATATCATTTATGAATATATTCTCCCATACTGTAGGATGTCTTTTTGTTCTACTGATGGTGTCCTTTGCTGTACAGAAGCTTTTCAACTTGATATAGTCCCACTTGTTCATTTTTGCTTTTGTTTCCTTTGCCCAGGGAGATATGTTCATGAAGAAGTCGCTCATGTTTATGTCCAAGAGATTTTTGCCTATGTTTTTTTCTAAGAGTTTTATGGTTTCATGACTTACATTCAGGTCTTTGATCCATTTTGAGTTTACTTTTGTGTATGCGGTTAGACAGTAGTCCAGTTTCATTCTATTACATATTGCTGTCCAGTTTTGTCAACACCAGCTGCTAAAGTGGCTGTCATCTCCCCATTGTATATCCAAGGCTCCTTTATCATATATTAATTGACTGTATATGTTTGGGTTAATGTTTGGATTTTCTTTTCTGTTCCACTGGTCTGTGGTTCTGTTCTTGTGCCAATACCAAATTGTCTTGATTACTGAAGCTTTGTAGTAGAGCTTGAAGTCTGGGAGCATAATTCCTCTGGTTTTATTCTTCCTTCTCAGGGTTGCTTTGGCTATTCGGGGTCTTTTGTGGTTCCATATGAATTTTAGAACTATTTATTCTAGTTCATTGAAGAATCTGTTGGTATTTTGATAGGGATTGCGTTGAATCTGTAAATTGCTTTAGGTAGTATAGCCATTTTGACAATATTTATTCTTCCTAGTCAAGAGCATGGGATGCATTTCCATTTATTAGTGTCCTCTTTAATTTCTCTTAGGAATGTCTTATAGTTTTCAGGGTGTAGGTCTTTTACTTCCTTCATTAGGTTTATTCCTAGGTATTTTATTCTTTTTGATGCACTTGTGAATGGAATTGTTTTTCTGATTTCTCTTTCTGTTAGTTCATCATTAGTGTATAGGAAAGCAACAGATTTCTGTGTGCTAATTTTGTTTCCTGCAAATTTGCTGAATTCAGATATTAGTTCTAGTAGTTTTGGAGTGGAGTCTTTAGGGTTTTTTATGTACAATATCGTGTCATCTGCAAATAGTGACAATTTGACTTCTTCTTTACCAATCTGGATGCCTTGTATTTCTTTGTTTTGTCTGATTGCCATGGCTAGGACATCCAGTACTATGTTAAATAACAGAGGAGAGAGTGGGCATCCCTGTCTTGTTCCCAATCTTAGATGAAAAGCTTTCAGCTTCTCACTGTTAAGTATGATGTTAGCTGTGGGTTTGTCATATATGGCATTTATGATGTTGAGGTACTTGCCCTCTATACCCATTTTGTTGAGAGTTTTTATCATGAATGAATGTTCAATTTTGTTAAATGCTTTTTCAGCATCTATGGAGATGATCATGTGGTTTTGTTCTTCTTTTTTGATGTGGTGGATGATGTTGATGGATTTTCGAATGTTGTACCATCCTTGCATCCCTGAGATGAATCCTACTTGATCATGGTGTGTGATCCTCTTGATGTATTTTTGATTTCGGTTTGTAATATTTTGTTGAGTATTTTTGCATCTACGTTCATCAGGGATATTGGTCTGCAATTTTCTTCTTTGGTGAGGTCTTTGCCAGGCTTTGGTATTAGAGTGATGCTGGCTTCATAGAATGAGTTTGGAAGTATTTCCTCCTCTTCTGTTTTTTGGGAAACTTTAAGGAGAATGGGTATTATTTCTTCTCTATAAGTTTGGTAGAATTCAGAGGTGAATCCATCTGGTCCAGGAGTTTTGTTCTTGGGTAGTTTTTAGATTACCTATTCAATTTTATTGCTGGTGATTGGTCTGTTTAGTTTTTCTGTTTCTTGCTTGGTCAGTCTTGGAAGGTTGTATTTTTCTAAGAAGTTCTCCATTTTTTCTAGGCTTTCCAGCTTGTTAGCATATAGATTCTCATACTATTCTCTTATAATTCTTTGTATTTCTGTGGCGTCCGTCATGTTTTTTCCTATCTCATTTCTGATTCTCTTTATGTGTGTTGATTCTCTTTTTCTCTTAATAAGTCTGGCTAGGGCTTTATCTATTTTGTTTATTTTTTCAAAGAACCAGCTCTTGATTTCATTGATTTTTTTTTCTGTTGTTTTATTCTTCTCAGTTTTATTTATTTCTTCTAGGATCTTTATTATGTCCCTCCTTCTGGTGACTTTGGGCCTCATTTGTTTTTTTTTTTCCTATTTCAGTATTGTGTTTTTAGGCTATTCATTTGGGATTGTTCTTTCTTCTTTAAATAGGCCTGGATTGCAATATACTTTCCTCTTAGAACTGCCTTTGCTGTGTCCCACAGAAGTTGTGGCTTTGTTTTATTGTTGTCATTAGTCTCCATATATTCTTTGATCTCTGTTTTTATTTGATCATTTATCCTTTGATTATTTAGGAGCATGTTATTAAGCCTCCATGTATTTGTGAGCCTTTTGGTTTTCTTTGTACAATTTATTTCTAGTTTTACACCTTTGTGATCTGAGAAGTTGGTTTGTAGAATTTCAATATTTTTTAATTTACTGAGGTTCTTTTTGTGGCCTAGTATGTGGTCTATTCTGGAAAATGTTCCATGTGCACTTGAGAAGAATGTGTATCCTGCTGCTTTTGGGTGTAGAGTTCTGTAGATGTCTGTTAGGTCCATCTGTTCTGGTGTGTTGTTCAGTGCCTCTGTGTCTTTACTTATTTCCTGTCTGGTTGATCTATCCTTTGGAATGAGTGGTGTGTTGAAGTCTCCTAAAATGAATGCATTGCTTTCTATTTCCTCCTTTAATTCTGTTAGTGTTTGTTTCACATATGTCGGCACTCCTGTGTTGGATGCATAGATATTTAAAATGGTTATATCCTCTCGTTCGACTGACCCCTTTATCATTATTTAATGTCCTTCTTTATCTCTTGCTACTTTCTTCATTTTGAAGTCTATTTTGTCTGATACAAGTACTGCAACACCTGATTTTTTCTCCCTGTTGTTTGCATGAAATATCTTTTTCCATCCCTTCACCTTTAGTCTGTGTATATCTTTGGGTTTGAGGTGAGTCTCTTGTAAGCAGCATATAGATGGGTCTTTCTTTTTTATCCATTCTATTACTCTGTGTCTTTTGATTGGTGCATTCAGTCCATTTACATTTAGGGTGATTATTGATAGATATGTACTTATTGCCATTGCTGGCTTAAATTTGCGGTTAACAAAGTTTCAAGGGTTGTTTCTTCACTATCTTTCAGTCTAACTTAACTTTCTTGTTAAGTTATAGTAAACACAGCCTGATGATTCTTTATTTCTCTCCCTTCTTATTATTCCTCCTCCATTGTTTATATACTAGGTGTTTTACTCGTTGCCTTTAGTTAGTATTTGGATGGTCTGCTTTCTTTGCTATGATTTTATTTTCTCTGGTGACATCTTTTTAGACTTAGGAGTGCTTCCATCTAGAGCAGTACCTTTAAGATATCCTGAAGAGATGGTTTATGGGAGGCAAAATTCCTCAGCTTTCCCTTGTCTGGGTATTGTTTAATCCCTCCCTCAAATTTAAATGATAGTCATGCTGGATACAATATTCTTGTTTCGAGGCCCTTCTGTTTCATTATGTTAAATATATCATGCCATTCTCTTCTGGCCTGTAAGGTTTCTGTTGAGAAGTCTGATGATAGTCTGATGGGTTTTCCTTTGTAGGTGATCTTTTTTCTCTCTCTAGCTGCCTTTAATACTCTGTCCTTATCTTTGATCTTTGCCATTTTAATTATTATGTGTCTTGGTGTTGTCTTCCTTGGGTCCCTTGTGTTGGAAGATCTGTGGTCTTCTGTGGACTGTGAGACTATTTCCTTCCCCAGCATGGGGAAGTTTTCAGCAATTATTTCTTCAAAGACACTTTCTATCCCTTTTTCTCTCCCTTATTCCTCTGGTACTTGTATAATGCGAATATTGTTCCATTTGGATTGGTCACAGAGTTCTTTTAATATTCTTTCATTCCTAGAGATCCTTTTATCTCTCTTTGCCTCAGCTTCTCTGTACTCCTGTTCTCTGTTTTCTATTCCATTAATAGTCTCTTGCACCTCATCTAGTCTGCTCTTAAGACCTTCTTTTGATTGTTTCATTTCTGTTATTTCTATCCTGACTTCATCCCTTAGCTCTTGCATATTTCTCTGCAGGTCCATCAGCATAGTTATGACTTTTATTCTGAATTCTTTTTCAGGAAGATTGTGCATGTCCATCCCATCAGGCCCCCTCTCAGGTATTGTCTGGCTGATCTTAGTCTGGACCATATTCCTCTGTCTTTTCATGGCGATAGAAGTGGTCACTGGTAGATGCCACGTATGTCAGCTGGGGACAAAGTCCCTTTCTGCTTGTTGTTCTCCTTGTCCTTCTCCCGGGCCTGAGCTGTTTCCTGCACCCCGGGAGGCAGTCGCTGGGATAATCCCCTGAGCTGCCTGTGTGCACGGCCGCCCTCAGTCTAGACCTGGTTCTGGGGCTCTTCCCGCTTAGCTGCATGCACGCTGGGAGTCTGTGGCGCCAGCCAGGGAGGGAACAAATGGCAGGCTGCTGATCTCTGTGGGAAGCCTCGGTGCAGCTGCTTTGCCCGGCCGCTGGCCATGTGGTCCGAAATTCCCCAAGACTCCCAGCCTGCTGGGCTGAGTGTGCTGGGACGATTTTGTTCCACTGTTGGGCCCTTGTCTCTTTAAGACTTTTTTAAAAAAGCGCCCACTTTTCTTTTGTCCCAGGGAGCCGGTTGAGAGGACTCACTTGCATTCACCATCTCAGATCCTGCCCTTCTATTTCTCTAATCTCTGATACACCACGCGATGTGTGTCAGTGCTCCCGGCGCATATCACCAGGGCTGGTTATTTGGCGGGCCTGTTCTTCCACTCCCTCCCCGCTCTGAATCTTTTCCTCCCGTCAGTGCGCTGGGGTGGGGGAGTGCTTGGGTCCCGCCGGGTCACGGCTTTGTATCTTACCCGCTTCGTGAGGTGCTGAGTTCTCGCAGGTGTAGCTGTAGCCTGGCTGTTGTCCTGTATCTTCTGGTCTCTCTTTTAGGAATAGTTGTATTTTTTGTATTTTCATAAACATATATGGTTTTGGGAGGAGATTTCCGCCACCTTGCTCATGCCACCATCTTCCCAGAAGTCCCCACCTGACTGTATTTTTAAGTAACAAAGTGGATTTTTCATTGCAGTTTTTACCTTTGCCTCGTTCCAGAATCATTAGAGACACAGCGAGGCAAAAAGTATATGAAAACACTTTGTAAAGGGTCTGTACCTCAGTTCATATGAGATGCTCCTTATGTATCTGTATATTTTTTTGTATTGCATATTTTTTATATACATACACATATTGTATATTATATATGTATTCAAATTCTACATTGTATTTGGGTTGAGGAGAATGGAACTCAGATGTGTGTATTGCTGTCCTATTGCCAGTGTAAAAAATTACCACCAACTTTGTGGCTTAAACAACAGAGAGTTATTCTCTCACAGTTCTGGAGGACAGATATCCAAAGTGAAGGTTTTGATGGGACTGCCCGCCCCCTGGAGGCTGAGGGGCATCTGTTCCTTGGCTGCTTCCATGGCGGCCTTCAGCCTGGGTTTGTGGCCACAACACACCTACCTCTGTCTCCATCTCCTCATCACCTCCGCCCCATGGATCCAGTCTCCCTTTACCTTCCTCTTACACATGTAACATATTTAGGGTCCACCTCGATGATCCAGCATAACCTCCCCATCTCAAAATCGTCATCACATCTGCAGAGACCATTTTTCCCAATAAGGTATTATTTACAGGTTCCAGAATCTGACCTCTCTGGGGGGCATTATGCACCCTAGTAGGGGCTGCAACAGGTAGTTTCCTGTTTTTAAGCAACTTGAAATCTAATGCAGTCTGTGGAATACATTAAAATGTAGGTGTTAACTAGAGCTTTGTTAAATAAAACTAATCAAAGCTGCCATAGCTGAAAAAGTGCAGGATAGGAGGTATTTGGGGTGAAAAAAAATAGATTTGTACCCAAATTGCTTTTTACCCCACAAACTTCATCTGTTCTCAGTTATTGAGGTCCTACTATAAAGCCCTATTGTTCTGGGCTAATGAAATATTGTAGAAATCAAGTTTTAAGTGTTCGGGGGAAAACTGATATAATTTACTAAAAATTTTAAAAGTTTCTTGACAGTTTTGCCCAAATGGTCCTTGTGATGTGTTTTGGAAGTAGATGGGGTTGCTTAATAATTCCACAATTAAGTGAATAACTCTCTGTTGATTTGTTTTGTTTTCTGGTGATAATTTTCCTCACATTCAGGCAATTTGTTATTGTGGTAAAGAATTAAAGAAGATAGCATAACAAGCTGTGATCTGGCCTTGTTTTATAGCATGTCAAACTGAGAAAATGATATATGTTAAAACGTCATGTTTGCAAAACACTGTTTTCATTCCAGGCATCTTTCATATTGATTCTGCAGCACGTCTGCAAAAGCAGACCAAGCTATACATGATAATGTGCATCCGGAGATTATGTCATCGTATCTGTTATTATGTTAATAAGTTTAAGTGAATTACCAGTGTCCAGCAAGACATTACTCACTTTGGAATGCATTCCTCTAGCAATTTATCATAGTAAAAAGAGGGTAGAAAAGACAAACTAGTTCCTTAAGTGGCAGCAATTAGACCTGCTAATGGAAAAGGAAGCTGTAGTTATTAAAACGCATTACATCTTCTGTATCAGAAGATCTCTTCTTTACCTAGATGCTTAATATCAGTTCCTTTTAGTTCAGGTTCTTTTGTGAATGTTTTGTCTTTGAAAAAGTCTTTGGTCCCAGGTTGATTGTTTACTTTTCGTCCTAAATTGCTGTCAAATACAGTAGCACACTAATTCCCTGTGGTACATGCAGATTTCTCCTAGGGCTGTAGATTTGAAGGGGGCTTCAAGGAAGTGACCTTGCTCTCTCTTGACCCGCTTTCATAGAGAAATGTTTGCAGTTTAGTTACTGACTTTGAAGCTCTTGAGCCCTGTCAGGCTCCCACAGCCTTGCAGAACAGTCGGTACATGGCAGAAAAGTGGCCTCATTTTACTGTGGAGCAGAGCATGTACATCCTTGGGTGCAAGGATCTGGCTGTCTCCTTGGGGCTACCAGAGGCTGCCCCATCTTCCTGCCCACTGCCCTATTGGCATTTAACTATGGATAAGTAATAACGCAGAGGAGGGTCTGTTTTGGCATATCTGCTGGCTCTCCCTCTTTGGCTCGTGCTGGTTGATTCTCTCTGGGCCCTGGTGGGGTCTTCACCTTATCCCATGCTGCTCCTGCTGGGCTGGCGTGCCCCAGGCCGTGATGGCCTGCTCTGGCTAGTCTGCAGACAGACCTGCAGCCACTTTCAAGCCTGTCTCCACCTCCCAGGAATTGAGCCAGGGCAGAAAATGGAATGGTCTCCCCTGCCAGGCATACTGGGCAGCCAGGTTCCGTTTCACGCGGCTGTTCCCCAGGCTGGTGTGCGCAGCCTCTTCCAGAGACCGGTGTGGGGCAGGGAGAATACAGCTCTGCTTTGCTTTGTTTCCTCTCTCTTCTTTAACCTTTAAGCCAAATCAAGAATTCATGCCTCGTGCCTCCTCGCTTCTCTCCTCTTCCCTTGGCCTCCCCTCTTCTTCTACTCTTCCCCAGGACCCACAAACTGGCAGTGTTTCCCAGCTCCTACACTTCTTCTGGATGCAAGCCTAATAACTAATCTCCCAAGGAGAATAGGGGCAGGGTCCCTTCTCATGGGGACCTCTGGAATCTGATGCACCTTCTTAGCTCTTGACAGCACAGATGAGAGTGGAATTCAGCAAGCCTTTTGTCTGTGTTGCATGCTGGCTCTCAGTGTCTCCTGCTAAAGACAATCAAATTCTTTCCATTTTGTGCTCTTGACAGAAAGGGAAAGGCTTCATTGGAACATAAAAGAGGAAAAGTGGAATGTTGGTTGAATATTTACAACTGCCTTATCTCTGATACATAAACACATATGTTATGTGTGTATACATAAATATGTGAACAGAAGAGTCTTGTCACCTGTTAGCTGTATAACAGTCAGAAAGCTGCTTTACTTTACTCTGTAAGCTTCAGTTTGCTCTAAGATGTAGATATAAAAGTACCTGCTTCATAAGATCGTTTTTTTTAAAATGATAAATGGGATTTTAAATGGCAAAATGGCAAAGGCCTCAAGAACTTTAAAGTTATAGGTCCCTCGTGACCTTTCTGATTCTGAGTGACTCATTTCACAAATCAGGCCCAGTTAACTCATCATATAGTACCTCAGGTGGTTGCAAAGGAAAACTATCAAAAGGGCATTTGTCATTATTTTAAATGAAGAAAAATTTAAATGCCGCGATAGGGCAAGTTGTTAGGAAATACATATATGTATTGGTAGTGGGTTAGTACTTCCGGTTTGTGCAACCTGTGCCTCTGGAAAGTGATTGTATCTGTTGGGGTTTAGGAAGTCCACTCTTCTTTCCCATCTGAGTGCTGAATCTGATAAGAAATAAGAAAATATAATTGAAAGAGGGAGGACAAAACATGACCTAAGGCTGAAGTTGGGGAATGTTAGTTTATGTTGGTGCTGAAGTGGCCTTCCCAGTACCAAACCCCAGGAAGAGAAGTCAGGCCTGGATAGAGCCAGGTGTCTCTTTCGGGGATGGAGTCCATCCCTAGAAACGTCAGGAATGGAGGTGCACGGAGGACCGGTAACCACATGCCTCCCCCTAGGCCTGAGAAATTGTATTTTAAGATGATTTCTCTAAGTTTATGATTTTTCGCACTCATGTTATTTTACTCGTTTAACTGAGTTCTGAAGATTCTTCTGAAATTGGCTACCTATTCCCTTCCTAGGAAGTCAAAGGGGACACTAATGTGTTATGTTTAAGAAAACAGCCGAACAAAGAAAGGTCAGGGTGATTCTTCTCAAATGAAAGGTCAGAAGCTTCTGCTCTTGCTGGAGGAGGGAAGTAGAGCTGTCGTAGGTGTGGAACATCTTTTCCTTTCCTTTCCTTCGTGATTGTTGCTGACATCAGAAGGCATAGTGACTTGTGAATGGCCAATTTGTCAAAGGTATTCAAACCCATACCAACACTCAGATCACTTTGATTTTCTTGAGGCTAAACATTGGTATGTCCACTGTTTCAAATATCTGAGAGTTGAGGGGTTGCTTTTCAAATAAAAATGGCAAAATGGTATAGGCTATTCCCTTAAATCAGAGAGTTTGCTCAAAAAAATGGTGGTTTAAATGGAGAAAACTAAGTGACGTAAATAGAGGCCACCTTAGTGAATGGGGCACATTTGTCTGGATTGCCTGGACCACTAGCTTTGAGATGGAGTAAAGATGTTTCCATTCCCTTCTCATCTAGACAATCACCTGTAAACAAAAAGAAGAACGCAAAATAAACTCATACAAGGAGTTTATTATATCCTCTGATACAAGGGGCTACCGACAATTCTAGGAAAATGGGAAGAGGAACTGGTACTGGATTAAACACAGGAATTTACTTGAAAATCTGCAGAGTGAACTTTGAGACCCTGGTGCAAAACCTCCTGCCCAGTACTAGATGACAACAGCTGGCTGAGTAAGGGGGTTGGGGGAGCTCTCTCCGGAGAAACAGTCTACCCAGAGAAACATCCTAAAGATAGTAACAAATGAGGGGACTTTAGTTAAAAATCACTGACCAGGCCTGCGTTCTCTCTACTGTCAAGTGGACAGTCCCTGCTGTGCACCAGGCCTTCCGATCAGCTTGCTAGGGTCTTGCATTTAGATGAGAACAGACAACCAAGAAGCACCGTGTGCCACATGCCATGTGAAGTACTTCACATATAATGTCAAAATAACTTACAATGGAAGTTAGAGTGCCCTCTCCCCCCCAGCCTTTTAACTTGGATCTGACCTCAAGCTGTGTGACTAGCGATTTTGCCACTAAACTGAGCTGCCACCTAGGATTTAAAACATGTGCATGGAAATACAGATGCAAATGCTGGGGAAATAGTGCTTTCCCCAGAGTGATTTTGAGCCCTGGGGATTCGTACAGTGACTGCTAAAGAATCCCTGGACCACCTTGATGAGATGGAGAAGAGATGTCAACTTACAAGTTTTCCACAAATTTAGTTCCTTTTTCTTCCTTTATCCATCCCACTTGGGTGGATAAGAGATGCTGGTAATTTTCTGTCTGAAACAGAGAGCCTTAAGTTATTCCAGACTGTGTATGTCAGTTAATTATTGTTCGAAATGTGATATTGATGCAGGTCATATTGAGTGAGATTTTGTAATTCAGGATAAACTCACATCAGGATAATGTCCATGTTTTCTAGCAAACATCCACCATAATTAATAATCATCAGCATTGAGCAAATTCATCAATTTACTTTTATTTTTGGTATCATTAATCTACAATTACATGTGCAACATTATGGTTACTAGACTCCCCACATCATCAAGTCCCCCCCACCTACCCCATTACAGTCACTGTCCATCAGCATAGTGAGATGCTATAGAATCACTACTTGTCTTCTCTGAGTTGTACAGCCCTCCCCGTGCCCCCCCTACATTATGGCTGCTAATTGTAATGCCCCTTTTTCCCCCTTGTCCCTCCCTTCCCACCCAGCCTCCCCAGTCCCTTTCCCTTTGGTAACTGTTAGTCCGTTCTTGGGTTCTGGGAGTCTGCTACTGTTTTGTTCCTTCAGTTTTTTTCTTTGCTCTTATATTCCACATATGAGTGAGATCATTTGATACTTGTCTTTTTTGGCTTGGCTTATTTCACTGAGCATAATACCCTCTAACTCCATCCATGTTGTTGCAAATGGTAGGATTTGTCTTCTTCATATGGCTGAATAATATTCCATTGTGTATATGTACCACCTCTTCTTTATCCATTCATCTACTGATGGACACTTAGGTTACTTCCATTTCTTGGCTATTGTAACTAGTGCTGCGATAAACATAGGGGTGCATATGTCTTTTTCAAACTGGGCTGCTGCATTTTTATCAATTTTACTTTTGTTTTCAGTGTTCTTTTAAACCAGTTTACATAAATAATGCCTTCTATTGCCATTAGGTACCTAATAGATGAAATCTGTGTTCTTGAAGAGTACTGGAGTTTCATACATCATTTTGGTGTAATGATGTTCCCCTGGTTGAATAGTTAAGTAAATAGTGAGAACGGATGGCAATTCTTAATGGTGTGATCTGGGATGTGTATTAAATACACATATCCATTGTTTCGAATTTATTTTAAAGTGATTATTTTTATTTAATTATTTAATTTTAAACTGATGTTATTGAGGAGTCTGTAAAACATTTCAAAGTAGAGAGGGAAAAATTCGTTTGTATACTTTACATACAGCCCTCCCTTGCCTGTCATTATTTATATCCCTCCTTCGTATATGTGTATATATATAAAGGAGGGATATAAATATACACATGCACACACACACATATATTTATGAATTTAGCATTCATGCCCAGTACTCTTTCTTCTCTAAAACATTCTTAACCTTCTGCCTCACTTAAAAGGTAGAGTATACCCTCTCATTACCCCCCAAGCTCCTAGGGGTTCTTTGGCATTCTCAGGGCTTGGGCCTGACCCTAGTATCCCCATGAGCATATATAGCAAAAAGGCCCTGTATCTTTTCTTCCTTTGCATTACAAGGCTCATCTTTTCCAGCATCCTTTCACCTACTGCCATTCAATGCCAATCTCCCCCCCTTTTGCACCCCTAATCTCTGTTTCCACCCTTTTAGTGCTATGCTGATAAGCTAAATAGACCATTTCCCTGAGTGCCTTCTATGTGGTGAAACTCAAAGAAATGAGGCTGCTGAATAATATATTGAAATACAGTCAAATAAAGATTCTCAAAGTGACTTTGATTAATTTAACCCCGATACGTCCCAGGGCCAAAAGCTGGCCCTGGTTCCTTGGGATAGTCTCTGAAATTCTCTTCCCTAAACCGTGTTCTTCCCAAAGTGATTGCTAAAATCATTTAATGATTTTACTACCTATGAAAGAGCTTTTGGGATAAGAACAAAATTATATGAAATGCATATTATCTATATTAAAAAGAAATGACACTAAATCTGCATAATCTCATGTAACAATGCAGTATAGGTCCCCACAAACCAGGCTTTTTATCCCCTTCAGTTCTCTGCCTGGTGGTAGCTCTCTAACCAGTCCCCCAGAGCTGGGCCTCAGGTCCCCGTCAAACCCCTTCCCCCTATAATTGTCCTGTTCTGCCCTAAACAGTTTCACTGAGTTTTGCCAAAAGCCCCATTTGATAGACCTGCTCCTCTTTTACATTTCTCATTCCTGAACCCACAGGTTTTGTATGATATTTCCCCATGGCTTTAGCATTCTGGACCTTGCCTCCCACACTAGGTGTCCATCCTAGCTGGCCATTACGGCAGAGGGAGGAGACACATTCTAGTCGGTGACCCAGTTAGCAGTGGGAGGTGAGTCTGGTCTCCCGTCCTCCCTCTCGTGCTCTTTGCAGGGTACCAGGGTACCAGAACGACGCTGTCACCATCATATCTAAAAGCAATCCACGCTGACTTAACCTGGCAGTCCAAGGAGAGTTAGTCTGTTTGTACACACCTACCTGTTCTTTGGTAAGGGGAAGAGATATTGGGTCTTCCTCTTCCTTGGCCCATTTTGGTTTACTCTCAGCAGAGCAGCCAGAGCACACCTCTTTTCTGCCCTAGCCCCTCGTTTCAATCAGAGTACAAGCCAGAGTCTAAGTCCTAAGGCCCCAGCATGGTTTGGATGGCCGTACCCCAGGGGGCCTCCCCTCCTGCCTCTCACTTCTCCCCAGCCCACTGTCCTTGCTGGCCCTCACACAGGCCACATGCTTCCTCCTCGCGGCCGTGGCCCCAGCTCGGCCTGAGCACTTTTCCCCCAGGCGGGCACTGGGACAGCAGCCTCACTTCATCTCAGTCTTTGGTAAACTCAGCTCCTTTACCAGGCGGCCTCCCTAGACTGCCCCGTGTATCAGACGAGCTGCCGCCCCCCCTCCCCACCACGCCGGAGGCCCTTCCTAGCACTCTTGGCCTCTTATTCTTTTCTTGCCATCTTCTTATCACTTTCTGGCATTCTGTGTAATTTGCTTTTTATTAGATTTATTGTTTATTGCCCTGTTCCCCCGCCGTAATTCCCGTTCAATAATGGCAGTGGTCCTCTCCTCCTCCTCTTTTTTATTATTATCACCTGAACAATGCCCAGCATCTATTAGGTAATGAAAAAATACTGTTGATTGGAAATATTAATCTTACCCTATGACAATTCAGCCCTAATGTTGGCCTTAGAAGACACCATTCCAGAACTTACTAGTGCTGATTTTATAGTGGCATAAGTGCCTTAATTCTGCTGTAAAATAAATGTGTCAGTCTAGTGAAACTCTTTAAACCCCATCCGTCCTAAAGGGAGGACTAACGGATCTAAAAGAAGGACACCCAAATTTTTGTTTTTGCATCGGGGATATTATTTGGATGGTTGTGTTTTTCCTTTTATGAAAATAGATTTTAAACAAAGATTCCGTACATTATTAGCACTCATCCCTTTCAAAAGGTGGAATTCTTTGAGTAAAGTAGGAAAGAGGGAATGCCTCTGCTTTCTACCGAGGAGCCTGCAGGATTGCTTGGGAGTATTTCTTACCCTTCTGATTAACTAAATCATCAGTCTGCTGCAGTTGAAGAGAAAGGAACTACAAATCCTCGTATGCCCAGGACAGCAGAATAATCGATATTATTTATTCCTGTTATCTTACAAGAATCTCAGAGGAGAAACAAGAGTACATTTTGACTTACTGTGTTTCTGAATGTGTTGCGTCTCACCACATCTCACTTTCTAGAGGAAGCAGAACACCTTTAAGAATAATGACGAGCTTCACATCTCACCCAGGACAGTTCATTCTGACTCCTGATTTGGGTCCCTGTCACCAGATGTAAGTGCGGGTTGACAGTCCTGAATGCTTTGTGGTGTCTCATAAAGGGAATCCTGTCTTCTCTTGGGTTGAACCAGTCGTTTGGGTTCTGTGCTAAAGTGAGAGTCCTTCTAGGAGTCGGGAAAACTGTGGGATGTCAGAGCCAGGCGTGCGCCTAGAGCAGCTCAGGTGTCTGGTCAGTGATGGTCACATGCAGCGACTGGTCAGCCTTAAACGGGACAGCGTGTGGTGACACTGCGGATCTGCAACACATGTGTGCACACCCACGGGACACATACGTTTTCAATGTTTAAATACACACACGTTTTTGAAATATTTTTTGTGGCAGAAAAAACCCACATAGCATTAAATTTACCGTCTTAACCATTTCAAAGGGTACAGTTCAGTTGTGTTAAGTACATTCACGTTATTCAACCAATCTCCAGAACTTCTTCGTCTCGCAAAACCTAAATTCTTTACCCATTAAACACTAACTCCTCACCCCCTCCTCCAAGCCTCTGGCAACCTGCCTTCTCTCTCTGTGAACATCTCTACTCTAGGTACTTCATGTGAGTGGAGTCATGCGGCATTTGTACATTTCTGACTGACTTATTTCACATGGCAGAACGTCCTTAGGGTTCACGCATGCCGTAGCATGTGTCTGAGTCCCTTCCTTTTGTAAGGCTGAGTAATATTCCAGTGTGTGAACAGAGACCACATTTTCTTTACCCGTTCATCCTGTGAGGCTGGACCTCTCCTCTCACCCTAGGCTCCTCCTCCCAGGGATCCTTCAGGTTAATGGCATTTGTGAATGAAATTTCCCAGGATGCACCTGAGAGAGGGGCATCAGAGAGAGCTTTAGAATGTCTCCGATTTTAAAGTGAGAGTGGGGGAAGGAACTGGCGAGCGGTTTCGTTCATGACGAGGAAGTGTGAAAGTTAGCAATTTCGCCACAGGCACTACGGACTCAAAGTGTCCCATTGCAGCGAAGAGACTGACAGCAACTCTTGGTGACATTGAAAAACACACATTGTGCTCACAAACACGCATAAGCACCATCCTTCTCAGGAAAGATTAGAGATTTTAGCTTTAAAGCCGAGCTACCATATTTCCCCATATAAAAATACTTCCAAAGGGAAAACAAGTATCACAATCAGTCCAGAATTTTCAAGACCATTTGAGGTCTTTAAGTTGCAAGTGAAATATGTATCTGAAACATCCTGCTTGTGACAGCTCCTCTAAAATGTGTAAAGGACTAGAATCCAGACGCTTCCAATGAGTCTCCAACGAGTGTTACTCGGCTCTAACCCAGCCTTTCCTTCTCCCACCCTTCTTTCCTCCCTTTTTTTTTTTTGTCTTCCTTTTGGTGTTTGTTCACTGATAAGGTTATGCTATGACCCATGTCCTTTTAAGTTTATTTTAATATGAGAAGTGCTTCTTTATTTGTTCAAATACACTTTTAAAAAAATAGTGAAGAACAAACTTCTCAGAGAAAAGCCATGATACATGCAGCTCTCACATCTGGAACGAGGACAGGGCAAACCTGTAAGGCCACTGAGGTGGGATTGACACATGGTGGCCTCATGCAAGGGGGGCAAATGGCCGGTGTGCTCACCACCCTGGATCATCCCCTCCCCCGCCCGCAGTTGTAGAATGACTGGTTACGTAAACTCTTCAAACTGCTAACAACATGCCCTTGGGTTTCAGGATAATGATTGTTTCTGAGTACAAACTGCAATAATTTTGCATTGGTACCGAGTCCATTGTAAAATCCTGCATAAGATTACTTATGTTTGAATGTAACATCCTAAATATTCTTCCAAATCGTGCTTTCTGGCAGACTTATGTATAGGTTGCCATTTCAGATATGCCCAAGCCATGCATTATCCTGAAGGAGGCCAGTCCTGTTTACAGACTCTTCACCGTCGTGTTACTGGGGGGCCCTAAAGTGCCCATCACACACATTCTGATTCCTCCTGAGAATCGGAACCCTATTCATCGAGGAAATGATAGACTTACAAATGCAAAGACATTGGTATCTGAGAGAGTTTATTTATCATGTCATTCTTCCCAAGGTATGTGCCTTTTTGTAATGGACAAAGCTTTAAGCCTGAGGAAGAGAACACTATTTGTTTGATTTTAAGTGTCTACAGTGGACAAAGGAAACAGTAATTTTTTTGTAAGGTGTAGGCTCCTAAGCACCCCTGAAGTTACAGCACACGGATGACTGTCTTCATCGAAGACTGGCTCCTTCTCTTGGTGCAGTCCAGTCAGATACAGCCCCATCTGTGTGCGCTATTATAGCAAATACATTCACGAATCTGTGCCCTGTGGCTTTGCAGTTTCTTATACAAGAAATGTTTGTGTACCTTTTTGCATATTATACTTCATATTTTTATATTTACAAAGATACATTACCTATATTTCAGTGAGTTGTTTGTTCAGAAAATGACTAACAAGTTGATTATGCAGTTTGATATTATTGATAATATTTAGCTCAGAATAACTGGACTTTTCCAAAATCAAATCCATCAGTCAAGGTCAAAATGTATTACCATGGTCAACATTCAAAAGATCACATGTGGAATATGAAGGATATTCCAAAGAGGCAACCTGTCATGTTTTAATCAAGTGATACTGTCTTTGTCACTGGGACATTGCTTCATCAGCCTCTGATGTGACTGCTTTGAAGGTGACCTGATTTAACAGAATGGAAAGATCGGTGTGTGATGGAGGATTTAAAATAAATCCCATATTCCTTGGTTATGCTCTTCATTAATGATTATCTTTTCAGCAGTTCCTAAGCCTACAGGAGTATCAATACCATCTGAAAAGCATTTTACACTAAGAGTTCACCAGGACTCCACACAGTCCCCCTGACCAAGATTCTCCAGGTCTCCCCCACCCAGAATGCATCACTGTAGTTGGCTCCCCACGTAAATGCAACCAGCCAGGTCAAAACCTATCAGTGGACCATTGAGAACCACTGATGTACAGCTGTGCTGGCTTAGAAAACTTGGAGCAACCTGAGTTTCTCATCTCCCTTCAGATAAGTGACTAGATCCTCTGACCACATTTGAGATATGTCACTGCCTCACTGTTAACATCTATTAGCATGAATCTCAACCCTTCTCTCAAATAAAATAATTAGATTCTATTCTGGCATAATTTTAGCATCTATTAAACATCTGTTGAATGAATGATGAAGTGAATGAATGGAAGATATCCTGGCAGGCCTTATTAAATGCCTTTCTGGCCCCAGGTTTTATTATCTTTCACATTTCCCTAGCTTACCAATCTACCAGTCCTACGAAAGAAAATGATGAAGTTAGACATACAGTGATTGCATTAAGCCTGTACTTGTTCTTAGACATTCCCCACTCTCCCTTCATTATGTCCATTGCTGTGCTAACCTATATAGAATCATCTCTAGAAATCAAACATATTAGTTTCAATATTTAGAAATGACATGGCTTTTAGGAAACTGAAACAGCATGTGTCATTTTACAGAATTATGGGAAGTCCTATTGTTCAACATATGGTTTTTAAGATCACCTGTCATAGCTAAATATTCTTACTTGTGCTTTTTCATTACCTATGAAGGTATTTCACCTGAGGCCAGGATATTGGAATTCATTTAGAGCAGGATTATACAATTCCTGAATTCATGTAACTGGAATTTAGATCTCATGTCAACAATTTCACGTTCACTTTAGAAGCTCATTCTTCTCGATCGAAAAGACAAAAATATGTTAGAAGTTGGAGAGTTGTCACTTTCTTTTTACTTTCATTTTTTTATCAGTAACATAACTGCATTGCCCAAAAGCTGTAAATAATGAGCTTTCTTACTCCTAAAATAATTGTTGTGTGTGTCAACTTATTTTGAATTTTAGATTTTTAAAAATTTGTTGTCAGTCCTTAGCAGCAGTTGATACTTATGTAGTACTCACTGCATGGCAGACATTGCTATATTTTCTATATATATATATTAACTTACTGATTAATCTTTACAAAAACACTATGAGGTAAGCACTATTATGATTACCATTTTATGGGTGGGGAAACCAAGAGAACTTAAGTAATTTTCCCAGGTCCTACAGCTCAGATCTTTGAGTTGAGGTTTGAACTCAAGTGGTCTGGCTCCAGTATTCTCAGCCACCCCACCAGACTCTGTCCTTAGCTGTCCTATTAAATACCATTTGTCTTGGCTTTGGTCCATAGTGTAGCACTGTATGGATTCAGTGAGGTGCACCTTACGAACCCACATGGATTCTGTTCATCATCTACTCCTTACTCTGTGACTCAGAGAATTTATTAATATACAGGTGACATTACTTTTCTCCCCATATTTTCACAAGTCTCTTGGAACCAGACTGTGTTGTACAGAGCACATACACACACACACACACACACGAACACAAACATCATAAGTTGAAAAGGCATTGATTAAACTTATTCAGCTGAACATTATTATCAGTTTCCATATTTTCTTCCCTTATAGTCAAATCATTAGTATGCTATTATCTAACAAGGAAGGAAACTAAAACTCCTCTGAGCTGTTCACACGTTTCAATTATTTATATAATCTTCTATTTTAGCAAAGAGTTTAGCAACTGTTGTTTATGCCTTGTTGGAAAGTCACTGTTATTCTCACTCAGCAAAAAACCCCCACAAAACTGTTGAGGTCATCGAGAATTTTATCAAAACTGGTAGTATAATTGAATGTTTTCTTTGCAGCCGACCTGGTATCAGAATACCCAAGTGCCAAATCCCACTTGTTATTTGTATGTTGTTTTAGATACACCACTTTGACAAATTTATGTATATGTATTTGTTACACATGGGTTACTAAGAAATCTTATGTGATTTTAACATGTGGAAGCCTTCAGCAAAAATGCTCTGGAAAATGGGTGTTTTGGATGAGCACATCTCTCCACTGTTGGAACAGAGGCTTCTCTGCCCCTAGGGCATCTGATCACCAGAACATGTGTGGTTTGGGTCATACTCAGAGCGCTTGGCAGCAACCAAGGGATGTGGCCCTTTACACAGACCTCCAGGTATTCCATAGTTGCATTTTGTCACCTTTTTTTAACCCTCTCAAGACACCCTTGATGTTCATTTTAATTCAGGATCTTTTTACTGTATAAGCCATAGAGGACCACTGTAGACCCTGTGCTTATATGTGTTTCTCAAATGAGAATATTAATACTGTGATGGACTAGGAAGAATATGTTCAGGACTTAAATAAAAAGGTTATTTAAATGTTAAAGTATCCTTATGAAGTACATATTATCTTTCTCTTTCAAATCGAGAAATCAAAGCTTAGAACACATTGAAAGTCACACAACTATTAAGTGGAAAAGCTAGCATTCAAATCCAGGTCTAATACCAGCACTGTCTTCTTAGGGAGGTTACTGCTGAGACCTGACTGTGTGTGTGTGTGTGTGCATGCAAGTGTGTCATGAGAGTGATGAGAGTGTGCATGTGTGCCCATGTGAGTGTGCACAGTGTGTGTGCATGTGTGTAAAAGGCTTACGAAGTTTCCATTGGGCAAACATTCCCTGAGAACCTGCAAAGCTGGGCTCACTGTGCTGGTCCCCTTCTGGGTACTGACAGGATTGGGGCTCAGTCATTAATTGAGTACAACTTACCGTGGCTAACAGTGTGCTGAGTCATTTCTAGGTGCCCAGCACTGTGCTGACGCAGTCACTAAATTATCTTATTTACCGCTCATGGTGATTCTAAAAGGCAAATAATGTCTCGTTTTATAGATGACACAAGTAAGGTTTAGAAGATTAAGTTAGGATGTCATTGACAAGTAAGTAGAAAAGCCAAGGCTTGAACCTAGCTTGCCTGACTCCAAATCCTCGGTGTTTAACCACTTTGCTGTTCCAACAAGAAATTTGGAGACAAATCTTCATACTTCCAATTATGTACAGAGCAGAGGAAAATAAGTTCTACAAATGATTTGTGAATCTTTCTTTGTATCCCTTCTCATCTCTGCCATAATGTTGTGACAAATAATATAAAAGAATACATGTAAGTACCCAATATTTATAGGAAATTTTTAGCAGAGCCACTTTGCAAATGCATGCCATTTAAATAACTAAAACTTTGAATTTCTTGTAAGAGAGCACAGTGAAATTAAATTGTGTGCTGAGTAGAACCGTAGTCTATATGCTATGAACACAGGATACCTTTGGATAATACAAAATATGCTGGCCTGCTAGTCTTTATGACTTCTTCCTATGCTCTTGTTGACTTGAGAACACCAAACCACGCAGGATTTAGACTGCACTCCAGGCTTAGAGAATTAGGCAGGCTTATGTTGTGAAAAAAAAATTCATTTTTAATTTATACTCTCATCTCATTATCTCATTGAAAAAGATGAACCATTTTTGTGTAGAATAAGTAAGCCTAGGGTACATACCTTTTGAGGAACATTTTATCACTAACTTAGTTTTCTATCAGTAGAAAAACTAATCACCTATGTGATCGAATCATTGAGTTTATCACTGGCTCACTAGTAGGAAAATCTCTGAAGACACTCTCCCCGAGAGCCTGTGTACAGCGTGGCTTCTGTGACTTGCTGTGTGCTCACGGCTCTCAGACAATTTCCCTGGTTAGTGAGGATCTCCTAAACTCCAGAGAGTGCATCCTACATCCTGTTGCACATCACCTCTTGCATGCTGTTGGCATCTCAAAAACACCAGCTCTCATATGGACACGATGGTTTCTCCAGCTCCCTCAAATTCGCCTGTCCAGCCCCATCCCAACCCAGGCCACCCTTCTCTCTCACCTGAGTTATCAAACCAGCCCCATAGTCTGCTCCTGAGCTAAGTCACTCCCCTTTAGAATCCATTCTTCACCCAATGACTAATGTGAACTTCCCAGAATCACCTGGGGCTCTTCCTGATGGGATCATGCTGTGGGATCTCTCAGAACTGTGGAGTACCTTCCATTGGGATCAAGTCTAGTGGCTTCAATTTGATTTGCAGGACCCTTTCTGTGAGCTCTCCAGACTCCTCTGCGTCACTCTTTCTTTTCCAGGCTGCCCCCCAGCCGGTCTGCATGTCTCTTCTTACCCAGGGCTTCACAGGAGCTGGCGGGCCACTCGGGTTAACATCTCCCTTGTCATCCATTCAGCGAGGCAAAGCTCCCTCTGGGCCACGTGAATTTCCCACACCACTACTCACCACACCTTAGCTCATAGTTTAATATGTTTTCCTTGGGAGAGTGAAATTCAGTGAGGGCAGGTCATCTCATGAATAAATGGACCATGTGGGAAGACACTATGTTAACACTATGTACTCTGTATTAAATATGCATATATATTTAGCCTAATTATACATGACTCACTGAGCTTATAAAACATGAAAATAGTGTAATATATCATCAGCCTCAAAAATATTTGTATTTATCAAGCGCTTACTAAATACTAGGCACAAGAAAGAATGCATTTGTTCAACAAATATTTAGTAAATGCTTCTGCTGTGCCTGGAATTGTGCTAAATATAAGAGGTATAAAGCAAAGTGTGTCTCCAAAGTTTTGGATGATTTAGTTGGGAATATGGGACACAGACATAGACACAAAGAACCACATAATGTAGGTCGAGTTCACATAGGGTTACTAAGACTCAGAATCCATTCTTACTGATGAATTACTTAGCTAAGAATTATTTTGAAAGTAATTTTACTAATTTCAACTTGCTTTTTCTCTCCCTTTTCTCCTCCTCTACACCCACTTCCCTGAGCAGAAATGTAAGATTTATTCGATTCCCTCCATTTGGCATCATGACAGCATAAAGTCATCAGTGTAATCACCATAAGAGGACTTTGTTTTATTTTTTATCACCCAGCACATTTTTATTGTCAGGATGGTTACTAATCATTCATTTTTATTTACTCTAGCTGGGGAAGTTTTGCAAAAATCTTGTGACTATTTACGAAAAAGGAAGAAAGGCTTTAAATTATAGGTTCTCTCCTAGCCTGCTGACCAGTGTACACACCATAGACTCAAACCTTAGGTTGAGCCTTGAGTAACAGGCTTTCCTCATCTCAGAGCCCCCTTAGCCTCTCCCAGATCATATTCAGCACCAGAATGACTGAAAATAAGTCTGTATTTTTCTCAGATTTGTTTGGAATAATCATTCTGGGTAGCTGAGAGAGAAAACAGAGATGCAGATGAATAGTGTCTATTTCAAATTCATGAGCTCATAAGATTTTCTAGAAATAAGCATTATTTTACAGTTTGGTTAAACTGAATTCAAATATCTTGAAAGTGTGATTAAGAGTATGTATAAGAGACAGAGCAAGGGTGAGAGTAAACATGAAACAGACTAAAAAGTGCTATGACATAAACGATGAATTCTTTGGGAAATGAAAGTAGCTCAAACTCTACTGGGAATGGAGTCCAAGAGGCTTGGGATTAGGGACTCCTCAGGAGTGGCCGGATGTGACCTCCCACAGAGTGCCAGGTGCAGTGGCGTCTTCTGTCCTCAGCTGAGGACGTGTTCCTCATCATCTCATTCAGATGCCAGTTTGCAAAGCATGTGTTGCTTGTGTGGGCATTGTGTTGAGCAGCACATGTAAACGGTAGTCCCTGATTCTCCCAAAGTTCACCAAGACGTCGGATCCATGTTTATGGAGATACCAACATTGAAACTCTAAAATCAAATCAATTTTGTGAACTTTTACGCTATGTTTCGGTTGGAGTGACTCAAATAAGCCCATAATTTTTGGCTGTAAGAGGCAATGGTTCTTCATGAGAGCAACAAGATAAAACTTGAAAAACTGCACAAATGATTGCAAAATATATATACACACACACACACACACACAATTATATATAAATATATAAATGAGTATATATATATATACACATAAATCTGTGCGTAATCTGAGACATACATTCACATGCAAATATAGTCTAAGGACTTGGTGCTAAAAGGATAATACTCTGGGAATTCCATTTGAATAGGGATGGTTGGCCTTCCTCTTGTGATTATCCAAATGAGTTGTCTGGGAGGAAAAAAAATAGGTATCCAGGAGTTTTGTGAGAGTCATCCAGCTGTTCAGGAGCAGGGGAGGTTCAGGTTTGGTGAGAGTGGAGAGAGATTTGAAGTCGAGGTCAATGGACAGAGATTGGGGGCAGTTAAAGGGAGAGAAGATCTAATGCGTTCATTAAACAGATGTCCTACACATCTCTGAACCACTAAAGGGTTGAAAGCCAATGGCGAGTTGTATTTCAATAAGCCCTGTACTTTAAGAGATACAATATGAATTCTAAATGGCCGTATTAAGCTTAACTTTGTTTGTAAACTATGGTAACCGTCTTATGTCGAATTTTGCACAGCATGCAAGGAGAAAGGTAAAGAACTAGATGTCAGTGTACACTTGCTATTTCCCAGGCATTTTGCTTCCGTTTAAAAGAAATGTGTTCCTTTGCAATGTTGGTTTTATTTATCATTCCCATTCCAGTGATGAGAATGCTTCAGGCCGGACAAGATGTCTTGCTGGAGTAGCTCGACTCTCAATCATGATGCAAATCCTGATCGAATAGTCTGCACTCCACCTGCTTTCTGACCCACTGTGCCTCCTCTGCAAGGGTCATTTCTACCTACCCTGCTCTGCCTCAGGAAGCACGCACCCCCAAGGACCTCTGAGATCTGTGAATTATGTCTCAAAGATGTGTAGATTCTTTATAAGACGATATCAGAGGCCAAGCCAAGTCAGAATTGATGGAAAGTGATATAGGGTTTTTTTTTTTGTTGATGCTGTATCTTAGTGGATGTAGCTCTGGAATTACACGAAAGCCTATTAATATATACACGTAGTCCATGCCGCTCTAAAGGTCTGTGTGTGAAAACCACAGAGGTGAGCTTGGATTGTGGCCTATTTTTTGCAGCATGGAAGTTTCTCAAAGCAAATGTCAGAGCTTTGGAAACACATGAGTTAAAGCACAGACAGAAATAAAATTTTAGATACCTCCCAGAACCAAAACTGAAAGCCAGAAAACAATCCCCTGCCCATTGTTCAATGTCTCAAGGAGGTTACGCTTAAATTCACCATTAATTTATGTGCAAATTATTCAGGTGTTCTTTGAGAAACATGTCAGTTCTTTTCACCTCATTATGTATTTGGGGATGCTATAAAGCAGATACGTTGCATGCTTTGTTCTTATTTCTGTCTGAAAATTCTAAGCATGATGGTTAGGGGGAAAAATGTGCTATGAGGCTTCTTAAATTATTTGAATAAGTTAAAATTATTTTCTTGCACTTTATGTGGCCCTGCCCAAGCAGCATCCAGTTCTAGGATGAGTCCTGGAAGTTTAAGGGGTCGGTTTTATTGTCTCTTCTTCTTTCTAGGTTCTGGTGGTAGAGAAAAAAGAAGGTTGGGGCTTTGGCTTTATGTAGGATAGATACTGGCATATCCCAGTATATAGGCGTTTGGTACCCATACTGTTGGATTTGAAACGTGGCTGATGGAGAAATCTGGGGCTCCTCCTAACATCTCAGGGCTTTACCTTTCCACGCTAGCGGAGCAGGTTGGGTGCACGTCTTCCTACTCCAGCCAGGGGAAGACTGACCTCAGCTCTACGTCACACATTCTGTCACAGGCAGACCAGAGTCAGACCCTCCTGGCCACGCCTCTGGCTAGTGAGCCCTCAGCCTTTCCCACGGGTGTTCAATGGAGCCGCCAGTGAGGCTGGTGCCTTCCTGCAGATCCGTGATGACCGCCACAGAGAGGCGGGGACACGCTACCACACCCACTTGAGAGGCGAGCTAAGCCCTTCCTCCCCATCTCACAACAGCGCCGCCTAGAGGCCAATCTCTTAACAGTCAGTTGACTGCAAGTCTTTTGATGAAAATACACAGGAAGAGGGGCCTTCTTTTCCCACTCCCACCTCTCTCCCCCCCCACACACACCAGAAAGGACTTTTCTTCTCGTCAAGAAATCCCTGCATTTTCAGACGGAGTAGGGACGTGGGGGAAGCAGAGGGTTGCCCTCACAGTGCACAGGGGAACGGTAAGCCAGCTGTGCGATTAAGGATAGGCTGGCAAAACTGTTTAAATTACCTACAGACACTGACTAGTCCTTATTTTATTTTTCTGTTTATCTGCCTGTCTCTCTGACCCGCATTCCCTTCCTTTCACCATCTCTCTAACCCCTAAACAGCAACAAACTCATCTTTCCTGGGCTTTATTCAGGATTTATAGCCACAGTTGCAAAGTGTCTTCTGGCAAAGAGAAACATTTTCTCAGGTTCATATATAAAGAAACTTTCTCATATGCTAAGCGCTAAGCAACAAAAGAAGCTTCATATTTACCTAAACTGATTTAACCAATTTAGTTTCCTCACACATGCTAATTATACTTTTATTAGACCAGTAAACAAACTTGTGTGTTCTGATTTTATTTTCTTATTTTTACTTAAGTACAAAGGTTTCTGAAATTTGATTTTTGAACATCCTATTACCCCCATAGATGCTCCCTTAATTCAAATCATGTAGCATATTTTTAATTCTATGTGACTACTGCCTAAAAACTTTTGAATACATTATGCCATTTTCTAATTTTAAACAAACTTGATTTAAGCATGTATGCAGATTGGCTCATTTGCTAGCTAGAATATCCTCTCTGCAGCTTCAGGGAATAGATGAGCTTGGGGACAATATTTGTGAAACTATAGTTTGGGATATTGATCAGTCTTCACACTGTCCAGCTAGCGCTGGTCCGTTGGAGATGGAGTCGTGTATCTGGAAGTGCCCCTCTATCAGAGGGAGGTTCTTTTATTTTTGTTAATAAAGTACCCATCCCTAGAATTCCCCAGGACTCAGCCCAGTGCATGGCATGTGAGAGAGGCTCAACAAATAATTGTTGACTGAATGTATTCAGTTTACTCAAGTGCTCATTTATTCGGTGTGTGGCCATAATCAAGCCCCCAAATAGAAATGTTCAGTTGTCCTTGTCATTTTACAATTTCACGTGTCACTTACAGTACTCAGTACACAGTCGCCTTACTCCTGTGAACAAAGATGAGAAAGATGATTTTAAAAATCAAAAGGGAAGGAAAAGAAATAGCATTGAGATGCTTTTAAAGAAAGAAAGAAACATATATGGGTTCATAGGTACTTGGTTGTCTTGTGGCCTAGTGACCTGCTCTGTGACAAAGGAGCCAGAACGCCAGCAGGTCTGGATGCACAAGCTTTAGGTATGTAGAGAAGAGAGATGAATATGTGCACGGGTATATGTATATATGATAGTTCACGGAAAGGAAGTCAGTTTATAAAGCTATCGTAGACCTTCGGGTGCTACAGGAAAGTCAAGCCGTCACCTTAGTGAGTTACTGAAGCATCATTAGAAGGAAACCTGAAAAGTGTATTAACTTATGAACAGTCAGTGTACTGATCACAGTGAGGGACCAAATGTAATATCTACTGAACCACTCAGCTGAGTGAACATAGCCTCCTACATGTGTAGACGTCTCTCTGCCAAGGATGATTCCAAGTGCTAAATTCAAGCTCTGTTTGTGAAAAAATCATATATCAATGCATGAAAATAACATAAAGCTGTATATTTCTGACTTTGCAACTAAAGCACTAGATAAGTTCCCATTAAATGTGTGACGTTAGATATAAGACCATTTATTTACAAAGGCCATGAAATGCCATAGTAACAAATATAAAAGAATAGAATCTTTCATTTTTATATGAAAACTTGCCTTTTAGGTATCACTAACTGAAAAAAATATATATGGTTTTAGAATTCTCTTCTGAGGCATACTGCAGTGCTTGCCTATAAATGGTCTTGAACCTAAAGTTGTGGATGGGATGGATCCACGGAGCTCAGGGTCCTCTTGGTGGGTCATCTGGTCTGTCTGACTCCCTTCCTGCCATCATCTCCTAACAGGCCAGGAGAGTAGCCTTTGCCCTGTGGATCTCTGGCTCTCCCTGGAATACAGTAGATGCTGAATGTTTGTTGATGGAGTGACTGAACCCCTTTCCTTCTTACTTTACCTTCGAGTCATTCAGTGATGCATTAAGTCAACAAGACCAGTAAGACATGTCCCCGAGGACTTTACAGTCTAGCATAAAGGACAAATAAACAAGAAGTGCAATACATCTTACCAGTATGATGACCTATATATAAAACAGATGCAATTGGGACACAGAAAAGGACAGCCAATTCTCCTTGAGGCAGGGATGATAGTTTACTTAAAGGACTATGTTTTCACTATTTTTAATAAGATGAAACTTTACCATTAAAAAAGGTCGTGGTAAGTTTTATTTAAAGCAGAGACCAATGGTTTTCCCTGTATGTATTCAGGCTCCTCTGATCCTCCCTTCAGGAAATTCTTTGTTTCTTACCAAATTCTTCAAAATGCATTTTTAACTTGAAGCTCTTTGGTTTCTCCAGGGAAGATAGAAAACAACTGATTGGTATCCCTTATTTAGCAGTCTGAATTTTTGGCAGGCTGAATGGCTGGATCAAAACCAAAAAGATTAAATATAACAGGAATAAACTTAAAATCCTATATTTAAATTAAAAATGTTATCATACAGATAAAAGACGAGAGAAGCACTGACTTATATAAAAAAACACAACAGAAAAGCTTTCACGACTTGAGTCCACTACAAATTTCAATTTAAGTTCATTGTAGGATATAAAACTAAAACCCTAGCCGTGCCTCTTGCTTACAGCTGGCATTAGTGCAAACAGTCTTCACATCCCCAGAAGGATTATGCTCCTTAAGCTGGACACTGGTCAGAAGACATCCAAAAAATACTGGTTCGGTTCTAGTGTCACATTGGAAATAATGGAATACCTGGAGGCTCCGTGTGAAGAAGACACCCACATGTTTATGTCTAGACCAGCTCTGGCCTCCAGCTTGATCTTCAGTGTCAACCAACTGCTGAGGGTCCCTCTCATTCTGGTGTGTACAATTGTCCGGCTGTTCAATCAGTTCTTCATTTCAAGCCATTCTCAGCAGTTCTCTGAAATTGCACTGATCTTCCTTGCCTGGGGCAAGTTCCTCTGCCTTACATCT
The DNA here is from genome assembly GCA_029783875.1 of Phataginus tricuspis. Classification (NCBI taxonomy): domain Eukaryota; kingdom Metazoa; phylum Chordata; class Mammalia; order Pholidota; family Manidae; genus Phataginus; species Phataginus tricuspis. The sequence continues at coordinate 7,780,316 of JAQQAC010023241.1, forward strand.
TTTATCTGTATGGTAACATCTTAGTGAGGTCGCTCTAACATCCTCTCAGATGGAAAACTTTGAGTCTGTTTTTTCTTAACTCTTTCCCCTTGACCTCTTCTGTTCTGACATTCCCCGGTACCGGAGACCGGTATCCTGCTCTTTCATCTCTCGTATTCCGTTCACAGCTAAGGAGAAAGAATATTGTCATACCATCTTATCGTGCTAAAACAAGGCCTTAAATTTACTCTCTAAGAAGTGTTCTCTCTTTGCATTTTAAAGTAAAGACTGTAGCAAAATTTACCACGCATGCAGTCTTTCTTGAGAAAAAAAAAAAGAAGGTTACTCTGAACTAATATTCTGAACTGTAGTTTTCATAGACATTTACGTAAATGTATGGGCTCTCAGCTCAAAGTTCAGAATAACTGAGTCCCTAACAAGCATGTTATTGGACTCCGTGTCTGAGGATGTAGTAAAGTAGCACAGTTTGAAGTTTATCTAAGCAGAACCACTACAAATTTTATGTCCTGAAAAATGACAGTGTTTTGTCTATTTTTATAAGGAAGCAGGGTGCCATTTGCACTTCCTTGCAAGGGAATGTAATCAGTGAAATGGGAGGCAGCTGCCTGGGCTTAGGCCTGGGAAGTCGCAGTTCAGAGGTCCTGGCTGGCAAGGTCGTTCCCTGTTGGTTCCTCTGAAGCCCCAGCTCCCCACCCGAGAGCTCCGAGCGGGCAGAACAAATGGTCCTGAGCTTGCAGAGTCCAGCCTTTTATTTTCTCTCTTGCAAGGTAGGTCCCTCTCTGTGAGTGGGCTTATTCATTTGAATTTGGCCTTCTCACCATGTCTTCATTAAAAATAGATGGAGTCCCTGATACATGACATCAGTACATTCCTTCTTGTCCTAGACATTACAGTGGCACAGCTCTGTTTAAAAATGAATTTTACATTCAGAAGGCTTCATGGCAGTGAATAGGTTTTGGCTTTTTTCCCCTCAAGAATAGAGCTGTCTAGAAACATGTGCCCTTATGATTATTTGAGCATGATGTGATCTACCATGATTGGCCTTATAACTAAAATTTTATTCTTCATGCATAGTAGCCTTGCCATTTTTTTTCCTCCTCCAAAATTGTCAGGTATTTTTTTGTTATTTGTCTCATTTTATTTTATTTTTATCTTCATTCTAATGCCTGAAGGCCCTGATTTCTCTTTTAATGTCCAAAATCTGCTTCAGTATCAGACCAGAGTAATAATTGGATTCAGTTGATTTATTTCTTACTTTAGACTGTTCCTTAAATAAAATAATAAAGCTCAACTATTTTATTTCATTTGGCTGAGATCAATTCTCTGATCTGTTTACTAAGTTATTATAATTCAATATTGAATTCATACCTTCTAGGGAAACTATCTTAACTTATATTAAAAACTATAATAACTATACCAATTTCAGCAGCTTCCCAAAACTTTCCCCCTCTCCATTTCCAAAAACAAATGCCCAGATTTTTGTTTTATCTTCTTATTTTTACTGATTTCTTTAAGAGCATGTACTTATGGACCAACTTATGCACAGAAGATGGCAATTTTAAACTTTTCATCTTTTCATAACCTCATCTTAGAGAATATAGACTTTTCTTTATCAGGCTCAGGATTTCACCAGAAGCACAACTTGGAGTCATTTGATTTAAAAGGTGACTAGTATTCCCTCAGTGGTTCTGGACTATGACAAGTCCGGTAAGGTAACATTTCTTAAATAGCACTTGTCAAACCCTTGGTGAACCACCAGGTTAGATGTTTTACCCACTATTAGAGACCTTCATTCAGGCCTAAGGACAGTAGAAGTCATTAGTACATTTAACATATTACCACAGTTGATTATAAGCTTTTTCCAAAGTGGTCTTCAGCACCTATAACCCTCACTCAGAAGCACTTGCCATTAAGTTGTAAATACATCTTCAGAATTACAATTCAGCCCTGATGTTCAAATCCACTGATAAGCAAGTTCAACTTTGACTGTTTTATATAACCACTTTAATTGTGCTCTTAGGTATTTTCCATAATATTAACATATTTTCCCTTCTATACTATATTAATGATTATCATGGGGCATGGGCTATATCAGGAAGTATTGCAAAACGTAAGTAGATAACCTTTTTCTCCCTTTTAATGTCTAAATTATTTTGCAAGACACAAATTATTTCTGTAATCCGTGTTATGACACAATGGTGCTAGTTTCAACATTTGGTAATCAGAAGTGAAGTACTCTTCAAATGACTCCTTTGATTTATAAGCAAGGGAATAAAACTGCATTTCTAAAACCAGACAAATTTGATTAGCGTATTTGTATTACTTGGGATTCTGTTGACTTTTGTTCTAGGAGAATGAAAGTGATAGCAACAGAGCTTTTACCCTAAACCGTTGGATTTTTCTCTGTGTGGTATGTATGGTGAGATGCACTGGCAAAGAATACATTTTGAAAGATGTTTGTGTTTGTAAGAAGCACTGCTCATATCTACAGGGATATATTTATTGCGAATATAGCATTGGTCCTGTTGTGCCTGTATATAGATTCCAGTCTAAAACCTGTTGTTACATCAACCTGTCATTGGTGGCAAGGTTCACTTGAGTTCAAAGTCAGCTTAAAATTATCTTCAATATTATAAACTTTTAAGGTGTTTCAAAAAAGTACAATTTCACATACATTTGTGACCATTTCTCAGTTTGATCATAGTTGCACTTTCATTTTTAATTGCTAGAATTCCAGTGGCATGCGGAAAACAGCTAGAATACATGATTAAAAGAAAGTCTTAAGAAAAGAAACAGTATTATTTTGATAACTGAAAAAAGGGTAAGTCCTCAGAAGTATTTCCTGTAACTTAAAGTATTGACATATGAAGCCAGATATCTACTGTTTTAATCATTTATCTATATTTTCATAAAGCACAGAATCACTGGATTTATTTAAAGATTTGAAAACCATTTTTTTCCAAGGTGTTTGTTATATCAGAGTATTTTTCTAAACTTTTCTTTCAATTACCCAAATCTCCAAGGCTGTGAGCATTGTAAGTAATCTTTGAAACAGTGTTTAGTATTTATTCATTTGGTTGGAAGAGATTACAATTTTCTTTAGACAGACAAATCTAAACCTACTTTAACCATTTCACCATAAAATGCTGAAATTATGTCCATTGTTGTTGAAAATTAGATTGTGTACCAGGAGAAATATGTTCTGATATAAAGATCGATGCCAGAATTTAGTCCTATTTTGCTGTTTTATCCTTCCTTAATTTTAGAGTTGATTTTTAGAAACTGCAAGATTTTTCAGGTAATTGATTTGGAATAGTGTTACACCAGTCTTTCTTAGTATATATATGTTTTACATGGTATATTCAAGAGACAGGACCCTTGCCTAAAACACAGTGTCTTAGTACTAAGAATCAGTGTTTGTTCATGTTTCTTAATTAAAGCAAAAAATAATCCACTTTAAATATATTTCACCTAGATGGATTATAAAATACAATGTTTAAATAATTTGATGTCAAATGTTTCTGCCATTTCTCTCTTTTCCCTGGACCATCTAAAGTCTCATAGAAATAAAGCAATGTTGCAACAGCTCCTCTAAGACTACCTTTATTTTATTTTCGTTCTTTAAATCTAGTAATTTTCCATCTCTGGCTCTTTATATGAAAAGCATTTACAGCTCCTGGGACATTTCAGCTGTTGACACTTTAGGAACCTCCAACTCTGTGTAGGTGTTGTGAAGTAAATTTGAAACATGGAGGTGGAAGAAAAAGCCATATGTCCCTAGAAGTTTTATTTTATTTTTTTAAGTGACAGGATTGCTGCATGCACGGAAGGAGTGACAGTAAGAAACTCATGTGTAAGGAAAGTCACTAGGAGGAGAACCAAAGTGGACCTTCTTTTGTTTAAAAACTTCTTCGCAAAAATAGCAAACGATTGTTTCACTGTTTGGAAAATGTGACAAATCAAGAACTAGATATACATAACTATCCTCCTTTTTGATGGATACAAATATATCATCAAAGATAGTGTGTCACCTGATAAGTTTTAATTTTAATAAATTAATTGATCTTAGAGACTGGACTCCAGCTCTAATCACACTTTGAGGATAGTGCTTCTGAGGAGACAGATATAATCTCTTGATAGTTTTTAAATAGGTTGATATTTAATGAATACGGGCACACAAAAATGTTCTTTTCTTTGAGATTTGCACATATATACAAACACTTTATATGTTTAAGGGCTGCCCAAGTGCCCAGAGGATTGTTTAATCCGAGTCAAGGCACAGAAAACAAAAGAAGCTTCATTTTTCTGTGTGTGTTTCTGGAAGGGAGGGGGGAGAATCTGAGAACAAGAACCTTTTCACAAGGAAAATAGCTGGGGTTTTTTTGTTCCCAAATAGCTCACAGTTTAATCGGAAGAGTCAAAACAAAAAGTAAAATAAAATAAACACAACTAAGTAAATTAAATTAAATTAAATCAGAAGACTCTATGGATAAAAATTCAATTATAATTCACTTCAACTTGTGTTTGGGGGGAATATTACTCTTTTCACACCATCCTACCAAGTTACTGTCATCATCAAAATGCCATTGGGGGCATTTCCTCTCATGGGGCATTGGAGATACAAGAAGGAATAGGATATGCTCTCTATGCTTTAGTGATTCCAGTCTCTTGGTTTTTTGTGCGTAGAAAAATAATTGCACCTTTATTTTTTTTCAGATGTTTTAGAAAGAGGGAAATTTATTTCTGAAATCTAAAATGTGCCCAGCGGCACCACTGTAAGTAGCTAGCCTGTAGCAGATACTGAGAAATCTCGCAGGGTATAAAATGAAATCACGGTGGTCTCTCCAGTTTCTGATCCTATAGGGGTTTTCTGTTCCACTGTAGTGAAATGACTGCAGTTTGCTTTCTCATGAATTGTTTCTGGTGGTCCCTTTTGATTTGTGGGTTGGTTTATCTCGTATTAAAATTGGGCAAAATGACTGCAGTATTGCCCTGCGTTTATTCCCCCTTTCTGTTAGCCCACTCACAGCACACAGCCGTGCTTTAATATTCTCTTACCTCTGTTTTGGTTTCTGCATTTGTTGCATTTTTTCTTTCATCAGTAGCATTTCCTGTCTCCTTTAAAAACCTAAATTTGTTGATGGAATTTTTGCTACCTTATTTGTGAGGGCAACAAGAGAAAAATTGATTTGCCAGAAGCTCTATCCCCCTAAAAATACAACCCTGATGGTTGGAGTCTCTGAGAGTAGGGGTCCCTTACGTGATTCAGGGTCAGTGCCTGGGGACATGGCAAGACGGGAAGAGGTCCTGCAAGAGGCTGGCTTTGTTACCCAGTTCTTAACTGTGAATCGAATCCTTCATCATAGCACAGAGCCAGGGGCTCTGCAGGGAAAACCCAGTGTGGACAGCTGGTGCAGGACGGTGGCGGCTGAGGGGCCCCTGGTGCTGTGGCACTGTGTGAGCCACCGGGACCCTGGAAGGGCCTCAGTGGTCACTGAGACCATCAGGTCATTGTTGTAGTTTGGGCTTCCTTGCCAGGCGGCAGAACAGAGGCTTCCAGGGGAATCTTTGTTGATTCCAAGAAGCCAGGAAGCACCCTTGCATCTTGACGGTGCCCTGAGATACGCGGCTCCCCATAACATTTCTGTTCCCGTGAAGTGGGCGTAATGAAAAGACCACTTTCTTCCAGGGCCCAGGAGACTCTGACTCCAATCCTGGGGTTGCACCCTTGTCTCGGTACAACAGGGACCTAAGTGCCTTGGTGACTGGGTTTGATGGAAATGATGCTACACGTTTACCTTGTCCACACCTCCAAACTTAAAGGTGGCGTTGCTTGATTAAAATGATTAAAGGTTCCCAACTAAGCCTAAGACCCAAAGGTGGTTCAGAGTTAGGTAACGCAAAGGAGGGCTGGTGCGCCCTGACTCGTTTCAGGAAACAGCGGCAGAGGTTCCAATCTTCTGAACTTCCCTTTGATTTCCACTTCTGAGCGTCTGCACACCGCCGTGCACTCGCGTTTCCCCGTCACGCACCACAGCGCCCCTTGCCTTTCCCCAAAGTGAGAACTATATGGGGTATGAAGTGGGAATGGTCAAGATGTGGACAATCACGTTCTCCTCCCCCACCCCCTGCCCCCTGCCGCCATCAAGGTCTGCGGCGAGGCCACCGAGCCTGGACAGCCTCGCTCCGCCCCTAGAGCTTCCCCACCACTCAGTCCTGCTTCGGTGCTTCCCGCATCCATTCCCGGCCGCTCCCTCCTCTGTGGCATCTCTTTAAGGACCTTGCTTCTCTGTGTTCTCAACCCTTCTGCTTTGACTCCTTTCCACGACCTGTTCCCAGCCATCTTTTATTCTGAAAAGACATCCTTCCCTTAGTCCTGGCCTCCACGGCAGACACTGCTCCATTCCACCCCTTCCTGCCCCTGGTACGCTTCTTCAGAACTATAGGGTCCCTGCTGTAGCCACGTCTTTATGCACCATTTTCAGTTCTATCAGCAGTAGTGAAGGCTCTCCCTTTATCCTCCAGTAAAACCTGTCTTCCCTGTAGGGTCAGCACGGACGAGCTCATGGCCAGACCCTGTCACCCTTCTCTCCCTTCAGTTGTCTCCATGGTGACACTCTGCACAACTCCGTGCCTCCATGGCTTCTGCTACTTCTCATCCTTTGTCCGTCTCTTTGGCAGGCCCCTGGTGGCTGTTCTTCTCTCTTGGGTCCTTAAACATTAATAATGTGCTACAGGGTTACTCTCTGACCCTCTGCTTTTCTTTTCTGAGACCAGATGCAAGGGCTTTCTGTCCTTTTAGAAGGATGCAATTTCTAGGATGGGGCACAATCATTTATGCATTAAGACTTTGGCATTGAAGATATTAAACATTCTATGAATTACTAACATACAGTAAATTAAACTGTCTCCAAATTGATACTGGTTATGATACTTTTCGTAGTTGTGCATTATTTGAATCCAACGACGAGAAGCACACAATCATATCTATCACAATGACCTCTTTTTTAAGTTTTCCAGATATCAATTTTGAACATTTAGGTTAATGGGTTGGCAACAACCGCATTACACTACATTTATAAGTAAACGAGAAAATTTTTATTTTGTAGTAGTAGGCTGCTAAGAAAGCAGCTTTTATGGAGATTGCAAAAACGGAGGTAGGGGAAGTGTTAAGTGTTAACTCTAAATCTCCTTGGCTTTAACTCCTCCCCACTCACTGCGTGTGCCCAACTTTACTTCCTGCCCCGGCCTCCCACTGAGGGCGCACAAGACCCACACCCAGTGGTTCAGCCGTGCCCGTCTGGCTTCTCCTTAGCCAGCACATGCCCATATGAGACCTGGTTTTGTGCCCTAAACCCGCATTTTAATGTATAATCCTTCAGATTAAAAGCAACACCACGCACCACCCAAACCAGAAACCTCAGAGCCATCCTGCACGGCTCCCTTTCCAAGTCCTGCTGAGTCACCTGTTATGTCACACTCAGATAACCCCTGTCCCTTACCCTTTCCCCCCGGGCTCCCTGCCCGTCCCTTTGTTCAGGTCCTGGCTGAGCCTACGGCCTTGTAGACCTGGGTCAGGAGGGGAGCCCCGGGCTCTGGCCCTGGGGACACTCAGACTGGCCATGCTCTGCCTGACCTGCTGGGTCCCTGTCCCCACGGGGCTACCACCATGCAAGCTGATAGATATTTTTTCACCTTGTGTCCCTTCTCTGAAGATCCAGGGAAAGGAATGGACATGAGAAAGATTACTTTTTACCCCAATGATAGCTTTTTGCCTCAGAATTTTTTAAACTGGAAATAAGGCAGATTTTATTTTTATCAAATACAGAAAGGATGAGATGATGGATTTACTCATGGATGCTCAAGAAAGAGGTATTTTCCTACATATTCAGCAACCCCTGACTATATTAAAGGAACGTATGTCCCCTTTCCCTCCCCGCCTGCCTTCTTCCTACCCTCCTTTCATGCTTTCCCTCCTCCTCTCTTTCTAGTCTCCACGTTTCGTTTAGCACCAACCTCTGGGCATAATGTGCTTGCCCACGTTACATGCAGTATACTTGAGGTTTTTAAACCCATTGATTTTTAAAGTATGTGGGATGGAGGAAGGGAAGGAGAGTAATTTTAAGGCCCGGTGATAGGAGGCTGAAATCATCTTTTTCATCTGAAACATTACCTTTAAGGATCCAACGGGGAGAATTATGTAATTTCTCAATGGATCTTCACATTTCAGACAAGGTTCTTCTTCTTCTCCTAGGGAGGGACTCCCTCGCTGGAACATTCCTTTCAGCCAGTTCTCCTCACCCCATACTCACGCATCTTGTGAGCTTTCCCCAGCTAATTTGCTGCGGTCTGGGCTGTTTGGTGGTGGATGGGAGGTTTGGGCCAGGCCGGAATATGGATGATGGGGACGTGACTAATGGCAATGTTGGTATGTTTCCTGATCCATAAAACAAGCAAATAATTTTTGTGACCTGATTGATCCCTTACCATGAAAGTGGTCTTTAAACTGGATTTTTTTAAAGGAGATGTCAATATGCAGGAAACTCTGGCAGGGTTCATGGAGTCATAAAGTGGAAAGGAATGGGAACAAGGTTAGAGCCACACACGCACATGCATTTTAGAGAAACATCCGGGCCTATCACAGTTTAGAGTCCTAAGACCAATGAGGAACAAGAAAAAAAGGGATGCTGGCCATGTGACACCAGACACATTACTTAAATTCTCTGAACCTCAGTCTTATTTCTAAAACGAGGGAAAAGAGCCTACCGCAGGTCCTTACTGTGATGATTAAATAAAACAGACAACTTATAAAATGCCTCCTTGAGTGCAAAGCATGGGTGGTCAAGAAGGGACAAGTGGTGGCTCCTGCCCTGTGCCTCTGGCTGCTCTCGTAGTTGTTATTTAGACAGTTTTATGCATCTCAGTGTTTTCTGTTTCTGTACGTTTTATGTAAATCTGGTCGCTATACTTTTGTTCCTGGTCATGCAGTAATGATTTCCTACCTTGTTAGTCTTTTGTTTAAAGCTCCCATGGTGGCCTCCTTTTTCTCACTCAGTGTGTGGATGACCATAAAGCCAATAATTGGTTCCATTTTTTAAAAATCATGTTTGGTGTAAGAGGAGCCACTTCTGACCTTAAGATTATGATTTTATAAGAAAAAGTTCATTCTAGTAATGGACCTGGATAACTTGAGACATCGTTAGAGATGAAGTATTCACTTAAGGTCATGAATTCTGGGGTGAAAAGAAAGTAAATACCGTCTGGAACTGTGAAATGCTGAACTAAGAAGGGCTGTCCATTAGTGATGCACTTATATGGGAGAAAATAGATTATCTATCCACTGAAAAGCCCATCATGAGCTCTAGAAAAATAAATAAAAGAATAAAAGCATCCATCGAAAGATCTTTATTTCCTAAAAAGTAGCATTTTAAACAACAGGCAAATTGGAGGTGCTTAATACATATTTTTTTAATGAATGCTCAGTGTGCAGACAAATCTGTATGAAGCCTAGTGGAAGCATGACCATAAAGGACTAGAGGCACTTTCCTAAACATCTGTAGAAAAATGTATTTGTTAGAGACATTTGCAATCATAGTTGAACAATCTTTCACCACTTCTTAGTGTACACAGTTCAGTGGTGTTAAGTGCATTGATGTTGTGCAACCAGTCTCCAGAACTTTTGCATCTTGCAAAATGGAGACCCTCTGCCCATTAAACCACTGTCTGATCTCCCAGCCTCTGGCAACCACCATTCTGCTTTCTATGCGATTGACTACCCTACATACCTCATGTAAGTGGAATCATACAGTGTCTGACTTTTTGCATCTGTTTCATTTCACTTAGCATAACATCCTGTATGTTCATCCCTGTTGTAGCAGGTGTTGGAAGGCTGAATCATATTCCACTGCATGTATCCATGAAATTCATCTCTCCAATCACCTGCTGATGGGCACTTGGGTGGCCTCCAGAACTCGTGCTTATTTTGCATGGTGCTTCTGCGAGCATGGCTGTGCAGATACCTTTCTGAGATCCTGCTTTCAATTCTTTGGGGTATATACCTAGGAGTGGAATTGCTGGGTCATCTAGTGTTCCTATTTTTAATTTTTTGGAAGAGCCTTCATACTGTTTTCCACAGTGCCTTCACCATTTTACATTCCCACCTGTGCACTCTTATTTCTCCACATCCTTAGCCTGTGTTTTTTCTGTTTCTTAATAGTTACCATCCTAATGGGTATGAGGTGATATCTTATTGTGGTTTTAATTTGCATTTCCCTGAAGATTAGTGGCATTGAGCATCTTTTCATATGCTTGTTGGCCATTTATATATCTTCTTTGCAGAAACATGTATTCAAGTCCTTCACCCACTTTTAATCATGTTATTTGTTTTCTTGTTGTTATTGCTAGTTGTAGTTCTTTATATATGCTGAATATTACTCCTTTATCAGATATATGATTTATTTTTCTCCCATCCTGTGGGCTGTCTTTTCAGTCTGTTGACTATATTCTTTGCTGGACAGAAGTTTCAAATTTGGGTATAATCCAATTTGTCTATTCTTTAGAATTATTTTTAAATTTTTGTTTTCATATATAGCTAATTAATGAGTCATATTTTAGTTTTAGTTAATTATTATTGTTTGTTGTTATAGTAAAGTCACATAAAATATTTAATAGTCCCTTATCACAATATAATAACATTTTAAAAAACTTTAATACTTTTATTTTTCATCTTAAGTTTTTTTTTAATAAGAAACCTCTGCAATTAGAATCTAGACAAATTACCTTTCTGCAATAGTTAGCTAAAGCAAGAATAAATCATAAAGCCATATTTCAGGAATATCTGAGTTTTTCCAAGAAGGTGCTTTCATAGCTCTCACTCAGTGGTAGTAGGTAAGACCATGTACCTATAGCCTGGCAAGGGCTTTGTTACCTTGGACAAAGTAGGCACATGCCAATTATAGCTCATCCCTTGCTATGTTCTTCCCTGGAGTTGGTTGGTCAGTCTTTCTTAACCTTTGGAAGAAAGTTGGCTGTAAAGTAAGCATAGACAAAGCCCAAAGATAGTCAAAGCCAATGAGCTCTGGGTTTGACCTGTTTATAGCCCAGGGTTTTTCTTTTGGTCTTTATGAATCTGAATCTAGAAACTGACCCTCTGCTTTATCAAAGAAAATATATTACTACCCCATGAACAATAGCCGTATGTGATTAATGTGTGAGAGGCTCATAGGGAACCTCGAAGGTAAGCTGAGTTGAGGATGCATGGATGTTTCTTTTAACTACACACACACAAACACACACTCACATACAGATACATTATAAACAGTTTATAGATATGATAAACTTCATGATAAAAATGTGAATAGCTTTACACTAAATTTTGTTTGCAATGAAGCTTATGGTAACTATAAATAGTTTTCTATAGCTTAGTCACCTGACCCTTGAGATAGTAGTTTATGGCCCAAATTCTATTTGATTTTCTTCAGTGGTATTAAGAGGTTTCAGCCATTCAGTAAAAGATGAACTTTGATAAGAACCACCAGATACCTAGTCATAGTATCAGTATGTCGTAGTCATAGTCATAATCATCAGTGAAAATGAAGTAGATTCATAAAGTTTAAATTTAAAAAAATTGAAATACATTCAAAAAATTTTTTTGCCTTGAAAAACCCTTTTCCTTTGAATTAAATATCTTCTTTGTTGTCAAATTTGATATTTAGATGATGGATTAAACATTTCATGCCTGTGGCTTTTGTGTTCTATGAGTGAAAGTTGGTAACTATTTACACTTTTAGAAGCAACATTTTTTAATGTTGGAAATTTAATAAAACTTTAAATGGATTAGAAAGCTCTTAGCCCATCTGGGAAAACTGAAGCTAGATTTTTCTTTCTAACAGACAGAAGCAATCTCAAAAAACATTAAGTTTCTAAATACAGCTTGAGAATATTGCCATGCTTTTCGTCCATTCCAGTTACTTCGTCTACCCCACTTCTGTTTTTCCTGGGCTAGAAGAATTCTTAACATATTTTCACCTCTCTTTGGACAGGACTGAAATTATTAAGAAATGGAAAGAGTGTCTACAGTCTCTGGCAATATGTCTAACAATAGACTCACCTCCCTGAGTTTTATGTCAAGAGCCAAGGGAATCTTGGCCGGCTGTCTTTGCCCTGTGCACTCAGCATGTCAGGTGGCAACTGCCCTCTAATGAAGTGACAGACCGTGGATCCCCAGAGACTCGGATCATTTTCTGTGGCTTACAAATAATCCAAGAGAAATAGGTCCCAACAGAGATGTCATCTGAAACATTCCAACCTGAGGATTTTTAGATACTTTCATTGTGCCTTTAATCTAGGGATTTGAGGATATTTTTTTTCTGAAGTAGCACAGCTGGGGAAAGTGGAATGCCAACTGATATTTTTAAATTTCTGTACCTTTTAAAGATTGTTAGACTATTTTATGGCTGTCCAATTGCACAGTAAATTTCTTGCATTTTACTTTCTTAGTCTGTGATTACTCGGGCTAATTGCATTAAGGTCTTTTCATTTTCAATCAAAATGCCCTATTCAATGACTAAGATTTTTAATAGAAATTTTTTATTTAATAATATTTGTATACAGTTAGGATGAATTATATATCTCATGAGATCATTTGTGGGTTGAGTTACACTGGATTTTAGGCCAGAAAGAGCTACATGAGCTATCCAAAATTCAACCAATTAACATTTTAAATATCTGTATGGCTGTACGGTCCAGATAATATGAGTGGATGAAGAATTACTGTCAGGTTCAAAGGTCTTTGGGCAAGAAGACACTTACATATTTTAAGATCCAGATATTTTCGAAATACAATCAAACCATCAACCTGTGAGAGTTTCAAATTGTTTCAGGAGAAGGAAAAAAATAATGCATGCCCATAACTGAATTTACACTCATGAGCTACATGCTTTCACCTCTCCTGGTGGTAGAAAGCCATTGTTATAATGACGCTTTGGAGTTTAGTGCCTCTTATAGGAACACCTAACAAAATACCATGGAAGGCCTGGGTGAAGGAACAGGTCAAAAGGAATCCCACTTAGACTGAGAAGGTAATTGTCTGTGCTGGAAAGCAGGCATCTTTCAACTCTGAAAAGAGGTGGAATTCCAATGTTCTCAAGAGTCGAGACTATGATATTAATATTTTTGTTTTGCAGAGAATCTGTGTATATTTGGTAATTTACATATATGTAATTTTAGGATTGGTCCTAGTAGATAGAGTACAGTCTGATTATCCAGTTTAAAATGTGTAATCATTGAAACTTGGGAGTTTGAGCAGAAATCTCAGTACGTTCATGTTCTCTCTTAGAATCTTTAAAGTTTCTGGCATTAAATTTATAAAGTTAATTTATTAGATGTATGAGAACTACTTAAGTGCTTAGAGGATTTTCCCTTCAGGCATGGATAACACTTAAAAAGGTTGAAACCTATCAGTTGGTAATATGCATGTTCAAGGTGACAGCAGGATCGGTTTCCAGAGTGTGCCTTGTCCTTTATGAGTTTCACATGGTCAAACTGTTCTCACGATAGTGCTAAAGAGACTACTTGCCGTTTTCTCTCTCACTCTCAGCATGTCCAGCGGACTTGCCCAGAGGCTTCATTTATTACAGCAGACAGAATGCAGAAGCACAGAGGAAAATCCAGCTGTCTTGTGTTAAGCTAGACATTAAAGAGATTTGCCAAAATGGAAAACACTACCTTTTTTGTTTTAGAAAGTACAGTTATTTTTCACTGAAATATATTATTTATGTTAATTTTCTTACGGGCTTATTTTTAATTTAAGCAAATTAAACATTTTTTAATGCAGTAAATACCAGTCGTTGTAATTTACTTAAAGAACAACTCTTTAGGTCCTCAGTAATATCTAAGAGTGTAAAGGGGTCCTGAGATCTTAAACCTTGAGACCCACTCCTCTAAATTGACTGCTGAAGCTACCAGATTGATAAGGTAAAATGTCTAAGGAAGCCATGACTCTGATTTGTAACATTAATTAATTGAAAATTAAATCTTAAATCCAAAGTATACCACTAAGTAGTCTCTTCTAGTCACCAAAAATGCCCTTACGGTCATCAAACAGAAGAAAGTATCATTACATAAACCAAGCGGCCCCCAGGATTTTAGCCTCCTGGCTGCAATTCTGTTACACTCTCCCTCTGAGGAGGGGTTCCAGGTTCTCACTCTCATCCCCATGGCCTCTCTCCCCTTTTACTGCGGAGGTTGCATGTACGTGGAAATACATTGTTTTCTAAATAGAAACTGCCAAAAAATTCCACCTAAGAAGTATCTTAATCAAAGCTCACATATTGCAGGCAAGCCCAGCAGGCTAGCCCTTCTCTCCCTGGGGCAAATTACTTCTTCCCTCTGGGCCTCAGCCCTCTCCCTATACAAGGAGAATAATAATGCAGTAATCCTGCATGAGACTGTTTGAGAGATGAATCAGTACATTTAAGGTGCTTAGAATAATGTCTGTTAGTGGTAACGGTACAAAAAGTGCTATAAATATTTCTTTGTAGGTTGAAAAAGAGTTGTCAAGCTCCTTTTAACAAATGCATAGGCATCTTGTTGGAACAACTGTTTCTCAGTTTAGAGGTTGCCTGTATTCCTTAGTTTTAAGTCCCTAAGGAAAATAAAGTCTATATAGCTCTGATTAATGGTCAGGCCAGTTTCTTCAATAATTTGCAATGCTGGTGGCCAAAAAAAAGTAAAATTCCTGGCCCAACTTTTTCTTCGCCATAAGAAATTGATTTTATTTTTCCATCTAAATTATTTTTCTCACTGGAATGCCAATAATATGAAACTACAACTAAACAGGTCTCAATTAAAATCAACTGTTAATTATATGGATATGAGTGTGCATCCCAAATTAATTTTGGAACTTATTACTTGGACCTGAAAAATCCCCAAACCTAACATTCATTCCTTGGATATATTTGAAATGTTTTGCCATGCAAGTTGTGGTTATAAAATTTAAAACTTTTAAGATCAAGTTGAATTTATTCCGGGATGCAAAGATGGTTCAAAATCCACAAATGAATGTGATGCATGGTATCAACAAAATACAAAAATCATATGATCATCTCAATAATGAAGAAAAAAGCATGTGACAAAATTCAACATCCATTCAGTAGAAAAACTCAACAAACAGAATAGAGGGAACGTACCTCAACATAATAAAGGCCACATGTGACAAACCCACAGCTAACATCATACTCGGTGGAAGAAATCTAAAAGCTTTTCCTCTAAGATGAGGAACCAGAAAAGGATGCCCACTCTCCCCACTTTATTCCTAGTACTAGAAGTCCTAGCCAGAAAAAGGAGCCAATAAGAAGAAATATTTGCAGATGACATTATATTATATATGGAATACCCTAAAGATTCCACCAAAAAACTATTAGAACAAATCAACTAATTCAGTAAAGTTGCAGGATACAAAGTCAATATACAGAAATCAGCCGTGTGTCTATAAACTAATAATGAACTAGCAGAAAGAGAAATTAAGAAAGCGATCTCACTTACAATTGCATCCAAAAAGAAAAAAATACCTAGAAATAAAATTAACCAAGAAAGTGAAAGATCTGTACACTAAAAAACTAAGACATTGATGACAGAAATTGAAGAAGACACAAAAGGCATTCCATTCTCTTGGACTGGGAGAATTAATGATGTAAAAATGTCCATACTATCTAAAGCAATCTATAGATTCACTGCAATCCTTATCCAAATTCCAATGTCATTTATCACAGAAATAGAAGAAACAATTCTAAAATTTGTATGGAACCACAAAAGACCCCAAACAGCCAAAGCAATCTTGAGAGAGAAAACAAAGCTGGAGGCATCACACTTTCTGATTTCAAACTATGTTACAAAGCTATAGTTATCAGAAGAGTATATTTTCATTTAAACACAGACATAGATCAGTGGACTAGAATAGAGAGCCCAGAAATAAACCCAGGTACCTACGGTCAATTAATTTACAACAACGTAGCCAAGAATATGCTCTAGGGAAAAATACAGTCTCTTAAATAAATTGTGTTGGTAAACTGAACAGACATACAAAAGAATGAAACTGGACCTTACTTTACACTGTACACAAAAATCAATTCAAAACAGATTAAAGACTTGCATGTAAGACCTGAAACAGTAAGAGTCCTAGATGAAAACCTAGGAGTTAAGCCCCTTGATATTGGTCTTTGCAATGATTTTTTGGATTTGACACCAAAAACAAAGGCAACAAAAGCAAAAATAAACAAGAAAGACTTCATCAAGCTAGAAAGCTTCTGTACAGCCAAGGAAATCATCTATTCTATTAACTTGATCATAAACAGTGCTTCACATTATATCCCATATTCTAAGATTATGACATAAGCATATTATTTTTGTTGCATTTATAATTAAGAACAGCTTCCTTTAGGCAACTTCTCATTGCTGCCTAGGAGTTTATGTATTTTAAAAGAAAGATGATTCTCACTGGAAGAAAAGCCCAAGTATTTATTAATAAGCAAAACCATTTTCATATTTTCTGAGGTCTTAAGTTGCTTTATTTTATTGACCGCGCCATGTAACATAACAAATATAAGTTGCACAATTAATTGAAATTGTTCTCCACAAATTATCGTTTAAATGAATTTTTGTGGCTTCATACAATTAGAATTTCTGAAAAGAGTCATGCTGACAAAATTCTTATTGGCAAGGAGATTTCTTTCTAGACACTCCCATCTGGTTTAATTGTTCATTATGCCCTAAAATAAGCAATGCGGATACTTCGACATGTAAGGAAGTGCTGTAGTTCTCTTGCCAAGCCATGAAACAATAAAGCCTGATAATTCTGTGGTTTAGAACATGGAAAAATTCATTCAGCGCCTTTGAGTGCCACCTTACAAGTGCAGAGTGTCTGTGGCCCCACTACCCAGTAGCACACATATAAAAACCAAAGTTTCGCAGTTCTGTTATTCAATTCTGGGGAAAATACAGAGATTTCCAGCAGGAAAAGGATTTTAAATATAGAACTACTAGACGTAATGTTTGTTCCATAAAGATTTTTACCTTCACCAATAGATTCAACGTGCTGTACATACAATTTAATCCGAAGTTATTTTTCTTGCAGAGCCCCATTTTTTCTGTTCGCATAAATTGCAGAACACTGAAAAATACTCTAAGCTGAAACATACAGTTGATTTATTACTTTTTCCAACTTTATTGAGGCATAGTTGACATCTGTAAGTCGCACAAGTTTAAGGCATACAGTTTGAAGTTTTAATATAATGTATACATCTGGGAAGCCATCAAGAAAAGCAAAATAATGAGTATTTTCATCACTTTATAACGTGTTACAATGTAATCCTTTGTAATCCCTCCCTCTCATGTCCATCACCAGTCACTGATGTACTTTCTGTCCATATAAATTAGTTTCCATTTTCTAGAATTTCATATAAGTGGAATTGTGGGGTGGGTACTCTTTTTTAATCTAGCTTCTTCCATTCAGCATAATCGTTTTGAGATTTCTTCATACTTTTGTGTGTGTCTGGGGTTTATTCCTTTCTGCTGCTAATTGGTATTCCGTTATGCCGATATACCACTGTTTACCCATTGCCTCTTAATGGACCTTTGGCTTGTTTCCAGCACTGAGCTTTTAAATCTGCCAAGAACACTGTGTACATGTCTTTGCATGGAAAATGCTTTCGTTTCTCTTAGGGAACTACCCAGGAGTAGAAGGTCTGGGTCAAATGGTAGGTTTGCGTTTAACTTTTTAGGAAACTGCCAGGCTGTTTTTCAAAGTGGTTATAGATTTTCATTTCCAGTAGCAGGCAAGCGTTCCAGTCGCTCTAAATCCTTGCTAATGCTTGCAATGGGCAGTATTTTTAATTTCGGTCACTCTAGCAGATGCATAGTGGTACCTTTTATTTGTGCTTCCATAATGGCTAATGGTCTTTGAGCATCTTTTCCTGTGGCTTACTTGCCATGTGTATATATTCTTTAGTGAAGTGTCTATTGAAAATCTTCTGCTCATATTTTCTCTTGGGCTGCTAATCCTATTAGGGAGTTTAACAATTCACATATTTTAGGGATAGTTTTATAAACTTAAACTTACAGTTAATTTGATGCTGTTTAATTCACCTTTTACCCAAGAATTCATCAAACTAAATTTCCGTATCCTTTAAAATTGGTCTTAAAGAACGGTCCAAAATGTGAATCATTTCTTGTACTATGTTCACGCTTCAGTTATTTCTGCCTCTTATTTTTCAGCGTATGTGTCTTGCATATATGGGATTGTAATTTCTTATTAAATGTCATACTGCGGTCCCATTTCTCATGTTATGATTATCAAGGACTCTGTTCCTTATCTGTAATATATTTATAAAACCTTGTAACTTTATGTAGATATAATAGTAGCTACAATTGAATAACACTTTTCTAAGCTGTTCTTAACTCACATACATTAAACGACTTGGTCCTCGAGACAGCATGAATTTACTATTTCAGTCCTATTTAGAAATGAGAAAATTGAGCCACGGAAAAAGAAAGATACTTGTTCAAAGACATGAATGAGGGAGTGGCACGGCTGTAATGCATGTTGAGGCTGTCTCTGTTGAAGGCTTGAAATTTTTCATAAAACAAAAAATGCTCAGGACATGCATGATTTTTCTGTCACCAAATTATAAACCAAGCCTGAACCTCGCCCTCCAGTTAACTTTTGTGTAAATGAAATACATTTGAGTGCTAACTTTATTTCCCTTTCTAAGCAATGAAATTGCCAAAATACATAATGGGAGGGGAAAAAAAACAAGTTAAGTTTATCAGGAAAATGTATACAATGTAACCTGAGTTCTTATCCCTTATACTCATTGGGTATGATGCATGCATATGCTAATTTTTACAATATGACTTTAAAGAGTGTGCCATATGGACAGGGAGTCCAGTAAACATTGGCTAAATCCAGAGTTTATACTGAGATTTTTCGCTCTAAGACAAATTTAAGATTGGTCATTTCTCTCTGTAGACAAAATTCTGTAATGTGGCAAATTCAGATAAATCTACCCAAATCTAATTTTTAAGAGGTCATAATTAAGAAGTTTGTGATATTGATGTTGATGAAAAATGAAGAGAAAATTTTCATGGATTTTAAGAATTTCAAGTATAGACTCCTTTGTAAAATGACTTGGGTCAAAGAGCTAGGATTGCTCTGTGACTTTCAGACTGGTTCTCTCCCTGTACTGTCTCCTCATGAACCTGGCAATACATTTATCTCTCTGCTTAAACATACTCGGAGATGGAAATACCATGTCTGGTTTTGATCATAAGTCTCAGTAATTTTTATATCACAGGCACAACCACAATTCCTGCTTCCCAGACCTTCTTTGCAGAGAGACTCTTAGAAGACATGTGCCAGAATTTTAATTTTGATTTTGATTAGTATGTCACAAGACATAATGCAACATATCATTTAGCACCTTTTCCTTAATTTTTATTAGGTAATTTTATCAATTGATACAGAGCTGTGGTATGCATTTTTATGCATTTCGTAAATTTGGGATATCAACACTTTCTGAGCTTTGCAAAGTCCTCTTTATGACTTAAAACTTTTCCTTAAATCAAAAAATATACTTCTCCCTGTTCTGTAAATTGCATGCCCTCTTCTTCAGACAGATAAGGAAAAAGCAATCAAACCCACAGATAAACAGAAACCAACCTATTTCTCACCGCCTGCCAGCTCCACTCCTCCTTGCGCACTAAGAAATGTCAGCCTGGACAGAGTATCATTCAGCACTCCCAGAAGCCATTTCATTTGGGGGCTTTTTGCTTTTTCTTCTCCTCCCTCATTTCTTTTCCCATTCTCTAAAGGTTGCCCCTAAAAGAATGCTGCCCGTTGCCTCACACTGAGCCTTCTGGACCCACCCTAGAACTTCCTCCCCACTGCAAGTCTCCCCGTGCAGTCGAGCAGCTCGGTGGAACGGCATGGTGCTGCAGAGCCCGGGGGCCCAGGTTCACACTCTGCCACTACCACCTCCTCCCTGTGTCATCTCGAGCTTGCTTCTTCCTTCTCAATTAGAGGAGAAGAGCAGGGCCCTTGCCATAGTGTTACCATGAGAATTACACAAGCTAATTCATGAAACCATCTGGACTATGTCAAGTGCTGTATGTGTATGCTATCTTTCTTTTTGGGATGTGAACCCAAAATTAGGAGACTGCTACCTAAAACTATTAACAAAATCGGCAGGTGTGATTTGGGGGTGCCCCCTCATTGTCTCCCATATGGCTTTCTTTCCCAGCACTCCCAGGAGGACCTAAACAGGAGCAAAGGGGTGATGTGGTATCTCATGAAGCCCGAGTCTTTGCCTGCCAGGTACAACCTGCCCTTGCTACTGTGCAGAAGCACAGGCTGAATTCCCGGTGGTTCTTTATGGTGGTTTCTGCCAGGCTGCTGACCAACTGGAAGGAGCAACTGACGACTTGGAGATTAAGCAATTTCAGAGCAACAAACTGCTGTGATTTTTAAGCCATAGAATAGGACAATGTACATCTTTATGCATTTTTAAATATAGAGTTTGTAGGAAAATGAGGATCACCCAGATTACGTATTTAAATAAATCTTCCGATCTTAAGTAGTATGGAATAGGGCATAATTCATGGTCATCCCCCAGACACACACACACACACACACACACACACACACAGAGCAGACACCTAAGGAGTGACAGCTCTCAAACCAAGTAAGGTTAGTTGAGGAAAAATCTGTAGATTTTTATATTTTATATTTTATAAGAGACATGAAAACAAAGGGGCCTATAAGGTAAAGAAAAGCAGATGTGTGTCATTATGTATGTGTGCATCTGTGCGTGTCTGCCTCTCTCCCCCGGTCTGAGTGTGTGTGTTTCTTACTCTCTATTTCTCTGTCTCATGCTGTCTC
This sequence comes from Phataginus tricuspis, assembly GCA_029783875.1. Classification (NCBI taxonomy): domain Eukaryota; kingdom Metazoa; phylum Chordata; class Mammalia; order Pholidota; family Manidae; genus Phataginus; species Phataginus tricuspis. The sequence goes on from JAQQAC010023241.1 coordinate 7,801,248, forward strand.
ATGCTGTCTCTCTGTCTCGAGCACATAGACACATTCACACCACATTAATGGTTCTAATCACTAATCAGAAATGTGAATTCATTCAGCAATCATCAAGAAGGATACAATGTCACATTTAAGAAAAAAAGAAAAGACTAGTGTAGTTCAAATGACCCTATATCTTAGTCAAGTTTTGTGATTTCTTAAAGACCAAGTTTTGTGTCTCCAACTGCTAAATTCTACTCATCAAAAATAATCTATGAGTCTGATCTCTGAAGAAATGCAGAACAAAGAAAGTGGCTACATATGTGAACGATATTTGCAATCATGCTGATACCTTACAACTAAATAAATCAGCACATCAACTGGATAATATTAAGATGAACAATCAAAAGATACAAATGAATGATGTCACATAAATATGAAATTTTAAATCAAAATTTGAATTTAAGGTTTCATCACATTATGTATGCATAATAATGGTTGTCAGGTCACACTAGGAAGACCTGGAAATATTGTTACAATTGTAATGCTTAAGCACAAGGCTTATCCTGGGCCCAGGAAAAATAAGTCCTGAGCTTAAGTTCCTACATATTTTCTTCCCCTGTATCTCAGATTCCCAGGGACTCTTGCTGCCTTCCAGGTGGTCCAAATGCCCAGCTATTACCTCATCTAACAAAATCTGTATTCTCTCAATAAAGCAGATAAATCATGTGGTTAAAGGAAAACAGTATGCTTCAATTCATACAAAGGTGGAGAGGATTTCATGGATTACAGAAATATTTACATTTAGAGTATCTTTGAATCCCTAAATGAGTGTCTAATTACCACAAATTCAAGTAATCTCTTTCAAAGTAATAAATATTTTAGACACGAGAGGATCAATGGAATTTTAAAAAGCAAAATGGAATACAGAGCTAGTATATTCAAATAAAAATACCCTTTTGTTAGCTTAAAAAGTATTCCCTTATTTCTAGTCTCTATAAGAAGAAAAAAAGTTAATATATTTTTTTAAGTTGTTAATTACATGGTTGACTATTTCCTAATGAATAATTCTCATTTTTTTTTTTAATAGCAAGTCAAGTTTTACTATCGTCTGATTGTTTTCTTCTCCACCTTGCCTATGATTTGGGGGTGGGGGTGATCTCAATAAAATGGGTGTTACTAGAATGAAACCATCTCTGTAAAATCCAGATGGACCTTTCCAAAGGAAGATAGAAATACTTCCATGCTATCAGACATCGATCAGGGAAATCTCCGCCCTGGCCTGACCCTGAGGTTCCCTCCAGATGGAAGTGACACCTTTTTCTAATGAAAGAATTTCCTTTTGCTCTTTTAACATGGGGATACAGGGACCCTCCAGACTGCTTCTGATTTAGGAACATCAAGGTATAACCTTGGTATTATAAGGCAATATGTGTTAAACGTTTACCAACCAAAGGAGTTATACAGACTGACTCAGGACATCCGGGTTTTTTCTGAAGGATACTTAACAAGAAAAACCCCAAGAAAACTGATTATGTTGTTTACACCACCAACAGTATTATATTTCCTGAGAACATCTGTACAATAGGTACTGCCAAAATTATAATTCAACCCATCAAAATTGACGGTTCCAAAAATTTAAGAGGTTGAAAGTTTAGCTACGGTTTCAGGAGCTCATTAGATTGTCAAGAGTGTATCTAAGAATATCATGGTTGCATTTCAAAATGTGGTATTTGAAAATGTATTTCTGACAATTGTTACTGAATGTCCTTTTTCTTTCCCAAATCAGTTAGCTTTTGTTGGGCAGCACAGCAGATACTATTTCCTTTTCAGAAAGATAAATTGATTTCTCATGATGACATAGAGTCACTGAATTTGGGGAAAATACTTATCCTGTCTCAAATGCAAATTCATTTTCAAGCTAGGCTAGACTGGACTAGATCTTTTTCCCCCGCACTGAAGCAGGAAAGACTCCAGGGCTGTGTGATGCAGCATTCGCCCGAGTTCCCAGAACAAAACCACACCTGGCCAAGGAAGATTAGGAAAAGCAGTGTCAGAATACATCTGCCTTTAAGAAATACAGAGTGTAGATCTCAGTTTTAATCTGAGTGTTCCTGTTGTAAAGATAATGGTAACATAGTATTTGACCCAGTACTTCACAAATTTATTTGCACACCAAATCTCTTGTTTGAATACTGTGGAGCTCCTAGGATGTCAGGTGCAGCCTCGATCTGCACACGCCTATGAAGAGTCTTCTGGTTCCTTGATTTTCCACTGTAGACACTGTCATCGTGGCCTCTTCCCAGAAGGCACACAGTTAAGGTAGCTCTCTGCAACGCCAGTAAGAGTTAAATTTTATAAAAATGATTAAGTGTTGTGTCAGAGTATTTGAATCCACACTGTGGTGCTGATATATCTATATTTTTAGAAGAATAATTATATACAGCACACTGTATATAACTATACAAATGATGTAGTTCCAATATTAATCTCCACTGCTTTACACACACACACAGGATGACAATCGTAGATGAGACGGGCACCGCGACGGCCCACTGGGGGTTCCTTTTGCGTCTAGGCTGAAGAGCTTGTGACCGGACCTTTTATGACCTCCCCGAGTTATCATCTGATGCCAATGTCCCTATGTCTCCTGCTTACCTTGTGTCTCATAGTAGCATTTCTAAATCTTCTCCGTCTCTGCCTGCAGTTGGATTTCTTCATTTTTGTTTGTTTGTTTTATCAACTACACTCCTAAGGAGTCTGGCTTAGCTGCCAGACTCTGAGAGGTGCCTGCCGGTCAGAATTAACCAGGCACAATTCAATATTTGTGCTGGTCTCAGCCATATGTCTACCTGGACAGAAACATGGATTCAGAGCACAGGTGGGGCACATGTCGTTACTGACAAACTTGTGAAAGAGATGACACATGAATCTACAAGTGGGGACAGCTTTATCTACGGGGAGTGTGGTAGCAGCCACAGATGAAGCTAGCAGCCCAGGCAGAAACATGGGGAAAGAAGAAACTGAGACAGGCCAGGCATGGAGGATCCTGTCTGACTTGGAGAGGTCTTAGGGCCTCATATTTGAGGGGCTATGTTTTCAAGTTACTTTCTCATCAGAATGTACTATATGACCATTAAAAAAAAAAACCCTTCTACAATCAGAATGTTAGATAGAAAAAAGTCCGCACACATTCCCATCATTGTAAAGAGAGCCACGTTATCACTGAAATGTAGTATTTAGCTTCAGACCAAGGATGATAAAACCAAGGCCCTGAATCAAGTTCAGACTCAGCTACTGCTAAAGACCCAACATGAAAATTTCCTATGAGTACTGAAACAAAGCATAAAAAAAGAAAAAAAAATTATTTTCTAAATAAGCGAATCCCTAGATGAAGAGCAAAATCTACATTCATTGTTATTATTTTTTATTTTTATTTTTAAGAATATATCTGCCTTTATGATTAGCAGACGTAAGGTGGGGGGGCACAGGGAGGGCTGTACAACTCAGAGAAGAGAAGTAGTGACTCTATAGCATCTCACTACGCTGATGGACAGTGACTGTAATGGGGTTGGTGGGGGGAACCTGATGAAGGGGGTAGTTTAATCATCACAATATTGCTCATGTAATTGTAGGTTAACGATACCAAAATAAATTGTAAAAAAAATAAAAATAAAAATAAATTAATTAAAAAAAAAAAAAGAATATATCTGCCTAAGGTGTTTCAAACTAAGATGATATAATTACTAATTCCTTATCACTTAGTCAATTCCAAAGTGTAGCTAGTTGCTGAGCTTGGCTGCCCCAATACCAAGGAAAGGTCTTGGTCTGCTAATCCACTACTGGTCCCTTAAGATATTTCTGATTCCTCATGGAAACACCCAAAAGAATATCCCTTATATAAACACAAACTCCAGGTACATTTTTTCCCCTTAGTTTTGTTCCCGGTAAACACTAATATTTGATCAGGCTTTGTAACCCTGTTTTGACCAAAAATAAGAAATTTTCCTTCCTGGCTTTCACATTCATATTATAACTTAACTTCAGAAAGAGAAAGGGACTGAAACTTAAGGACTATAATTATAAGCCACCTGAGCTGGGACTGCTGAAAGGTTACCAGAAGACAAGGGTGATTAACATTTCCAAGCACCCGAACTGAGCCATTCTAGCTGAAGAATAGCATTTTAAAGATATAATATTGTTTATAAAATTAAGGACCTACAAGACAAGACCTTTTGCTTTTTTACAGATATTTTTTGAACTTTTAAAGAATACAGGAAACCATTTGGTGGGCTAGACATCTTTTAAATTATGGTTTTAAGGGGAAAATAATAGCAATGACTTTTAAATCAGAATGTGTTTTTCCATATAGAGCAACTTACTGAATGGAGCATTTACTCATTTTCATGCAATTCAACACAAGCCTTTAAAATATCCTTTCTCTGAATACTAGTTACTGCTGTTTTTCCTAAAATATATTTTTCCCAAGGATTATCTCTCTCTTATGCCACAGCAGTGGAACATTGACCAAAGATTGTTTCCAGTCTGTCCTTAGCACAAGACCTTCTCTGAGACCCAACATATATGAGACAGATACCTCTGAGAACACCGATTTTCTTGCCAAAAATTGCATAGATTTATCAATAGATGATAGAAAGACAGAGATAATATTCAGTAATGGTGAAGAAAGTGGGAAACAAAATGGCTATCACCTTTTTGATAAGTAACTGGCATTATGAACTAAAATATAAAATGTGAAGATCTTGTGACCCATAAGTTATAATTTCAGGAAAACACAACTGCAAAAATGAGCATGCATATACACAAGGATTATTATTGCTAAATTGTTTAATAGTAGAAACAAAAGAAACAATACTAATTGCATAAATAGTAAAAGGATTAAATAAATTATGGCACATGTGTGTTGAGGTGGGTTTACCAACCCTTATAAAGTATGAGTTAGATCCATATGTGTTGATGAGAAGTAGGTGATATATTGTTTAATGGAAAGTACACATGCACAATAATCTGTATGATAGGGTAGCAGTGAGGGAAGTGGGTGCACTGAATGAGGAAACAAAGTGTACGGACAGCTCCACGTCAAACTGCTAACATTCAAGGTATTGAATTTGGGAATGCAAATGAGGGAAGAAAAAAATACTTATTTTTTCCCTTTATGTAACTAGGTATTATTTATTAATTTAGCTTTATTACTTTATAGCTAAAAACTAAAAAGCATTTTATTATAAATTATCATTTATGAATGGTCATTTAATTCTGTGCTTATGAATTGTTAGGTTGCCTGGAATTAAGGCTACAGAGGTTAAATCCCCAGAGCACCGGATGGCAGAAGCAGGTAAACAGAGCGGCCTCCTGCCTCACCTCTGTGTGCCTTCCACTCTGTCTCTACACACTCCTTAGAATTGCACATAAAGTGGTCTCCTGGGTTTACCCGCAAAGGCATATATCAGCTCAGAAATCACTGTATATCCAATGGGGATAAAAAGGCAGGAAATATTCGTTTTGCTGTATAAAAGGAAAAATGAAATTGTATTAAACCGTTGTTCATCTTCCTGCCCCCTCAGTTCTTCCAGGAGTACAGATTAACTGCTTTTTGACCACCCTACCTCAGCACTTGTAGAAATATCATCACGAATCACATGTAATAAATGACTCTTTCACTCTTTGATTCAGATACAGGACCCACATGATATCCATTGCTATGAATTGCCTTCCAATTAATTATGCTATGAAAAGAGCTAAGGGTTCAAGATTTGTGTTTTTTTTATCCTTATGTTGAAAGATGTTAGCAAATGGGGGCATTTCTATTTTGTCATCATACATATTCTACTTTAAGTTCACTTTTCATTTTAAACCTGCCACTTATTACCAGAAGACAAAATTCAGAAATGGTAGGACTTGGTCTAAGTGACTCTTTAATTCTTTTCAGCTTACTTTGTAACTTTAAAGAAAAATAAAAGCCAAAATACAGGTAAAACTCCAGTATTTTTTGCTCACAGTAAAACAATATCAAATTAGTAGTGTATTAGCCTGCTTGGGCTGCTGTAACAAAGAGAAGAAATGCTCGAGTGACCAATCAAGCTTGTCATCTCTACCTCTTCTTATAAGGGCACCAATCCTATCAGATCAGGGCCCCACCCTTATAACTTTATTTAACCCTAATTACCTCCTTAAAGGCCACATCTCCAAATATAGTCTCATTGAAGGGTTAGGACTTCAGCATATGAATTTGAGAGGGATACAATTCCATCCATAACAGAGAGAAAAATAAACAGGATACTATAGGATACTAAAATTGTGTATACTTTATTTTATGCTAAGTTTCCCCTTTCTAAGTTTTCTCTGCACCTTTTAGTGAAACCAATAAATTGAAGTGACCTTAACTGCCGACTCCAGCCAGCAGGCATAATCTATAGAATATGATTCTGTACGGTCATGTATTACTGCATTAGGTTGTTAAGATGTCTTATATTTAACATGCCATGTGAAATATGTACCTATATCTTTCTAAAAAGGGATATTTAAGATCATGTCTTTTTTTAGTTTTTCTTTTACCTTTAGTATGGTTTAATGCTGAAAGAACTGGTTAAACCTCAATTAGGTGTGAGAAATCATCAGGTTCTGTTATTTAATTGGGGCTATAGACATACTAGTTATTTGGTGTTAAATACTTTTTATTTTTTCTGATTTATTAAAAAATGAAATATAAAAGAACACAAAAACCACAACTAATCATAGAAAGAGCTGACCAAGAAGCATGAGTGTTATCAGTGAAGCTCCTTTCATTCCCTTACGTATGTGTAGAGTGAAAGGTAAAATTACATTGAAGTTTGGATTTTGTAAAGCCCTCCTCACGTTGTTTTGTAATATCTGGTTGAATTTAGCCTCCACCTTTTCTCTCCGTGGTGGGAGATGAGGTCTGCTGAGCCGGGATGGACAAGCTGTCCTTTCCAATGGGTTGGGTAAAGTTTTCTTCTCCCATTACCGCTCTCTGCCAAAACTGAAACGCAGAGCAATACTGTCCTCTTCACTTGTCTGTTGATATTGTCTGGAATTTCCAGAACTGTTGTAATGAGACTCTGTAAGAATCTCAGTATCTGCTGCTGCTGGCGTCTGGCTCAGGGAGCTGTAAGCATTGAAACCTGTCAGCCTGCAAGACTCAGGCCTGCTCTGTGTGTGCAGCAAATAAGGAGATTCATCCCTTCCACTTGATGGGAATTGTAACCCCCAAGTGATCTGAGGTAGGTTTTCGTGAGACAGGCAGGGCTTGTAGTTCTTCTTCCTCAAATCCTGCTTTGCTTCCTCATTCTTATTGAAAACAGATGTCCCCTGCCCCCACCCCCCACCTACCCCCCACCAGCCCTTAGCTCACCTCCTCTGAAGGTGAGGGACTGAGTAATTGCTTCACAATTACCAGTCCACTCATCCCAGAAGACTAAACCCCACCTGAGCTCCCAGCCACTGGCTGAGGGCTGGTCAGCTTATACAAGCCACTGAGGGTGCTACCACCGTGAGGTCAAGTACACCTTGCCTTAAAGACTTCTGAAGCTCTGCTCCCCATCAACCAGCCTGGCCTGCTGGATGTCATCCTGGGTTTGCAGTGTCCCCTTAGACGCTGCAATATGCCACTCCCACTGCAGCGTAGCATTCTTGAGGGCACACAGGTGGAGCCTGTCTACCATAGAGCACGCATCCACTGTGAACTCCTGTTGTACCACTCTGATCAAGGCCAGCCGAACATCCAAACAGGCCGACCACTTCTAAAAACCATTATGGAGATTGCTGAACCTCTACCCATTCAAAATAGGAATTGTGTTCATTTTATAACTTGGAATGGACGAAGAAGGAGAACGGTGAAGCCACATCAAGTTTTGTCCCAATACACCCTTTGGAGCTGTGGTTCTCCTACGCAGAGCGAGCAGGCGTCTGTCTATCTGTGACATACAAATAACAACAGATAGGGTTGTGGCAGTTAAATGACTGGGCATGTGTAAAGGGCCTGGAACAGTGCCTGGAATGCCGCGAGCATTCAGTAACTACTTTGTGCTGTTGCGACTACTACTATCACGCGCGCTTTGACATGAAAAGGATGCAAGCCTGGATCTCCACTTCACCGTTTACTTACCGGACAACTTTGAGACCGTTATTTGATTCTGAGCCTCACCTGCAAATTGGAAATAATAACAAAGGAATGAAGGATTTCATTCATAAGAACTAATTCATGTGTTAATTAGTTCTCTCCCTCCCTCTCTCGATGGGATGGCTTAACAAGGAGAAGTCAGACTCTGGCAGGAACAAATCATAGTATAAGACAACACTGGAATGAACACAGATATTTAGTGATAATGGTTTTGAATAAGAACTTATTCAATAAATACACCAGACTTAGCATGATATATACATTTTGGGAGCTGTATTTGCCCTATTCCCATGAAACAAACCATTAGGATCAACTTTATCAAAGCACTTGTTATTTTGGTCTTCAGATAAGGCAGATTAAAAACTAAAGATACACTTTGAAATTGAAAAGGGGAATATCCTAAGTCCTGCCTAAGAGTCTAGGATCTAATTTCAGCTGAATACAAAAGTTCATTGATTAAGCTTATTTCAAGACTGTAAGCAGGTATAACACTAAATCAGGTGACTGTAGATACATTTATCCAGTTAGATTTTAGAATATCTGCTCAGGTGTTTTGTATTTCCCTAGAGATAAGAGCAGTTTGCATGCTCAAAATAATGAAAAAGTAAGCAAATGTGGTTTTTGGAACGTTAAAAGGAAATGGGACAGTTCAGATAATCATCCTAAAAATCCGGAACTGCTGCCTCGTTTACCACTATAAATACCCAAAAAACGTGACAGAAAGAAACAACTACTTGAAAGACATTAACAAAAGAGTCTACCTTTCTTTTGATACATCCTACATCGAAGTAATATGGTGTCAGCCTATTGAAAGCAGCCTCTCATCTAGCCTTCCGTAATTATTATTCTGTCTCTGGCTTTGTTTTCCCCTTTGTGTGGCTAACTGCATAATTATGACAGTAATCTGGAATCACCAATCATATTCTGATTCTGTAACCTTTCAAACCACGTTTACTAGGATTTGGAGGAGCCTGTCATCTATGCTCAGAGATTTGAAGCTCAGACCTAAATGAATATCATGCAGAATTAATTTACAACAGAATGAATTTGAAGCTAGGCTGGAAGCCAGTTCCCTCATTGGTTTTCGAAATGAATGCTTTGCTGAGTCTAAATGCTTTGCTGAAGAAACCTTGAGACCCTTTAGCATGCTCCATCTTGGTTACCATTCTCCAGTTCATTAAGTGAACAAGATATTTTTATTAGTAAATACTTTAACTGCATAGTGTTTATTTCTATTTTATCATTAATGGTGCAACTCAATTTTATACTATTGAGAAATATTATTTATTTTAAATGATTTGAATCAGTATGCAGAGATGTTGGGACTCCTAATTGCATTGTTTGCACTGGATAATCGTTCATTTTAGTGATAAAATCCATATAACAAATACTTACTGAGCAACTACTATGTGCCATACACACAGTATGTCGTAGGGAGAGGATGGGCCGGCACTGAGTGGAATTCACAGAGCACTCACTCTGCGGCTCATTAGATTTAGTAAGGAATCCACGGGAAAGATAAATCCTAGCTTGCTGACGTGCCTGCCCGCACCACAAGGCAGAATATGCCTACTAGCTGGAGACAAGGGACGGATATAGTTGTCTTCCTACTGAAGCAGTGTTTGATGATTTAGCCATCACCTCCCCTAGAAGGAATGGGAGGAATAATACTGTTGAATTTTATCTTGAATTTCCAGTTGTATAGATATTATTTCCTGAGAAGATGCAGGTATCTAAGAGGCAAGACAATTCATGGAAAGAATCAGACAGCCAGCATCCAAGTGAGCTCTGCTCACTCACACCCTCTACCTCAGTTTCCCCAAGTGAATGGATCTCCTGAGATGACCAGCTCCAGCATTTCCTTCCTTAGGACGCACTCCTCAGGCAGGGGGCCCTCCTGTTGGCAAAGAGGGAGACAATCCTTGAGTGATAGTCCAACACTGGGAGCAATAGCAGCTCCCAGCGGAGCTCCTAGAGAGGGAGAGGCCCTCGGGGCAGGACAGAGGGATACTGAGGTGGCAAAGAGGCCGTGCTCTGTAGGTAGTGCTTCTCAAACTGATGAAGGGCGGATGTCTTTCTTTCTTTTCTTTTTTCCCAATCCTTTGCAGATTGATATTTACAAAAAGACATGCAAAGTACAACTCCATCTTCTAATCATGAATTGTTTCCCTCCACCTCTGCCTGTGCCTTGTTGCATACTCCGAGGCTGCACTAAAGCTCCTCCGCTCCTTGTTGAGGACACCTTCCCCAACACCCCTGGAAGCATTCACACCCAGTCCCCGCCCCCTTATCCTATATCCCACCAGCGTGCTGCACACACTGCAAAGTCCTGCTTTTAAAAATCCAACGCCGCCTTCCCAGGTCTCGTCCTCGACTCCTCCTCCGGCCGCACCGCCCTGCTGCTTTCTGCCCCTCTGTCCTCAGGGACGCCCTTCACAGGACACACTTCCTCATCCTCCTCTTAAGGGACTTGGGGCCTCTTTTTCTTTCTCTAGGTCAGCCTTTGAGAAGAGATGCTTTCCTAAGGTTGTGGGCTGAATTTCAGGCTCTGTATGCTTTAAAAATGTGAATGTCAGAGTCTGAAATGGGATAGGAGATTTTCTTTTAAGATGTGAATCTCTCTCATATAGGAACTGGATTGATCATAAGATAACAGTATGTGTAAATGTCCCATAGTGTCTGAGAGCAGAAGTGGACTGGAACTTCTAAAAGTCTATTCCCATGACCTTCTCTTTGAAAGTAGAAGGTACTAACTTCCCTTTTGCTAAAAACCTGAGGCACCATAACTATCATGTAAAATTAAGGGATAAGCAACTTCTGTTTTCTCTTCTTCTCACTTTACGTGCTCTCACTGTGACTAGAGCTTTGGCAGGTATGAGGAGTGGAACTATAGAAGGAGCCTTTTGTATAAAATTGGTAGATGTGTTCCTTTCTCCCATGACAGCTACCTTAACCCTCTGCCGCCCACATCCTTGTTAGTTACATGAGGTGGTTAGACACCATGATCACTTTCATTAGAAAATTCTGTAATTTTTTTTACATTTCCTCAAATCATTTTGTGTGACATATTGACTTTCTCCTTCCCAGGGTCCTGGCTAAATGTTAACTCCAATTTCTTATTCTCTTCTAGCACCTATGTTCTGATTAGAGACCACAGAGATGACACTCAGAACTTCCATTAAGGTACTGTAAGGTAAGAGCTTTTTGAGTTGAGTTCTTTGCTGTAAAAAAAAAAAAGTGTATGGCTTGATCTGTGAAACAGATTAATGAAGAATAGGAATTTCTACATCAGTGTTATTTAATCCAATTTATAACTGCTACTGTGAGCACCTTAACATAAATGTACAGTCATGCTTAATCTTTTTGGGCCTTAGTGAAGATACTTTTTTGCTTATTTGCTCAGTAGATTCAAAATTACAATGAAGACATGCTCGTTAAAATATGAAATAAGTTGATTTTATTTCAAGTACACATTTGTATCTTAACTGCAGCAATATGGGAGTTTTTGAAATCATGCAAAATGTTTGAATTTTTAAGCTACATAGGACCTTACAGCTTGTCTAACTTATAGAAGCTTAAATATTACCCCTTGATTTATATGTAGTGCCTCATTCAGAATGCTGCACACAGTCTAATTGTGAATATAAACAGCAACAATGTGGAAAAGCTCAATCCTTTTTAAATGTTATTTTTAACAATACTATATTCAGCAGACAAGGCTAATAGCCTACCCAATAATCCATTTTCACCTTCTTCCTTCCTAAAAAAGAATCCTTATGTTTTGAAGGACAGTAAACTGCCTAGTTCAAAAACCTTCACCTTCCCAGACTTCTTTACTGCAGCCACGTGACCCAGTTCTGGTGCATGAGCTCTGGGTGGTGGGGTCCGGGTAGGGCTTCCCTTCCTGAATTAATTTAAGAGCAGAGCTTCAAGAGGAGAATATTTGGGGAACATTTTCATTTGTTATTACACCATCTTCCTACCTAGTAAGCAGTTTTAAAATTTGTAGCTACCAGATTTTAATTTATAGAGGAGACTGAGCAGTGACACAGAGAGGTCAATGTCGTTGAATCTGTTACCAACATTTCCTGAGATAAGGGGCACTCCAGGCCACGCAGGATCACATGGGAAGCACCAGGCTTGGTCAGGAGACAGGAGACAGGAAGGAGGAGAGAGTCTAGGTCAGAGTCTTAATTGGGAGTTTCTGCAGGAAAAGCAGAAAGTCTAGGATTGGCCAGTTGGTACATCGCCAGTGAGCTCTGGGCTGGAACGGTGGTCTCTGGTTGCCTGGTATCTGGCCCTGGGTTGATTTAGGGCAGAGGAAGTACTGACTTGGTGTGTTAGAGTTGGTGGTTGGGACTATAGACTCAGGATCGGTTGATTTACATTCAAAAGATGTGCTCTAGACCTAGCCCTTTGCTATCACTGAGCTTTGGCTAGCCCTGGGACAGCCAGCCTTTCCCTGGCCAGTAGGTTTTTCAGATGTCAAAACAGCATACAATACAGAAAACAAAAGCATGATTAATACAAGCATCCCATCTTATAATCGCAAGAACTAAAGCCACCACCAGAGATACTGGAGCAGAAAGGTAAAGCGAACTTGACTCCTTGCTGACGTCCTTGAGCTCTAGTGAGCCTCCCGTCAGGTTGCTGTTGCATGAATCAAATAAATCCCTGACTTGTTAGGTCTCCTGAGCCTAACATCAGAGGCAAATGTACACAAAGCTGATTCACCAACGTTTGTATCTGGGCATCGCGCTGGACACGCTTCTGTACCCTACTGAGTCTTTACAGTAGTGCTGCTGTTGTACTAATGGTAAGTAGTATCATCCCCATTTTACACATGAGAAAACTGATGCTTTGAGATGTTGAGAACTTTGTCTTCTTATAGTAAGTGTCAAAGGCGAGGTTTGAACTTGCGCGCATCAGATGCCCTTTCCTGTACTCTGCTACCCCAGAGCTGGTCCGGGCAGTATGATTCCAGGAGGCTTTGCTGCGGCTGGCCACATCTGACAGCTAGTCGATGGCATCCTCCATCCATTAGCCCTCTAAATGCTCTTCAGTAATGCAGAAATTCCATTAGATTATCCACTTATAATACTAAGTGAGCTGAAGCTATTCCATATTTTTTTTAAAAAAAGGAAAGAGAAAACACTGGTATGGAGAAATCAGGATGAACTGAAATTGCTTATGAAACCAGGTGAAGGAAATATTCATTCCAGGTTTCTTCTTTTGTTTTTTGTGTTTCAAAATAAAAGTTTAGAATTAATGGTCTGAGTACAACCCTCAAAACTCAGCTTTTTGCCTACACTCCTAATATTAAATATTCTCTTTTTAACAATCTCCAATTACTTCATTCATACCTATTAGATGCAGAAAAGAAAATGCAGGTAAAAGATAAATTATATAATGAAATCCCTTTCCAAAGAAAGTCATGCAAGATACTGAATAAGGTATTGAGCTGAGCCAGGGGAGGAGGGGCTGGATAACGGAAAAGTCCCTGGCCTGGAAAACACAAGGCAGGGATGCCGGTGACAGCAGGCTCTTTGGAGGCTTAAAAAAGCTGGCTCACCGCTCTGGACCTTTGTTCTTTAAGTGTAGATTGAGGGTGTAAGATGTCCTGATATTCTCTTAGTATAAAACAATAAGCTTACCCTGTTGAATCTCCTTTGCTCAAGCAGGGAAATGTAGTGACTAAAACCAACCTTTTCCTCTCTGGCCATTGAATCTAAGGGATATCAGTCATTTTCCTTTCTCTTTCCTTTCTTTCATGTATATTCATCTGGAATCTTTTCATTTCTTTCTGTCTCCTGTTCTGTCTCTTCTTACTCCGACTCATCATTCTGTCTTCCCTGGACGGCTCTTTGGTGGTCTCCTGGTCTCCCTTCCCGCCATACCAAAATCCATTCTGGCACAACTACCAGGGTGTGGGGAACCTACTGAAGTCTTGTTACCGCCCTGTTTGAGACCTGCTTCAACTCCGTCCTGCACATTCAGAGTGCCGCTCAAGCGCACGACTGTGACTTACACGTTCGATACGATCAGGTTTCTACTTGTACCTTTTCTCCCTGGCTTCAACTCCAGTGTCCTTGCCTCTTTTTCTGTTTTGAACATTTCCCTGTGTTCTTTTCCCCCGGGGCTCTGGCACTGTGTCCCTGGCTGACAGTGCCCTGGCGCTGGCCCAGCTCAGATCTCAGCTCCTCTCTCACAAAATGAGCTCTAGCCCAGGCATCCAAATTTAACTCCTTGTAAAAATTGGAAGTTTGATTTTTAAGGCATATTAAAATACTCCCATATGGAAAAAATGCTTACATATATAGCTTAGGGGATTTAGGTAAGAGATGAAGAATTCAGCCACTTTTGTCTATAGTTTTTTTGTTTCTCTCTCGCGGTAATATGATCTGAGCTCCATGAGAGCAGGACCTTGTCTGTTGTCCTCACTGCCAAAACCCCAAAGTCTTTAAGGGTGCCTCTGCCCTGAAAGAAGCTTAGTAAATATTGATTGGCCGAATCAGCGTAGAGGCAGACAATGCCACAGATCAAATATCCCAAAAGAAGGTAAGCAGGGCTTAAAGATGTCCCCATCATGCCTATTGCTTCGACAGGAAGGAAAGGGGAAAAATAGAAGCAAAGATTCAAAAAATCTCTGGGAAGAGGGACAGACAGCAGTGCATACAGAAAACAGCACTGAATCCCCGGGAGAGACTGCCTCAGGTGCTCTTGCTAGCGGCATTTCTGATCTGTGCTGATGGGAACTCAGTCTGGCACATAGATGATCAGAGATGTTTGTTGAATGAAGGCCCAAAAGAATGAAATAATAAATGACGGAACTGCTAAGAGTGAAACTCTGCCTTTTTTTAATGGACATAATACTTCCTTGAAACCAATATTTAGTCCGTGTTAGTCACAGATATTCCAAACACAGCTGAGTGTAAAAAATATTCCACAGAACAGAATTCAGATATTGCCATCTTCCAGTAAATTGTCACAGTGACTCTCCAGAATGGCACCCCATGCTAATGTATTAAAATGCTGATGGGAAAACGGGAACTAGACAAATGTCTTATCTGTCAATTAAAGGATGTAGCCTCATAGTCAGATTACAGCAATTCGGGGTTTTTTTGTTTCCTGTCAATTGAGATTTGACAGCTGTTTATAAAATATTTACATTCTGATTTCAGTCACATTGACAACACTTTTGGGTCTTTAGAAGATGGTAATTACATGTTAGGAAAATGTTAAAAAAAAAAACTTTGAAGCTGATCTGTTAAGGGGAGAAATCTGTTTTTAAAATTGCACAAAGGAAGGAAATCTACTTTATTAAAGGATGTGCTTCCAATAAAAGTCAAAAATAACAGCCATTTGTGGTCCAGAGACATCCAGAGACATTAGCTCTGTCCAGCTGGGTACATGCCATTCACTTTTTGTCACTTTATTATGCACAGGTAATATTTGTATGGTGCATGTGTGAATTAGACAGGATTTTGAGGGCGCCTATATGAAAGTGTATGAAAAAAATTCAATACATATTCTTAGTATTCAAAAAAGAGAAAATAAAAAGCAGTGCGAAGAATACTAAGTTGAATTTCTGTAGGATTTCAAAATTTCAAAAAAGATTTTCAAATGTTTTCATAAGAAGCATAAACTTATATATAACTTCTTCTTATCAGGTATTATGTTCAAAAGAGGGACCTGTAATTCTTGACTCGTTTTCGCTCCAAAGTCTTGACAGTTGCTGTCTGTGTGATGTTTTGTAAGAATAAGCAGATTATAGAAAATTTAAAACCTGTTTTATATCCATCCAGGAGTTTTCTGCTATTGAAAGTATATTTAAAGCATTAACAGCTATTACTTTTCGTCATCAACAAATGTAACATTGAAGTTTTTTAAGGCAAATGATTTTAGAATCCAACCTAATATTTTAGCATCAAGTATTTAAAATTTGTGGAAAGCATATATTCTTTTATAGCTGTCAGCTTGCCCATAGTGTGGGCCTCACCAAAAAAGCCCCATCCAGCTACAAATGGACAAAAGCGGACTTGACCCTGTCTGTGCAGCCAGGAGCAAAGGTGCAACGGCAGCTAGGCCCACCCCCTCCCAGCCCTGACTCTTCCCGGCTCCTCAGGGGCCTCACTCTGGGAGCGTGCATGTGGACACTCAGCCTGAAGTATGACACCCCCCTTCCCGCTGTGTCACAGTTGTCCCTTGGCCACCCACCGGGTCCATGCGCTAGACCACTGTATGTCTGTATGTCCTAGAGTGAGCTGATTGGGTCCTTGGGCAGAACTTCTGGGATCTGAGTATATGAAGCCTTGTCTGGAAAGAAGCAGAACCCCCATGGGAGTTGCCCTCGGAGAGGGTCACAGCCAGTGGAAACCAGATGCGGGCCTTCTCAAACGCACATGTGTATACAATCCCCTGTTAGCATACACTCTGGTTCAGGAGGGCTGAGGCGGGCCTGGGCTCCGGCTCCTCTGACTCACTCCCGGAGAGGCTGCTCTGAGGCTGACTGACTGCAGAGCAAGGTTGCGGGGCACCAGCAACGGCAGGGGTCCCATGGCCTGGGTCTCAGGGCAATGCTAGATAGAAGGATCTGCTTTGGGTGAAGATGTGTGCCTGCCACGGACAGTTGTCCTGACCCTCGGGAGCCCAGCAGGATCCTTCACACCTCTTACTCCCCGCAGCTGTACGGTGCCTCTTGCCAACCTGTACCTCCAGGCACTGAACTTGCTGTCCCGGTGGCAGAGCCCACCTGAGCTGTCTGTGCTCAGAGCATCTCAAAGGAGCAGCAGGTGCCAGGTGTCCCCATCTTGCTGGAAAGCCTGTGAGAGGTCAGCGCCAGACAGGGCTCAGCCACACCTGTCTCTGAGGATCGGGCCCCTGCCCAGGCCCTGCTGGCTGCACAGGGGCCGACCGGCATCGTAGTCAGCAGCATGCTACAGCCCAGGATGCGGGAAGCCTACAATTAGGTTCAGAAAGCTGGAAGCAGCAAATCTAATAGTCCTCTAGCAAGATGGCAACACATTATATGGGAATAGATTAAAAAGCCAAATTGAAGTTTTCAGAAATGACCCAAATGAAAGCAATGCATTTTTTAAAGATGCTTAAATTCTCAGAGGAACATTTGATTTAAAAGGAAAAAAAATCCAAATTGGGAACAACAACAACAACAACAAAAATTTGTGCACAGTATATTTAAACAAAAAGAGCTTTCAGGAAACAAATATCTGTACTATGCTATACACAGAAGAAATAAAATGCAAAAAAATAAAAATAAGTTGATTAAATTATCAAAACCTGTCATAGAATAGCATTTAAAACAAACATACAAATAGTATCAGGATATGGACATCAAAAATAAAAGAAATCTTTTGGAATGACTATAAAAAAGTAAAAGAACAGCTATAGAAAACTAATCAGGCGAAGTAACAGATGTGATTAATTTCATAATCAAAACTGGGAATTAGTAGGTGACACTTTTTAACTAAAAGAGGGTTTTAAATACAGTTCTGTAACATGGGGAAATTAAATTACATTCCAAGAAAAATGAGAGCGCTCTTAGGCATACAATGAAAACATTGTAGAAAATGATCGGGAAATTGAGAGGCACAGTCTTCGTACCAAACAATATGGGGCACGCGTGCAAGTAGGAGAAGAAATAAATTCAAAGTACGTATAAAAATGCCTCGGGAAAAGACTCTCATAATGTGATAAAAGGCAAAAGCTATGGAGGTGCTATAATTTACATTCCAGCATATCGTAGGGAAAAAAAAGAAAATTCAATTTGCATTTTCTTATTATTGCTAGACTGCAAACTCTATCCAATTTTCCTTTCAGCAAAGCAGTCTTTCAATTCCTGCTGCATTTTCCTGTATGAAATAGAAATTTTAGATGATCTGTTTTAATGCTTTAATTCACAGCTTCTATCCTTGAAAAGCCTGCAGTCCAGTTTGGTGACAAGCTACACACACTTCTTAATATTACACATATTAAATATAAGACCAGATAGAAGAAATGTAACC
>JAQQAC010023241.1:7819404-7933743 GCA_029783875.1 Phataginus tricuspis
GGAAAGGGGGGCAAGGCCAGAATGAGGGAGCCGTTGGAATTCTGAAAGAGCGTGGACTTTATATTAATAATGCCGCTGAAAGTGAATGAGCAGGGGAATAACATGAGGCAAATTGAGAGGGCAGCAGTGCTTGGAAATAGGTTGAAGGTGGGAAAATATATAGATAGCATTAATCAGGAAAAAGATTAAAGACCAAAGAGGAGAGTGCCAGCAGGAGCGGGGAAACAGTGGTTGGGACCGCAGCGAGAAGTCGTCTGCAGCCATTCCTTCCTAGGTCAGGGGCCTGTGGGCTGCCGCTTGGGTCTTCACACTCGTCGCTCTTTTGATGGTTTGTCTTTCATATGTAAATGGATGGGTTCAGATCAGAAAGAAAAAACAAACACTCCTGCCTAGGCCCCGGTTTGATTTCTGTCCCTTCCTCCCTCTCTGTGGGGGACCCTACCTCTGGACCCCACCTCCTCAGCCCCCCGGCCTCCCCTGCGCCCTGCGGTTCGCCTCGGACCCCACCACCTCCCTGGAACGCAGCCGCTGCAGTGAGCAAAGATCTCCTGGTTGATGAGAGCCAAGAACTTTTGATCTTTAACTTTCTTCCTTCTCTGCAAGTTTTGTTACCCCTGACTGTTTGGAAACGCTCTCTTTTCTTGGGTCCCAAGGCCCCCCGCTTGAATCTCACTGTACCTCTTTCCCCTCATTGTCCGTTTGCCTTCCTTCCTTCCTTCCATCCCCTCTGTCTGTCTGTCTCTCTTTTCCTTCTGTCTACTGCTTAGGTGCAAATCCCCTTCCTTGCTCCCCGAAGTTCTGTTCAGAATTCTTTTCTAAGACACTTAACTTGAAGGCTTAAACTAGGGCCTTTGGCCCACTGCCTTCAATCTGCGCGCACATCTGTTTATCCAGCCAAACCACTCTCCCCACTGTACATCCCACAGCGTGGCAAACCTGACTCCTCTGCCCCTTGACCCCCACATTTTCCGTATCTCCCTCCTAGCTTTATGTGGGCTGCACAGGTAACGCCCAGAAGCTAGATACATCCGTGCATCTTTCCGAAATGAAAATCAAATCGTAATTCAGACGGAGCCATTTCCTACCTGTGACCTTGAAGCAGCACTTAACTTCTATTTCTCTCAGTTTTTTTATCTATAAAATGGGAAAAATAATAACACCTGTCTCACGAAAGTAAAGGTAATGGCACATTGTAAACCCTCCATCAATATGAGCTATTTCATTGTTTGAAATAATCAGATTCCCCATTGACTTAAAAAGAAAAAAATCAAAACTAGTCTTCTTAGCATGTGATTTGATTTTTGGCCTAAATTCAAAAACTTGCTTTCTCACCATTTCCTAGCTTCCACCCTGCTCTGTCATTTAAAAAAAAAAGATGCTATGAGCTTCCACACTCTTCCCCATCCTCCCTCAAGCTCAGTGGGGCCTCTTCTTGTCTCTAAATCATGACTTAGCCATAATTCCCACGGATCATCAAATGTATGTGGGATATCTCTTCCTACCCCTCTCCCCAAGCCTAAACTCACCTTCCTGCAGGGGTTCCCCGAGACCCATTATGTTAGAGCTTGCTTATTCTCTATTGTTGTTGTGTGTGCATCTTTGTCTGCGTCTGTGTGCCATCAGCATGTAGAGACTGCACTATTTCTCTTTAGGTGGGAGGAGTTTTGAGCACACGTATAACCATAAGGTGGGAATAACAAAAGATACTAAGTAGTAGGATGCACCGATTGTACACCTAGAAATGACCTTGAATAGAGGTGAGCCAGCCCTCTTTCCTACTCCAGGTGAGTCTGAGATAGCTGACTGATAAAGGGGATGTTTGAAGAGGAGAGGGAAAAGGGCATATGGGGAAATCAAGAAAAAACTAAAACAAAGATGCGAGGAAACAAAAAATGGAAGTTAGTTGGTACAGTGTTCACAGTAGATTAGATGTCATGGAGTCCCGTGGAGGGACACTGCTGGCAAGAGAGGGGAGCTCATGCAGACCTGGTTATAAATTTGCATCTGCTTAAACTTTTCTGGAAGAAGATTCCAAAGAAGAGAGGTTTCAGTCTCAAGAAGGAGGATAGGATAAGACTGATCCATAAATTCATGATTTGTAGAAAACTGAGATCTAACACTGACATATATGCACAGTTTTAATGAGTCACAGTATTTTTTGTCATGGTGTGTGTGTGTGGGGGGGGGGTGGGTGTGGGTGTGTGTAGTTCCATACACAATAGTACATTACAAATAATGTTTTTCTCATATTTTGATTCTAAGAGTAGTACACTGTTCATTGTAGAAATATTGGCAGTCAGAAAACAATTGATATGAAACGAGGTTAAAAACAGAGTTGGAGGTGTCGAGGTGGAGTCGGTATGTGGTGTAGACAACTTGAAAGACAAGCTTGACCTCAGCAGGCCCAGAAACAAGCATGACAAGGTGGTTGTGGCCCAGATACAAGAGGGAGGGCCTGAGACCAAGTGAGGGTTTTTCAAGCTAGGAGATACTAAAGCCTGTTTGTGAAATGAGGGAAATAAAAGACAAAGGAAGGACAAACTGGCCATGGAGGAGACAGGGGATACTTCAGGAGTAAAGCCCTTGAGGGGTGAAGGAACAGTGGGTGGGGTTGGCCCTGGGGAAGTGCAGGGAGGGAGGGCAGGGTTCCTGGGCACAGATGTGGCTAGAGTGAGCGGATGGAGAATGGTAGTCAGATCATTATTATTTTTAATTATTATCAAATCATTACTGCTTTTTCTCTGACCCTGAGAACCTTAATAGCAGGGCCCTGGGCTCCTTTGGTACAAATAAGGCACAGATTTAAACCTGCCCTTTGCATTTAGAAGAGTGGCTCAGAAGAAAGCAAGCGTTATGCACAGTGACTGACCTCAGAGGCTTTGCTCTCAGACAGACCTCAGTGTCCGGGCTCTGCTCGGGGACCCTCATCAGGTGAGCTGGTGGTGGGGAAGAGCCCAGCTCTGGATGGGCTCTGAGGCCGGGACGCCAGCCCCGCCCTCAACGGGATGTGTCAGTCTGGATCAGGCACTTAGCCCTTCCTGCCTCGGAGCTTCTTGTGTAACATGGAGATTAGAGATGAGGCTAATCGTAGGTGGGATGAGCATTAAATAAGAAGCTGTAAAGCTTGTAGAATGGAGCCTACCACATACATACCATGCCCAGGTAATTTAACAGCCATTACTTCTCCTCTCTAAGCCTTAGTTTCCATCTGTAAAATGGGGTCAGTAACACACCTGCCACACGTGGTTGCTGTGAGAATAAAAAGGAAATTGTGCATAAAGTTCCCAGCATATAGCAAGTGCATGTCAAGGGAAAACAGTAAGCATGAGTATCAGGGACGGCTTCCTTGGGCAGCCAGAGGTTCCTAACAAGGATTGGGAGAGAGAGAGTGATTTGAGGTCTGAAGGCAAAGTTTAGAAACTTGATTTTGAAACAGATAGAAGCCAATCAAGGACTGATGATGGGGCCAAGAGCCAACCTTTCTCCTGAAGCTGATAAATTTAATAAAAACTGATTAATTTTCATTTCCCTAAAGGTGAGGGGAGATCTTGTGTGTGCATGGGCACATTTTAGAATACTTATTTGTAAAGGCTATCTTAATACATTGAGATTTTATATGGCAGTGGCATTAATTAACACATTAGAACAGAGCATCAGAACAAGTATGCGATGTATATATATATATATATAATGTTTCTTGATTTCCAAATGGGACAGAAGGATCATAAGGGAGCCCAGTGCCTGGTATGTTGGATGAATGAATAAAGCCCATGCTGGCAACCTGTGTGACTCACATCGGACATCGCCACCTTAGAAAAAAAATTAGCCAACATGTTCCATTAGTTTCTTCACAAACAAATATAATACAAAATAATGCTTACTAATGGAAAGCTATATAATTAGGGAATTTTGTAAGAGTTGATGTGTCAAATCAAAGGACAAAGGCAGAAGAACATTGTGAAATGCACATAATTTAATGTAGATAGGACTGTGTTCCAAACACTTAGGAAAAAAGGAGATTATGGTACAAAATGATGCCATTAATGTTGAAACAATGTTGTATGTGTGAAACACATACAGCATGGAGAAGACAAGTAATGACTCTATAGCATCTTACTACACTGATGGACAGTGACTGTAATGGGGTGCAGGGGGGACTTGACAATATGCGTGCATGTTGAAACCACAATGTTGCTCATGCGAAACCTTCATAAGATTGTATATCAATGAAACTTTAATAAAAAAAATAGAAAGAAAGAAACTGGTACTTAAAGTTCAGTCCGTGGACCATCAGCCCCGGCATCATCTGAGAACATGTGCTGAATGCAGAATCTCAGACCCCATAGCAGCCCTTCTGAGTCAGAATCCGCCCCTAGGTTTTCCAGGTGATTCATATTAAGTCATGAATTAAAATTTGAGAGGTACTGGCATAGAGGTTAGAAATGCAGTCTTTAACACGAACTGATCTGGACTCAAATCCTCCTTCCCCTCTGGGCAAGCCAGTTTGCCAGTCTTGTTTCATCATCTGTGCTCTATAGGTACATCATAAATACTAGTAGGTGAGGTAAATGAGAGTCACGTGTAAAGTGTTTATGTAGTGCCTGCCCTTTAGTAAGCACTCAATAAATCTTAGCTCATTTTAGTATTTCCTTCTGCTGAGCAAGGGAAAAGGAAACAGTGAGAAAGGAGAGTCCTCGCTGTGACCTCTCTACTTCCCCATTCTACAGTCAGCACGGACCTGCAGATGGATTTGATCGTGTTGCCCGGTGCCCTGCTGCTCAAAGCTTTTCCTAATTACGTTACTATGGACAAGTCACTTACCTTCTTTGAACCTGATTTTCCTCCCCAATAGAAAAGGGTGGTCACATCAGCCTATCTCACAGAGTTGCAAAAGTCACATGCAATGGTCCAGCTGATAGCACTTTGTTCAGTGTAAAGAGCTAATTTGTAGAAGTTAGCATAACAGACTTCACAATTAGAAAGAATCACCTTTAGAGAAAAGGCTGAATAAGTTGCTGAATCCCATGGTTTGTAATTGCAGGGTGTGAATGACCAACCCAGCCATTCCCCACTTGAAAGAAGAGAGGAGCTGGGGTCTAGCTGCAGATGGGGGGAGAGGGAGTTGGTTCTCTTTCCAGAGCCCCTTATATAGATCCCAGACAGTCTGTTTTTGAAAAATGACCTAGACTCACCAGGGATACTTAAGTATTTTGCTCTTTACCTTAGGCAGCGGTGGAAACCAGACATGTACTTAAAGAGCAAGGCGATATTAAACAGGTAGACACAGAGGAAAGTCTCTAAGGAGGCCCAGAGAAAAGAATGATTGCGCCTGGTCGGGTGTCAGCAGGGCTTCTGAGAGATGTCCACAGTTGGCCTTGCAGGATGGACATACTCTTATGAGGGAGCTGCAGTCTTAGAGGAAATGGCACAAGAAAGAAAAGAGCCAGAAAAGCCCTAAGTACATGAAGGAAGAGTAAAGTGTCTACTGTGGAAACTTGAGATTGCATGGAGCTGGAGAGGAGGAATGGCTTGAAAAAAGGCAGATGGAGATCAGATTTTGAAGGACCTTGACTATTCAATTCCTAATTTCTCTGGGATGGCTGGGCCTATATTGATTTTGAACTGGGAACTGACATGATCATGAATGTGTTTTGGAACGTTTATCTGGCATCCATGTGTGAGTTGGTTTAGTCAGGGATAAATCAAGAGACTGATTCAGTATTTCAGTGGCCCCCAAAAGTAGTAAAGCCCTAAACTGGATTTATAGCACTGGGAATGGACAGGAAATGGCAATTTGGAACAAATGCCTTTCTAACATGACTCTTCCATGTCAGCAAGAAGCTTTAATATTAGGAAAAGAAAAATCACTCACCTCATAGTGGACATTGGTCTTGCCAAGTTCCATGTTTCAATGTATTTCTTAAAGTTAGTGTGAGTGGAAGTGCAAATGTACTACTTACTTGTGCTATTTTTATGTCCTGTGAGGAGAAAGAAAAAGGAAGAATTCTATTCATGTGTCATACTCTGAGACTTACGGTAGTTTGCTAATTATAAGTTCTATTGTCTTGGTCACAGAAGGCATTCAAGAGCCGAACTAAGTTTAGTAAGGTCTCCCAGACCCCAGTGATTACACAGCTGCAAAATTTGAAGCTGAAATGTCAGCCTGCCTTAGTATTTTTGCAGGCCAAAAGGCCAGGCAAAGTCCAATCAAACTGTTTCTCAGTTTTTGCAGAAACTTGCCAGCTCTAACAATAGAGCTCAAGACTGCATCAGAAACTTCAGCTGCTTCTTTGAACTCCTGGCCTGTTGGCTGAGCTGGGTTTTTTCCATCTGTTGAATGGGCGATAGTCATACTTATATCCACGCCTGCCTTCCCAACAAAGGCTCTATAAGCTCCTTGGTGTCAAGATATTTTTGCAGAGTCCAAAATTAAACATACTTTGGATGTCCTCAGACACGTGGCTCCAGGCCAGCTTTCTTTCATGATGTAGTTCTGGAAACTGAGGGTTAGCTTCCTTCATCTCACTGACATGCAGAGTTTGGTACCCACCCGACTTCCCATCTCTGGAGTTAGTTCATTTACCTGCACACGCAGGCGTGAGACCGGTGTAATCGTGAAATGCCTTCTCTCTGTATAGACAGGCTTGGTAAAAAGAAATATTAAGAAAATGCAGAGAAAACAGATGTTGGGATTGTACACGATTTTTTTAAGTGTTTGTATTTCTTCTTCTTCTTCTCAGTATTACTGAGCTGAGTTTTAAAAAGCTATCGAGGTATAACTGACATACCACATTATATTTGTTTCAGGTACACAGCATAGTGATTGCCATTTGCGTGTATTGCAAAATGGTCACCTCAGTAAGTCTAGTTAACATCTGTCACCTTATAGACTCACAGAATTTTCTTCTTGTGATGAGAACTTTTAAGATTGACTCTTCTAACAAATTTTAAATACACCATATGATATTATTATTAATTATAGTTTTCATGCTGTACATTGTATTCCCAGGACTTATTTACTCTGTAACTGGGAGTTTGTACTTTCTGGCCCCCTTACCCATTTTGCCCACCCTCCACCCCTGCACCTGGCAACCAGCAACCTGTTCTCTGTATCTATGAGCTTGGGTTTGTTTGTTTTGTGGTTTTTTTAGATTTATATTTTTAGAGTCCACATATAATGGAGATCATATGGTATTTATCTTTCTCTGCCTGGCTTATTTCCCTTAGACCCTCACGGTCTATCCATGTTGTCACCAATGACAAGATTTCATTCTTATTTTATGGATGAATAATATTAATATATATATATGTGTGTGTGTGTGTATATATATATGTATATATGTATATAATGGATAAATAGATAGAGAAAAAATATATACACCTCATTTTCTTTAGCCATTTACCCATTGATGGGGAAAAACCGAATTATTATTTTAAAAACGTTTTCCTAACCATAGTCATTATGCTTCATTTTTATAACTTTGATGTTTTATTTCTAAAAGACACATCCCTTGAAATGTTTTGATGCACATCAAAGCTATTTTCTTCTATTGCAATGGTCCTCAAATTTTAGGATTTCAAACAGCTTAAAGGCTGATAGAAAATTGCAAATGCTTGTTTTTGAAAATAGAGTCATTTAAAAAAGGCAACTAATCTTTTTGTTAAAACTAAGAAAAGTAAAAGATATTCTCATACTGTATTAATAAAAGGGCTTGGTCTAAGAATAAAAAAGGACCTGAAAAGGAATTTTAAAAAGCCCAATAGGCATATATGTACAATCTTTTATGTATGGTATTTCAGATAGAACATTTTAAATCCATCAAATAGATTTTAAAACCATCTATTTTAAATCCATCTATTTAATGACACCATAGTGAATAAAGTATTTTGGAGACAACCATTTTACAGTCGAACATGAAAAGGAGCTGAAAATACCTAAAATGTCTCAATACTCTCTCTGTATCATTGCTATTATACAATAACCCAGCTTTACACAAGAGGATTGAGGAAAATGGAAACAATACTCCTTAATAATACTGCACTCAATCTGGAATGTTCCAGGTAAATTGAGAGATACCAAATCACAACCAAACACCCTGCCAAGCTTTTTTCCGCACAGAGCCTAGCATTAAGGAGTCAGACCACTGGCTAACAAGGTGGGCTTAGCAGTTATGGACCCTGACAAGGCAGTGCAGAAAAGTCAGCAGCATGTGTGAATGATTCATCAAGATTGGTACCAGAAGAGCCATTTGAGAACCTCTTTTTTCTTTACTTGCCTTTGTATGCTCTGATATTTTTTCTTCCCTTGGTTAGAAATGTATTTTAGGTATTAAGCCTCATGATACATCATTTAATTCCAGCTTGATTCTGTGATCTGGAGTATGGGCAGGTAAGTCATTGGACCTCAGAAAATGTCCACATTGGTAGGTTGCCTTTTTAAATAAAGCAAAATTGTGTTAACAATATCATCTGTCTCCACTGCTCATGCTCAATCCATCCTTTTTATAATTAATACATTTGTATCCTTCCTTCTACATTCCTTGGAGAGCAGTAAGAGATTTATCGTTTTACTCTGGCAGCTATGTTATTATATAATTACTGACAAACTGAGAACAATGGGAGATACTTTGTTGGGATTGTTTTTCAGTGGTCTAGTGTGTGTCCCGTTGTTAATTTTAATTTGCAACTCTTAATATGCTGTATCTGTGCTTCCCTCAAATAAGGAGAAGTTTTTAGATCTAGGGTTAAATGTCTAATGAGTTGTGACCAACTCTTGAGGTCTGCTCTTACTCTGAGTCATTAACTACTTAGATTTCAAACAGTGAGAAGAGTTTATTATTATAAACTAAACCTGCAGCTTTACCATGGGCTTCCTCCATGGGATTCACCATACAGTTCTAATATCTGTCATAGATTTACAAACAGTTTTCACTTCTCATACTAACTAGTAGATTGAATATTGGGAATTGTGTTGAGAGTATACTGAGGCTTCTTTGGGCTCAACCAGAAGGAATATCGAGATTGATTCACAGCATCTACAAAGTGACAGGAACTCAGAGCTGCAACCCAAGGGCCGGGGGTGCCATACCTAGCGTGTGGTAACATTTTAGAGCCGTACTCTGTATTTGGTATTTGTTTATTTTGTTCTCTAAGTTCTTTCTGTAAGTCCAGACCTTCTAGTCTCACTCTTTAAGTTTGCTCAGAATACCTGGTATATTAGGCTCTAATAGATAAAGAGTAACTGATGGGTCAATGCATGGATATACAAATAAAGAAATATTTTAGCACTTGAAAGTTGCATCTTTGCAGCCACAGAGCTACTTCAGAATAAGTTTACAATTATACATTTCAGTAAGTATATTTATTCTGTATCCACTTTGTGAAAACACTAGTCCGGTCTAATTCCTTCAGCCTTCATGGTTATGTTCCCTCCTGCTCAAGGTTTAAAGGTATGAGTTCCTACCTCTCCTATTTCAAACTCTGTTTCTGAACATATCCTCCATTTTCTATGTCTGGAGAGAAGGGACATTTTTCCTTGACCTCTAAGCAAACCCCTGCTCTGTCATGATCTTCTGCTCCTCCAGGATTTTATACCTCAGTTGTCCCAAGCTTTCTAATAACTGCTGTGTCTTTCTCTTGTCCGCAGCTTCCCCCTCTCCACAAATATTTACTTATCGGTCCTATTTCAGTATAAACTTCACTTCATCTCACTCTCTCTTTCTCTCACCTCCAGCTGCCATCCAGTTTCTCCCCTCTCCCCTCTGCCTCTCTAGCCTCTAGACCTTCCTGAGAGACTTTCTTAGATGATGGAAATGTGCACCTATGCTGTCCAGTGCAGTAACCACTGGGCACTTGCAGTTATTGAATACTTGGAATGTGACTACTGTGACTTGAAGAAATGAATTTTTAATTCCCTGCATTTAACTTAAATTTAAAACAGTCACATATGGCCAATGGCTGCTATATTGGACAATAGGTAGATGTTCTCAACCAGAGTTCTTCATCTGAAAACACAAAATTATTTGCATGTATCTTCTCAGTTCTCCCAGAGATGGTAATAATTAGTACTGTTTCCAAGATGCATGGAAGAGAAGTTCAGTCATTACATACAGTGGATGCTTGATGGCATGAGGATTTTAGTCTCTCTGCTTAGGTAACAGAAGTCTTTGTTTCCTGCCAACAGAAAGAGGAAGTCCAAGTATCTGCCATTTGCAAAGGTCATCAGCATCTCTGAAAGGCTGCCCAGTGTGCGTGTCTCATTCCTGGTTCCTAAACTAATACTTTAATCAAATGAATCACTACCCTCCAAATGCTCCTTTTACTTTTCTACTTTGCATCTAGTCTGATGCTGTGTCCTCACCCTCCCACACCCTTCTTCCCCTCCGTGTTCACCAAGCCGTGTGCATTCTTCCAGGCTCACATCATGGCTTTCCTGAGAAGCTTCTACAGACCAAATTAAGCCCATGAAAACTGGAAGAGTTTCTGTCTTTTAAAAAATATCTATTAAGGTTTTGTTATATTCTAGTCAAACTAAAGATACAGTGGTTAATAATAATAACAGATTAATATTTGTTGAAATCTTTTTATGTACCAGATCTTTTCTTAGCTCTATGTGTGTGCATGATGTCATTTCCTTCTCATAAGTACCCAGTGAGATAGATACGACCATTATGTAAATTTTGTAGATAAGGAAACTGAGGCATATAAAAGTAATGTGTCTAGGTGCCATGATCAGTAAATGACAGAAGGGTCCTGCTCTTACAGAGTTTATATTAGGGCCGTTCTTTGTATTCTTTAATAGCACTGAGGAAGTCCTAGTTTAACTTTCTTTTACTTGTGTTTTGTTTTATTGCCCTTTTGTCACTGAACATCTCACACATGTAGACCTTTCTTTTTTAATAGCTTTCTAAACTTCTAAGATTGGAGCCAAGCTGTCTGCCACTCTGTGTCCAGCAAGCACTAAATCCTATTTTAGGCAATAATTTTCAAGCTATGGATATGATCCACTCTGAAATCAATTTATTATTTAACAAATTCACAACCTGATTATTTTAATGAAGTAGAATGCAATATCAAACTGTGGTACATCCATACAATGGAATATTATCCATCAATAAAAAGAATGAGCCTTCCAAGTCTTAAAGGAATCTAAGTTGTATTAACCCTAAATGCTGTGTGAAAGCCAGCCTGAAAGAGCTACATGTGGTACATGATTCCAACTGTATGACATTCTGGAAACAGTAAAACTATGGATACAGTACATAGATCAGTGGTTGCCAGGGGTTCATGGCAAGGGAAGGAGTGAGAGATGATAGCTAGGGCACAGAGGGCTGGCAGGATGGTGAAACTCTTCTGCATGATGTCATGGTGGATACACGTCTTTGCACACTTGGCCAAGTCCATAGCATGCACAGCACAAACACTGAGCCCTAATGTACACTATGGACTTCAGTTAATAAAGATGTATCAATATTTTGATACAAATTTTAACAAATTAATGCAATGAATACATAAATGCCAGATCAATGCAAGATGTTAATAATAAGGGAAACTGGGGCTGGCGGTGGGGAAAGGTGTGAGGAGAGGGATGAATGGAATTTCTCTATAGGGTGTGTTCGGTTTTACTGCAAACCTAAAACTACCCCAAAGAATAAAGTCTATTATTTTTAAAAATAGAACAGAAAATATCTAAGCACACCATGCATTGTAAGAATAAATACATTGTTTCAGGAAACATATTTTGCAGTTTCAAATGCATGTGTGTGTGTCATTGTGCTGGGTTGCAGTCTAAAATATGTATATATCAAATTGTGGATTAGAGATGTAAAAAATTTCAAAGCCACTGTTTTAGAGGTTATCGCATATATACAATACCCAGTTTGCCAGCTGATTGAAAAGTCAGTCTTACAATTCTGGTAATGATTGTAAGCCTGCCTCATGTAATTAGGAGTCTTTAATCCACAGACCTTAGTAGTCATGAAATATGACTGGTAAAATGTGTCTCTTTGATGGTTGCACATGATACTTAAAGGATACTGCCTTTACCCATGAGATACAACAAAATGAACCCAAAATTATAGATGACAGAATGATCTTTATCAGGACATTTTTCAGTGTTCCTGCTTGGATGCAGTAGCTACCTTTCAAGTTTTGGTAAAACATCGCAAGTATCTTGATTTCTTTTTAGCACAGCAGAACTGAATCACAGCCTCAAAACAAAACCAGGCCTAGTTTTTACAAAATATTTGAAGTCCCCCGTGAACATAAAGTCTACGTTTATTTGATCCCCACTGTCGTCCGCAAGCCTCGCTCACGATAGGTGCTCAATACATCGGAGCCCCATTTTAGTCTGACTCAAGTTAGTAGTTTTCGGCAATTGCCATTAATCAAAGACAGGAGCGTTTTTTAGGTGATTTTGTTTTTGTTATGGTTTGACTGGGTTTTCTTTCTTTGCTTTTTGTCTGTTTTAAAAAATCTCTCCTCTGGGTCGCAGTGTCGGGGAAGCAGGTCTGCAGCCAATACTGCCCCGTGTGCTCTGCCCGCCCGGCTTCATCAAAGCCTCGATCTCACCTCCTCCGCCCTCCCTTCTCCTCCCCCGCCCTCTCAGTACTGATCGCCAGGGCAGCTCTGACTTGTGTCTCAGCATACCTACAGAAAATCAGAGAGTAAGCACGCGGAATTGCGTCAAGTCGGTTAAGCTCCTGGATCCCACATAACTCATTTTCCACACACTTTTCTTTCTCTTCCGGCACAACCGCAGAAGGGGAAACCGTGAACGCTTCCCTGGGGCAAATGTGCTGAAGGCGAGCTCACCGCCTATCGGGGAGATGGGATCAAAAGAGAAAGGGAGAATATGCAGTAAATTAATTTTTGTTTACTGCCTAAGTATCTTCGAGCCTATGTATATTTTTAAAGAGGAATATGTAAAACACGAACTGTGCATATTGGGTTTCCGAAGGAAATGACAGGCTGGTCTTCTCTCTGGGATGGGGTTGAGCCATAGCAACTTACTCTTAAGTTGTGTGCAATGCCAGTCAACATATATTTATTTTGTGATTGTTAATTATAGTCAGGCCTTACCAGGAGAAGCCTCTTTCAGTATTGCTTTGGAGACTTTTTGTAAAGCTACAGATTGCCGGGCCCTGCCTCAGCCCTCTTGAATTAGAATCTCTGGAAATGGTACCTAGACATCTTTCCCTTTAAAGAAATCTCTGGGGAATTGTGACCAGTTCACCAGGTTGAGAAACCACTGCCATATACTCTTGGGTGGTACGTGAAAGCCATTTAAACACCAAAACAACTTTCTAGAATATATATAACGCTTTCCAAAGTTAACTTATTTTTAGTCACAAAACCAAGTTTCACAAATTCGATGCTCAAATTTATTCTCTATGCTGCCCTTCTGCACAAAGATTTGAGAGGTACCACCATCCTAATGTACCCTTCAATTAAAAAAATATATTTTTGTGGCATCAGAAAGCAACAAGCATTCACTTCCCAAAAAACCCTTTTTTGCTTATAAATATTTACAGAGTCCTTTCTGAATATAAAGCGCTACCTTCATATAAGTCATCCTTCTCAGTCATCCAGCTCCGTGAGCTCATGTACACAGTAGCCAGGAAGGAAAGTAGCTTTTATTCCTTGTTTGATTTATCACTGCGTCAACAATATCAAAGGCATTTCTTAAACCGCTGCCTGTGGGTGGCCCTGGTGCCTGCTGTGCAGCGGGTCACACACGCACCGCTCTTGCCTCCTGAGAAGCAGTGGCGCCTTCTATATATATCCAACACTTCCCAAACCGTTTCCTTTTTTACTCTGTGAGATACAGGACCCGATTCTCCTTGCCCCTTTAGTGGGGGCATTGGAAACTTTGTGGCCCCACGCGCCTTATCTTGGGAATGTCCCCCCCTGGGCCTTGTGGACTCCCTCCCTCCCTCGGGGAGCCTGTGCTGGAGACCAGGCTCTGAGTCCGCTTCAGGCCACGCCGGGCCCTCGTTCGGCCCCTCCTGGCCGCCTTCTCTGATCCCCCAGCCTCTCCCCCTTCTCTCCCTCTCTGTGCTTTCCCATCACCCTCCTGGAAGCCTCCCTTGTCCCCTGTGCCAGGGCCTCAGGGTGGCACTGACGCCCACAGCCTTGCAGACACGTCTCCCAGCAGCCTCACTGTCTTCCCGGTCTTCAGCACAGGCTTCACAGGGGCTTTGCCAGGAGGTCCCCTTCGCCCCTTGCCCGAAGTCCACACGGCGCGCTGGCAGCCAGAGGCCCCCAGGCGTGCAGCCGCCCGCCTCTCTGGGAAGCGCAGAGCTCCCAGCCCTGCCCTCCGCCCTCTGCCTCGCTCACCGCCTCTGTGCGCCCTTCAACCAGGACATTCACTTTTCTCCCCGACTCTCCACGCTATCTCTCTGCTCCCCGACAGCAACCCTTTTAGCCTACGGACTGGCGTCTTACCCTGGGATTTTAAACATTCAAAATAAAAAATGTCTTTCTTAAAAGAATATTAAGCGTCCTTGGCCCCACCTCCCCGTGTCCTCTCACTGCTCCGCGGGGGCCCGTGGCCAGCACGCGGCTTCCTGCCCCGATGCACCACCCACATCAGCGTCCACCCCCCCATTCACTGTCCCTCGGCTCCTCCTCCGAAACACTGCTTACCAGGGACCCTTCTCTTTCCTGACCTAAGTTTTCCTGGTTCCAGTTTTTCTACCTGAACACTTCTTAGGATGTGAGGTCACTGTTCCCTACTCCTTGACATTGTCATCAGCGGCACTTCAGGGTCCTTGTGTTCTTCGGCTTCCTCCTCTTGGCTCCGGGGTTCGCGCCTGGTTCCGCGTCCCGGCTCCCCGTCCTGGGACGGCAGGGCCCGAGGCCCAGCTGCCCTGTTTCACACACTCCCTTCCCGCGCTGCGTCTCCTTCTCACCTAAGTCTCCTGGCTGGAGGCACGTAGGCCTCCCTTCTATTTGAATCTTCAACTATCTCTCCGAAGCTTAATTTCTGCGTTACTAATCGCTTATACTGCTGAAGGAGCCACCCTCCCGCCAAACTCAGCATCTCTAAATCACAGATCTGTTTATACTCTCTTGGCCAAAATTCACACTCATGCACTCAACACACACACGTGTGCACGTACATTTTCTTTTCCTTTTTATCTCGAAGGAATTACTATTCTCTTGGGGCCTAGGCCTTATAAAAATATGTGAATAATCTCCTTTTTCTTTCATATTGGTCAGCTGAGAAGTCCTCGTGTTGGTCTCAGCCTGTCATTAGTGACGCTGGGGGCAGGAAGCCCTGAGAGGCTCGCCGGCCCCCAGCCCTTCCCCCACCGGAGCCAATGTGGCGACTGGACCTGCCCTGTGGTTCTAGCACGGGTACTACATGCACCTCAGCGACGCACTGTCAGGGAACTTCGAAGAACAAGATTTGTTACTCACAGGTCCTGGGGGGCACAAGGCAGACGCCAGGGCCATAGTGCAAGGTCCAGCATAGAGAGAGGGAGGGAGCATGGACCGGAGGCTCTGCCTTTACTAGGGCCCGAGGGTGGGGGCCTAAGGTTCAGGACCTCACTTTTCACTGGACGATGTGCAAATGAGAGCAAGGATTCGGGCTAGGGAAAGGGAAGGGGGCCACTCGAGTGGTCAGTCATCTGGGCCACCCAGGGCTTCTCACAGGGGCCTGTGGGATGGGTGGGCCCCTCCCTCATCTGCTGTTTCCTGAGCAGCTGTGTCACACAGCGGGAGTCTGAAATGGTCTGCTGGGCACCTGTCCGCGGGAGTCCACCCCTGCCTCCACACCCATGTCGGCCGCTGTCCGCCTGGATTCTCACGGTCCACTCCTCACCTCTATGGCGGCCTTGTCTGTTGTCACGATGCCCACTGTGACCACTGTCCCACGACCACTCCATTGCAACACTCTCGGTCACACACTGATGGGTGTTCAGCTCTTTGACATGCCTTTACTGGGAATTTAAACCATAAAAATTTAGAGCCTATGAGGAAACTGAAGCCCAGAGGGGACAAGTAATGTTCTCACAGAAGAGTCCCTTCCATGGGCATATCTGCACCCATCAAGCCACCTGACATGCTCTCAGCTGCAGGCATCCAGTCATTTCCCTGTGTGCCCTGCACCCAACTTCCCTTGTCCCCATGGACCTCTGGCAAAACCCTGCCCCAGCCCACAGGCTCCAGCACAAACCAGCCTCCTCCATGTCGCCGCTCACTGTCTTCCCGAGCCTGACAAGCGCTAAGCTCCTCCTCGTCTGTGCTCCTGTAGTTCTGTGACAAGGTACGAACCCTGTCGTCTTTCTCATACAACGCAAAGCAATATGCAGTGAGTGTTTTGTGTTGGATCGGTTTGAAATTTGGCAGTAAGTATAGATCCAGTGTTATTTGGAGTTCACTGCTGCTCACAGGCAGTCTTTACTCATTACTCAGGGCAAATACACTTAAAATTTGACTTGGCCTCTGCTTCTTTAGTCTCTTGCCTCTGGTACCTACCTACTCAGCACTGCCTCTAGGTACCTTTGGCATAAAGGCCACCTCTGTCATGCCCATCTTCTATTCAAAATGCTCGGCGACTCTGCATTGCTCTCGGGAAAAGGATGAACTCCCACCCTAATCTCCTGTGACTCAGCTCACGCTCACGTCTCCTTGGTCCCACAGGGTATCTTTATTCTTGATGCTCAGCCTTTTTCTTGCGGCCCATCCCTGAAACACTTCCCTCCTCTTTTATTTTATGAATTACACTCAGATTTTAAGATCTAGCTTATCTCCCCCAAAGCGCGTCCTTCATCTCAATTTATCCTTGATGGGTCTATGTTTCCAAAAAGTGTGGTAGTGCTTAACTGCCCGTTACACTGGGCTCCACGTTGTTAGCTGTATGTAGACATCCACAGCGTATATGTAGGATACACACACACACACACACATATATATATATAATTTTTTATCACTTTATGATGTGCTTATCTTTCTGCCCATAAGATAATGTAAACTTCCCAAAGGCAACGTTGTATCTCATAGGAACACAGTGTTTCATGCTTTCTACCTGAGATCTTTTAGAATGATTACATGTAAAACGCCTTGGAAAAGAAACAGGTCTAGTATGTCTCTATTCTAAGAATTTTTCTAACCCTTGTTCTATAGTCAGATTCCATTTCCTGGTACTTCTTTAAGCCCTTATTTCTAAGGTGAAGGATTTTACAAGAACATATAGTTAAAATGTAAAGGATTTGTGTCTACAGGAATTCAGAGCTCTACAATATGGAATTGCATGCTGCCTTGGTACAGCATGTGCTCTTAAACATCCTGATGCTTCATTGTTCTAGTTTAACATGAAAAACAATTTCCAGTTCATCCATAATGCGTTGGTTTCTGGAGAACAAGAGTTCTAATTGACCACATCAGGGTGTGACTGTAGAAGCATATGTTCTTTGTTGGTAATTAGTACATGTTTTTGGTCCATTCCTGCTCATTACAAAAAACAGTTTGGGGTCTTATTCACAGAAAGAACGAGTAGTTCTAAAGATAATAGAATCAATGAGGAAATGCCATTCCATTTCATACAATGCTAAGAAACTGAAAGGGACATTAATTTCTCTAAAGGACATCCCTGCCTACGTAGCTGAACACTGCCTTCTGCATTGTTGATCCATTTCTATTCCGACTTCGTCCTGAGCTTCAGTCTCACCAGAAAATCCAGGAGGCCCTCACACTTGGGGTTAGTTGGAAAGGGGCTCAGCGCTTCCCAAACCCCACGCGTGGGCCTGCAAGCCTGGAGCCACCTCTGGAAGTCAGCAAGAATTCTAATGCCTTAAAAGGTAAGATGAAAATAATGAAGTCCAGTCTTCTTTCCCTTTTGCATTTTTTATACTGCCCCTTTCTTTGTGTTCATTGTGTTGAATTGGTTTCTTTGTTCTGTTTGTTTCAGTCAACTTGCTGAGCAGAATTGTTATCCAACTTCCCTCAACAAAGTGGTATTTCTCTACACCTTGTGGTGTCATTTGTGCCTAAAAGGGCCTCTCTCCTGCAAGCCAGGTGCACTGATACCCGTTATTGTTTAAAATAAAGAAATGACTTAGAGATTTACCTGATTTTTCCCTCAAAGTATTCAGGTCTCGACTCATACATGTGACACAGGTTGACTCTAATATGAAAGCTGCTGTTGACTAAGATAAAAGGAGAGAAGTAAAGGCCGGCATAGAAAATCAAAGACCCAGAAAGATTACACACGACCAGGGGATAAGAATGTGGACAGGAGGGGATTAAAACAGACATCTACTGCTAATTACTGCATGTTGTGGGCAGGGGGCAAGTTGAGGCTGGTTAAACACAGGTGTCTGCCCAACCTTCACCGGGCAGGGAAAGCAGATGCATGCATACCAGCAGTGAAATAACTATAAATGTCAGCAGGGCTAGTGGCTCCCCAACGGATAGGACCCCCCCACCCCATAGGCCAGAGAGATAGACAAAGTCATGTCTACAGACGCACAATCTTCCTTCTGTTCCTGAGTTTATTGCAGCCACAGCTCTCCACTGTGGGTGTGCATGTGCACACACGCACACACACATTTTTAAAGAAAGAGAAAAAGGCTAATGGAGCAACTAACTTAACCAAGAGATTGAACAGTGCCTGAATTACATTTAATTTTATGTTTCTTTTTATACACAAATGCATATACACAGTGCAGGGCGAGGGCCAGGATGTGGTTTGTGAATTTTTAATGATTTATAAGATTTATAAATTCACAAAGTTCCTTTGCCTTCTAAGAACTGTTGGTCCAGGAGATGGGTAATATAGTTTCTCCATTTTCATCTCACTTCTGGAAGACGAGAGATATTTAGGAAGAGCAAAAACCAGGAATGAGATCAAGACTAGAGAGAGATGGATGGGCTACGACAGGAGGCCGATAATGAACACTGGCTAGCTCGCCCGTAGTCTTACATGAGACACAAGCAAGCAGCCAGAAATTAGCTGTTGTTTCTTCAACTGCTCCTTCCTCCAGCCCAGCCAAAGACAAGATGTCATCCCAGAGAGGGAGGAGACCCTGATGGGTGCATGGTGATGTCTTAAGGCAGAAAATAAGGGGGTGAGAGAATTCTGAAGCTCAGCTTTTTCTTTAGCTGCTAGCACCACCTAGAAAATGGGAGAGAGGGAATGCTCGAGAAGGCGAAAGCTGTGGTACATACTAGAAAAGGCTGTTGATCTTAGATCCATTTTCGATCACGTGCGATAGAAATTATGTCAACAAATCTTCCTATATGGAAATCTTATCTTACTTTTCCATAGACTATTAGAAGAAATTGATTTTCATCATTCTGTTAAAATATATATTTTTTATCCCGGTATTAGGCTAAATATATCTGCCTCTACCTTCCTCCACTGTCAAGTAGTTAATGATGTAACGAAATAATATTGTATGTGCTGGAAACCACTTAACCATGTAAATACATACCCCAACTATATTGCGTTTGTAGGTCTATATTTTCATTCAATGGGTATTTTAAATAGGTACTACATTAAATTATATTGTGAGAACGGGGCTAAGATTTTTTTGACTGTATTCATTCTGCCCCAGCACACCTATTTTCTTTCGTCTGGTCACAAGCTAGTATTTATTTGTATATATTTTGTACCTACTTATCATCAGAACATACAATTTTATATGTAGCTTTATCATTCTTCATGTTGTGACTTACTTATTACTTTAATGGCTATTGATGGAATGTGGAGTTAATATACCAACATTTTCCTAGATGTCCCCCCTGTTGGATACAGAAAGATTTCCTATTATTCACTATAATGAATAATGCTACAATGAATATTTCCCTAAGTATTTCTAATTGTGAATTATTCCCGTGGGATAATTTGTGAGTGAAATTACTAGGTCTAAAGATATGAAATGTTTAAGGACTGTTAATAGGTGCATGGGTCATATTGGGGGTTCAATGGGCTGTACATACCTACAATACCATCAGAAATATCTGAGTTTATCAATTGCCTTCCCAATTGTCTCGTCTGCATCTGTATTTTATTATTTATAACTATAGCAAAAGAAATATTCATCTTACTGCTTTTATATAGATTTCTGTAATTGCCATTGAGATTTTTAAAAATTACTTACTGCTCACACTTATTGCCTGAGAATTAATGTGGCTTCTTAAAAAAAGGAACCTATTCATTTGTGAACTAGTGACAATGATGTCTGCCTCACAAGGTTGTTGGAATGACTAGATGTGTTCGGAGCACATGGGGACTTGTCACTTCTTCCCTTCATCTCTGCCACCTTCAACTCATCTATCAACCCTCCAGCCCCTGATTTCTTCCTACTCAGATTATCCATTCAGATTCCTTTTGTACAGAGTCTCACAAAACCTGCTTTCTTTTCCCAGCATTTATATCCATAGGGGCTAATTATCCACATTCTCTACAGAATGGATCTCTATCTTGCCGGCAAGCACTGAATTAAATTGCAAATCGCTACGATCAGATCTCTTGGACCCCGTGAGCTCCCTAAGCATTCACACAAGCAAATGGGAAGTATGCCCAAAATAAATACCTTTCCATAACTTACTCATTTCAGAATTCTGTCTGTAGTTCAATTTCTCTTTTAAATATCTTATCCAAGTTTTCTTCCATTAGGTTTCTCAGAGATATTTCGGTTTACTTGCTTCTTTGTTTTGGTTTCGGGTAATACTTTAGCTTAATCTTCTGTCTCTTGCATGTCACTCAAGAACAAGCTTACTTCTGGTAACAAGTGTAGTTTGTCAAGGAATTGTAAGACAGTATAACTGCTAGAAGTTGCATATGTTGATGATACCGTCATTTGAATATTGTCTTATATCTAGACCCTGTTTCCTAAGCATTATTGCTCATCTGTTGCCTGGACTTGATTTCTATCTCGAGGGCCTTTGAACTGCCTTTTTAAGCAATCACTCTTCTGTAAAGCCAAAATAATTCCTAATATGTTACAAGGTGTCAGAAGCCTGTAACAAGCATATACTTTCTCAACTGGGAAAGCATTGAAAATATAAATTTCTATTCTCTTTCATGAGGGCAAGGCAATTTGGGGGCCACAAAATGTTTTCCAGTGTCTCACCTTCATGATGAGAAATTGAACCGAGTAGATGTATTCTAAGCAGTTCCACGTCCTCAGTTTAAAAGAAAAAAAGGGAAAGGAGGGAGAAAAAGTAGGGAAAACTCCTCTGCTATCTTCCCAGCCATGGCAACTGCACTCCTTATCTTCTGGAGAATGCCACAGGCTCCTGTAGATTTTTTATTTCTTACATAAGCCTTCTCTTTATGTGTCATGGACAGGGTGTCTTCATTTCTGCATTCCTAAACCTGCTTTCCCCTCACCTCCAGGCCCACTCTCCCATTTTTAGATGTTACAAATGTGTGCTGGCCTCCTTTCCTATCTGAATAGAAGCAACAATTCTAACTTCTTACCTGCATCAAAGCCCTTTATCCACAAACTGTCTCAGCAAAGTCATTAAAGTACTGACAATTTCAGAAGCACAAACCACCAGGGCTCAGAAACTCCTATATATAGCAATTAGGTCCACAGAGGGAATTGGAGGATCACAGCTGGAGTTAGGCAGAATGACCGGTTTTTCCATTGTTGCTGGGCGGCACCGAGTACCCCGCCATGTCTGCCATGTGGCCCTACAGAGAAGTCTATTACTGGACATATCAAAACTCACAAGGTGAAAAATGTGGACTTAATCATGTTCTCAGGTTTCTGTGCCATGCTTGTATTTCTGAAGTTGGGAACAGGAGGCGTGGCAGTGGGAACAGTCTAGCTGTACCCAGGGCCCACTCTGCAGCCCATAGCAGGAAAGCCCTAGCCATGAAACAGGATGGTGACCGGTGGCCTCACCATATTCATCAGGGCAGCACGCTTGCTTCTCCTCGAGTCCTGACATCACGAACCTCTCCACGTGCTCCAGGCAAAACTGGCCCCCCACCTTAACCTGTAATCCACATGAATCACTTTCTGTTTTGGACAAGCTCCCCAACCCGTTCGCCTAACACACAGTGGGGGTGAGGTACTACTTTCCTACAAAGTCCTACATTGCAGAGAGATTGTGAAACCAAAATGAGGTAATGTGTGTACAGGATTTGGGGGAAAGTTTCAGATTCTATGCAGTTATTGGGGTAGGTATTTTTGTTTGTACCGTTAGACTGATTTGCAGTAATTTAGATCTGCAAAAGGATGTTCTGCCATTTCGCTTGTATTCTATTTCCCTCACCTACCGTAGGCCCCTTAAGGCGGCTTTCAGAACACACCATGCTCCTCATGGCTTCCTGCATTTGAACTTGCTGTTGAATTTCCTTCTTCCCCACTTCTTCCCTCATCTCCTTTTGTCACTACTCAGCATTCAAGACTCGATTTAAAGACCCTCGGC
Source organism: Phataginus tricuspis (assembly GCA_029783875.1). Lineage (NCBI taxonomy): Eukaryota > Metazoa > Chordata > Mammalia > Pholidota > Manidae > Phataginus > Phataginus tricuspis. The sequence continues at coordinate 7,841,800 of JAQQAC010023241.1, forward strand.
TTGGTGATGCCCACCTCTGCGCCTTCTGCATCATGGATGCATGAAGGCGGCCTTTCCCACTTGACTGGGCTCAGGTGTTTTGAGGCCAAGACCGAGTCCTATTCATTGTTTCAGCCCAAGACCTAGTTCATGTCATTCACTCAGTAAATACTGATCAAAATTATGACTGAATGTCAAATACTCGTTGCCACAAAATAACAAACTGTATTAGTAAAGTGAGTGATTCTTGCTTATTTGCTCTAAAACTTGTGAAGGAAATCCACACTTAATATTCTATCTCAAAGAAGACAAGTAGTGATTCTCATCTCACTACACTGATGGACAGTGACTGTAATAGGGTTGGTGGGGGGGACCTGATGAAGGGGGTAGTTTAATCACCACAATATTGCTCATGTAATTGTAGGTTAATGATACTAAAATAAAATAAATTGTAAAAAAAAAATATTCTATCTGCAATACAAATATATTTATATATGTTTATATGTTATACATATGTATTTATATAAATATGTATATTTATATATTATGAATGTGTTTTATATATTATATATAATATATATACAGTTCTATGTACATGTGTCAGGGGGAAACTTAGAATGTACTCCCAATTATTGCGAGTTTCAAACTGAAAACATGTATGCACATAACAGAGACCATAAAATCTGCTGTCTGTGTGGAGAAGAAGGTTACACAAACTCATTGTGTCCCTAGTCACTGTTGGGGGTCACTCACCCAGCAGGATGCTAACATATTGTAGAATGCAAGTTCTTCTTGATGAAGTACAGTTGGAAAACCCTGCAATAAATCTCCGTTTATGATATCTATCATTTAATTAAATGCTATCTTGAAGGGATTTCACCAATAGGTACAAACTTGCAGTTGCAACATAAATACTAGGGATGTAATGTACAGCATGAAGTCTATAATTACCACTGCTGTATCATCAATAGGAAAATTGTTAAGAGAATCAATCCTAAGTGATCACATCACAAGGAAAAGAAATTTTTTTCTTTTGTTGCTTTCTTTTTTTTTATTTTTTCCATATGAAAGGATGGATGCTAACTAAACGTACTGTGGTGATCATTATGATAATCATTTCACAGTGCATGTAAGTCAAAGCATCATGCTGTATACCTCAAACTTACACAGTGAAGTATGTCAATTATGTCTCAGTAAAACTAGGAAAAACAAAAATCATTGTAATGCCATCTCGCAGGTCCGTGCCCTAAATATCCTACTTTGTCTTTTATCTTATTTTAGATGTAGTTACCCCTTCTATATTTGTTTGGTTTTCAGCCTTCTTGGTGACATGGCACCTGGTTTCGCTCTACAAGAGAAATGCAGCACACAGGACAGTTCTGGGTACAACGGGTTGGTTTGGTGGTCCTGCCTGGAATAGGCACGTCAAGCCTTCAGTATGGGCTTCCCCATCCTTTGGGATCATACCTGTGGTTGACCAGGAGCCACTCCTGTCATTCTTATTTACTGAGAATGGCATTTGTTCTGAGGAGTAAAACTCATGTGTCAGAGGTGAACTTTGTTTTTCTACTTAGAAATATGTGTTTACATTTTGACACACAAGACTCCTGGTGACCCTTTCATTTTCTTTCTTTTGTGATAAATACAAATTAAGAATACATTCATTCCAGGAGAGAGGGGAAATTCTGTGTTCAAGTGGGTCTGAAAGTAATATAATTAATCAACAATTCTATGGAAATCAGGTATATGAAATAGAACGAATCTCCTGGTGTGTTTATGAGTGTAATATCTGTAGTTTAAAATTCTAACGGAAAAGTATAAGCTTCTTTTTGTTTTCCAAAATTAGTCTAAGTTTAGATAGAAACAAGTACTAAATTATGGATTAAATAACTATGCATGTGTATTAGTTAATGATCGCTGATCACTAAGGTTTTGTGGTGATTAGTCCCTTGGTGCACCATGGATATAAAAAAAATACAGTATTTGACAGTTTATTTATATAATGAATTCTCTTGAAGGAATATTCTAAAATTAGATTCTCATAAGATAATAAGCCTTGTAGCTCCTGATTCAGATTACTTGAATGACCACTGTGTGTGTGTGTGTGTGTGTGTGTGTGTGTGTGTGTGTGTCCCCTCATAGTAACTATGAAGACTGTTAGCCACCGAAATCTTTCCTTTGACGTGTTTGTGTGTGTGTATTATCACCAAGGGATACTTTATTACAAAATTCGTTGCTTTCTTGTATTCAACTTTTAAAATACTTTTAGGAAATGATAGGCTTTTTGAAATCCTTGTATAAATTTTTTTAAGTGTCTTATCTACATAAACTATATTTTCAAAACTAAAAGTCTGTGACAATGCCCCTACCCCCACCCTGTAAAAGAAAATTCTGCTGAAAATCACGTTTGGGAAGTAACACAGATTTGAAACTTAACGGGATATGAACCCTAGCTTTACTACTTAACCCATGACCTTGGGAATGAAGGACAAATGGGAGGGAAGGACGGTGGAGGGAGGAGAGAAAGAGAAAGGAAAGGAGGAAAGAAGGAAGGAAAGGAGGGCGAGAGGGAGGGAGGGAAGAAGGAAGGAAGGAGAAAATAAATTAATTCACAATTGCAGCACACCAAATACACCAGGCCACCTTTATTCTCAACGAGGTACCAAGTAATTAATGGATGTGTTTCCAAGAGTCTCCAAAGAATCCCACTCCTGCATTCTGTGAGAGTCTGAAACCCATAATTAGAGAACTTCCTGATTTAAGGCAGAAATTGTAACAGGTCACCTACATGTTAGATCTATCTTAGTTTGTTTCTTCTGTACTCTTTTACACAAAATTGACATGCATATTTTTTTAATTGCCAAATCAAAAAATCAGGAGTTTGCATAAAAATCTGGGTTCCCAGTCTTCTCTTTCTCTGTACATGGCACTGCAGTCAAGCCAGTTTCCCATGCCAGCAACCTAGTTGTCACGCAAGGTACTTCCCTCTTCTGAACCACTTCACAGCTAACCCATCAAGTCCTCCAAAGCCTAGCTCTGACCCCGGGGTTCCCAACCCTCACTGTGAAAAGATACTGGTGCTCACCTGGCACTCAGGAAACTAGGTCCACATTTCTGAGAGTGGGGCTGGGGCTCCAGAATTTTTTTTTTTAAGTTTTTCAAATGATTCTCGTGTGCAGCTGGCGCTCAGAACTACTGCTCTAATACCTTCATTCATCCCTGTGTCAGATGCCACCCCTCTAGTCCAAGTCACTTTCATGACTTCCTTGTCTCACTGGTCTTATGTCCTGCTTCAATCTCTTTGGTGATAATAATAGCAATAATGCTAATAACCGATCATTATCATGTATACAGTGGTTGAATAAGGAACCTGAGCTCAGGCTTTGTTGAGGGACCAAGTCATTAAGGCGTTAAGTTTCAGGAGCCAGTGGGGGAAAGGGCACTCACGGTGGAGCTGAAGATACCCAGTCCATTGTTTTCCATTCCTACATTAGGCCTGTTGACTAATATGAGCTCCTTTTTGTCAGTTCTTCCAGACAGTGACCCACAGGCAGCCACTAGGGCTGATCTCCCCCCCGTACATCTGACCCCCAGTCATCATCCTGATTTCACATTACTATCAGGAGCAGAGGGATTATAATCTCTCTGTGACTCTGTTATAAGGTTATATTTATGGCAGAAGTACCAAAATTTATTAAGCATCACTCCTTCAATGTTGCATGATTCACCCAGCAAAATAAGTTGATATCAGTACATTTTTATGCAGAACAAAAGAATTAAAAGTTTGTGTTTTTTGGGAGGTAGTGATAGCTAAGATCTTTTGTCCTGTTGCTCAGACATATAGACCTTCTTTTTCACCAATATATAATGTGATTGTATTTGAGCTCTAGTAGAGACTTTTTATTCTCATAGTGACTGTGAAGACTGCTAGCCATTGAAATCTTTCCTTTGATTCTAACCACCCCATAACTGGAGATATTGCACTTTCCCATTGAAGGGAAGAAGATAAGGTGTCATAACAAAGTCTGCACCAAAAAAGACATCTTTTGAGGTATAGTGATGTTATTTTAACCAGGGTTTACAGAGAAACCAATATATGCAAACTGGTTTGAAGCCAAATAGAAACTTGAGTCTGTGCCAGCACCCTTATGCATGGCATAATATATTAGCTTTTATTTCATTCTGGTGACAGTTTTTATCTTCAGTATAAGATCATCAGTGTTTCACCATTGACAGTGTAAAGGGCAGGGTGCTGTGTTAAGGACATAACAAAAATGTGCATTTGACATTTAGGTAATAGAGCCCCATAACGATGTTACAAACTCAGTGACCTAAGTATTGAATTAATGGCTGAGGCATGGTTACCTCTTTGTGCTAAGTTATGTTCATCAGTGAGACCAAGCTGTGTTCAGGGACCTGATTTACCCAATTTACCTGATTTATAAGCCTGTGCAGAACTGTTCTACCTTGAAGAAGACAGTTGGTATTTTAAGCTTTCTCCTAAATATTTATTTTAGGGAAAAATGAAGAGCACAGTATACAGAGAGGGGAAGAAGGCCATACACAGAGGCCATCCCTGGAGACATGGTGCAGGCAGGGCTTATTAATGAGAAGCCTGTGTATTTCCTAGTGGGGTCAGGATGTCCAGTCCTCTGTGGTGAATAAGGCTGGAGATTTTTTTTCATGCCATTTCAGGAATTTCTTTGAAAGGATTCAGGCAGAGGGTGCCCCTTATGTTTTAGAGTTCTACATTACTACAGGCAAAGCTTTTTAAATAACATAAGGCTGTTTTTCTAAATTCCTCATATCCTTGAGTGTCTACAGAAGAAGATGAAAATCTCTGTAAAATCCACCATATTGCCACCGTATGAATGGCTGTGAGGGAAATTAATAGTGTCTGAAATGAGCCTCTCATTAAACGTTCTTCACTTTGTGTTTTTTACCTGTTTTATTTGCCATTAAGTCTCTTTAATGAGAGAGGTTCCCTAAGACGGACATACAGTCAGTTAGGATTAATTTTAAAACTCTAATATAAGAGGTGAATGTATCTTATATTTATTATAGGGCAGACTCAATATGGATGCTTGGTAATATTGAGTTGATTGTGAAGATTTGTATTGTTTTATGTTAATACATCCTATAGCTCCAAAAATATATGTGCTTATCATAGATGTTTACTGTTGCAGCAAACTTTATCTTTTTTCTGTCATTCCTCTAGCACCTTCTATTGGCTTTTTAGAGTGAATATTTGGGAACAAAGATAAATTCTCCCAGGATCCTCCATGGTTGGACCATATGAGACTTCAGTAAATATTTGTGGAATGAGTGAATGAATAATTCAAATGTATTTTAATTTTAGACAAAGGCAGATTAAATTATACCAAAACTAGAAACTGACTTAGCCAATGAACTAGATACATAAAATAATGAGCAAGAAAAATGGTAATTCATCAAATCAGAGGCTGTATCTGGTATGCTCTGTTGCAGCAGAGAGATGGGCATTGTTCTGAAAAGATTTCTACAAAGTCAGATGATCAGCAAAGCTAATATTTTGGTCATCAGCTCATCCTGATTATATTATGACATGGTTGTGTGCTTCCCTCTTTCTCATCAGTATTTTCATCTTTCATTTTTTTCCTGCCATGGGAAGGACACGTTCTGGCCTAAAGACTCCTGATTGAGGTTCCTTATCTTGAAAAACTTTGCTAGCCATGGGAGTAAACATTAAGTGGCTGTGTATGCTAGTATGGATGGGCCACTGCTCTTGGGAATAACTGAATAGCTTCTAATGTCTAACTAGGTGTTATGTCACCCAAGTAAACTCTAGGATATCTTGAACCACTGAATTCCATACCTCTATCTACTTACCTATTAAATCTCGTATTTTTCTTGGCAAAGATCAAATCCAGTTAAAGATGACATGCTTCACATTGCTTTCCTTTTACACTTTAGAAAAGAGTAAATGGTCCCAAATGCATGTGATGGTCTTAACAATAATATAAGCCCTTCCTGCATAAAATTATTTTTCTCAGGAGTTGAAAATTTTTACTTTGAAGTTAAATTGCCTTCTTAGTATATATGATATACTTAGTATAATATACAGGGAATATTGGTACTGTGACTTAGTATAAAGACTCCAGGAATAAGTAATTTCATATATTTAGGATTCCTAAGTCATATTCCCATAAGGGGGAGATTTTAAAAACAAACTGTTTTTCTTTATCAGAATATTAATATGTTCAGTGATGACTTTAATCACAAGGTTTCCAAAATCAAGAACTTCCCTATATTTAATGTTCAGACATCTTTTTCTTCACCTTATTGTTTCCTTATGTATTTTCATCCTTTGCTATTTGCTTGTTTTTATTTACGTATCTGTACACTGGTTTTCTTACAAAAACTATTTTTGGTGTGTTAAAATTAATAATTACAAATGAAATAGAAAACCGGATCTGGACAGACCTAAGTGGAGAATCAAGAAAGAAAGAAACTGATTCTCATCTCACTACGCTGATGGACAGTGACTGTGGTGGGGTTGGTGGGGGGGACCTGGTGAAGGGGGGAGTTCAATCATCACGGTATTGTTCATGTAATTGTAGGTTAATGATACTAAAATAAAATAAATTATTAAAAAAAAAAAGAAAGAAAGAAAGAAAGAAACATCCATCACAGTTAAGCAGACCCTACAGATCGAGAGTTGCTACTGTCGATCCTCCAACTTGACTCTAAGCTTCCTGGCAGCCAAAGCAAAATTTAGTCAGGCTGTTTTGTTATCCAGGAAAAAATTCCCCAAGAACAGCAAAGCTTTGCCTAATGTGAAAATATTCGTTCTGTAAAAAGAGAAATTACACACCCAATGGGAATCGGGAGTAAAAGGATTTTATGGTACCATAGGACCATCGGGCTCCCATTCAAGGATGACAGAATGGGGATGAAATATGCCTGTCCGGCCACATAGGTGCTTATCCTCAGCCCCTTTGTATTTGCACCTGTAGTTGTGTTTCAGCTGAGGGCTAAAAGAAACCTACTGAGGTCAGGACTTTATGTATTGAATCCCATCGGCCTTTTAATCCCAGTGGGCCCAGGGGTCTTGATTTTTGTCTTCTGTTCTCTACCACTGTCAGCATTACATTTTAAACAATGTTCAGTGGAATCGAGTTGAAGCTATAGTTTCAAAATTGTTGTCTAGGCTCTCATAAAGTGGAGGTCGTTTTATTGTTTCAAGTTCTGTAGTTTATTTCATTTGGCCTAAAACTGTGTGCTTGCCCACCACCGTTTTTATTTATTAAATTGGCTACTACCAGATATATGTATTTTTAATTTTGTTACTCTTTCAGCTTTTGAAAAAATGAACAAGTCTTCATATTTTTTTTAATTGAGCCATTGAACAAAGAGAAGTAAACTGATACTTGTTTTCCTAAATAACAACTTCTTATATTAATGGCACAAACTTTTCATCATTGTCCTGTTCTTGAAATCTACACCCATTCAAATCTTCTATCAAATCCATTGTGATATGAAATTTTTGTGATTAATCCTCATAAACGTATGGCCTACGACTCGATCAATTTAAAAATGATAAAAAAAAGGGAATCACGTATTTTGCAAGCAACATTCTACAAGATAGAGTTAGGAATCCTTCTGCATGAATTCTGGCCTTAAAAGATTGAAAAGACATTATGATTAGCACACATAATATGGGGGAGCCCGGGGAAGACAGTGTAGCACAGAGAAGACAAGTAGTGACTCTAGCATCTTACTACACTGACGGACAGTGACTGCAATGGAGTATCTGGTGGGGACTTGATAATAGGGGGAGTCTAGTAACCACAATGTTGCTCATGTGAAACCTGAGCATAAGATTGTATATCAATGATACCTTAATAGAAAGTAAAAATAAAAAAAGATCGAAAAGACTACTTTCAGTATGGAAAAAACAATGGAAATAGATCTCTAAGTAAAGATGAAACAGCAATAAAACCACCCTCTCTGATATTAACAGTTTATTTCCAATGCTCCATTATAACCTACACGAAGTATTAAAACAATGGGAGCAAAGAAACAATTAATGAGTGACCAAAATCTCAAATTTATATTCTTCTTCCACTAATTACCTTTGACTTTGAATATATTCTTAACTTCTGGTTGCAATACATCTACTTCTTATTTAGAATGAAAGATAAAAAAATTTGAGAGCCAGTCTCAAAGTTGTGAACAAAACATCAACACTGTGGTGCTGAAACCTATCCTGGGACATTTTTCCAAGTAATAAAGACCATTTGAACTAAACTGGGTATTTGTAGTTGTACTGCAAAGCTGTTACCACAGATGAGTTTCACCTTTCATCTGCTCAACCATTGCACATGTTAAGGCACTGCTGTGGTCCATTCCCTCTGTGGGTCCCCAAACATGTGTTGTCACGTCAGATTATCTAATTTAATTGTCAGAGCAGCCCTGTGAAATAGGTAATGTCAGAAAAATTACATCATGAGTAATTGCTCTCTACTTACTAAATCATGATAACCAGAACCTTCCTTATCTCAATGCAAAACCCTCATCCTGGAAACCAGGGCTTCTTAGCCAGGGTGATTTGCCCCCAGGGGACATTGGGCAAAGTCTGAAGTTGTATGGTCATGCATCTGAGGGGGGAAATGCTCCTGGCATCCAGTGGGCACTGGCCGGGGATGAAGTGAACCTCCCGCACGGCACAGGACAGCCCCCACACAGCATGGAATTATCCAGACCAAAAAGCCCACAGTGCAGAGATGGAGAAACCCTGCTCGAATATCATTGCCTCAAGAAGATGGAGTAGTGCGTGAATCAAATGTGAGTAAGAAAGGAAGGCGTCTAGACAGAGTGTGCATGTTCTGGGACTGGACACAGGAGACTTGAGAGTGGAGGCCAGAGGGAAAGAGTCTCGGGGAAAGGATGGCTTGGCAGATGGAGCCAAGAAGGGACCCGTGCAGAAACAGGCATGAAAAGGAGCTCTTCTCCTTCTTCCTATTAAACACGACACGCGTCTGCCCTCAGACGCGGCACACCCTTTTGTGGGAGACGAACGGAGAGATGGCCTCCGTTTGGGGCTCTACGTCTAATTTGGGTTATACTCAGTTTCCTTCAACTGGCTGTTCGTACTTCAATTCCCAGCTTTGGGTGTGGCCTTGACTTGCCCCGCCCCCTTCGCCATTCCCCGGGATTTCCTGTTCTTTTCCGTCTGCGTGACCGCTCAGATCTCACGGACATTGGAGCTCTAAGAAATGTCCTGGTCCGTCCACTCCACGTTCAGGGACCCGGGCTTACTCCTCACCTGTGTTTCAGCTGTACCAGTCGTGGAACCCCAGCCAGGACCTGAGGGACTGTATAATTTGAGGAAAGATACTTAATGTCTCTGAGCTTCAATTTCTTCATCTGTGAAAATGAAAACAGTGATATTTTCTGCCAGGCATTGTTGTAAGGAATGAATAAGAATGTCCTACAGATCAAGCTCTTATGTATCGTAGTATTGTCTCAGTTCTCTTTAAGTGGCATTCCATTAGCTTTCTCAAAAGAAAAAGGGTTATAACCAGTGATCCTCTGTATTCTGTATTGTTATCCCCAAATAGGTTTTTTTTTTTTTAAATCATAAAATCTTCCTGTTCCCCTACTGCCCAATATTGGGTCTTGCTCTCTCTCAAGGTGTTATTCTGTCTTTGACTCACCCCTGCCCATTGTCCAGTCCCTGCTGTTGCCACATCAACTCAGTTGAATGACTCCAATATCCCCTTTAATAATGTCAGCTATCTTCCTGCCACCAGGTTTACCTCACGCCAGTCCTTCCTCAGCACCGATTCCAGAATCATCTATGTCTTTAAAAAATGGACCACACAATGTTGCTCCTCTCTACCTTAAAAACTGTGGACTCCGTGGTGCCCATAGGCACCTGTTCTATAAATCACCCTAAAATGGCAGGGTTTTTAGGCAAGCTCATATAAGTCACTCCCGTCCGTGAATTCTACCAAGTTCCACCACTCCAATGTCTTGCTTTTTCCTGGGAATTATCCAACCCTCTGCTAACACATGCTGTTCATTCTGCCAGGAGTACACGGAATGCCCTTTCCTGCCAAAGTTGTGTTCCTCTTCACGACCCAGGTTCACTCCCCTGTTCATCGGTCCCTTTCCCGAGGCCCTGCTCTTCTTCTCCCCAGGCCCACTTCCATTCACATTTCCTTCCCCCAGAGCCCTTCCTTCATACTCATCCAGCACTTAGTACTCTGTGTTGTAACTTAGTGGCTTCCTTGGTCATTTCTCCTTCAGACTGTGAGTTCCTTGAGAACGGGGACCCCGTCACATTCTTCATAGCCTTCCTAATGGCGGTATAAAAGGATCACTAAGCAATGCTTTATTGCTGAATGAAAGCTAAGTGATCCATGAATCCCTCTTCATTTATCTTTCCCTTGCAGCTAGGGAAATAATGCGCTAAATTAATTCACCCCACATTCTGGAGTATCCAGAAAGGTGAGCAGTGAGTTCCATTAACCTGAGCTTTTGCCCTCCCACCCCATGTTAGATGGGATAAAGTTCAAACAGAGAAAAATGTAATGTATCCACCTCCCAGAACTTCAACACTTTCTACAGGATGTAGTCATTTCTCTCCTTTCTAATTGTGAACATACATGCTTAGGAAAAGAATTAAGATATTACCATGGTTTCTCAAGAGAAAAACTATCACTTAAGGTCAAATGTTATCCATTCATTCAACAGATTCATATTGATTGCCAAATATGTGCCAGATTGCCTGGAACCTTATTATTTTACTAATACTGTATTTTCATCCTAATAGTATTTTTTTAGAAAATTAATGAGATGTAAGATGTGTCCCCTAATGCCCAAAAATAATTTCTTAATTCACTTTGGCTAAGAAAATACCTACAAATTTCGTATTTGATCCATGATTTCAAATGTATTTGTTAATAAACTCCTTTTAATGGAAACTGATGTTACCTGTGTCATCTGGTACTGGGTTCAGAGATTATCCATCACTATAATTTATGAGTGGGAGTATCGCAGAGCAGCAAAATCACATAGTACCATTACATGGTCTCTCAGGAAAATGGATCATGTTGATACTTAGAGATACTTTTTAAAACATCAGTTCACTGCATAATTATGTCCATTTCTTTTAAGTTTTAAACTCCTTAACATTGAACAGTTTTAACAGATGTGTGGTTTTCATATTGCAAAATCATCAAAAACCGCCCTTACTAATGTAAATGTACCATATTTTAACCAGGTTTTTTCAATAAATACATGTATTAGTGTTTATAATTATATTCTTACCACCATCAAATATGGTTGTCATGCCATATGGGAAATTTCATGTTAATACACAAAACTGTCTGCTCTTAAGGTAGTTGCCAGTCTGGAAAAAAGTATTTGGGGAGTTTTGATACCTTCTTTTCCTTATTACTTTAATATATTGCAATACTGTTCATGATCAGAGTGGTAATAGCAGCAGAAGGGACTAATATAATATATATATAGTATATTTTCATCCTAATAGTATTTTTTTGGAAAATGTAATGTATCCACCTCCCATTAATTTAGAAACATTGTTATGGCTTTCACCCCCCCACCCCCGCCCCAAGTATTTTCCCATACTGGATTAATGACTATTTTTTAACTTTATTCTAACTGCATCATCAATACAGTGTTTAATATTTTAAGTGACTTAATGATAAGATGATTCAAGTCCACTAAGTACATTGTGCACACTTATTTGTACACATGCCCATCTTCCTTTAAGACTAACAGTAGTGTGTGTGTAAAAAGCACTTCCATGTAATGAGTAGTGTTGTGTAGTGGTCATGGGCACAAGCTTTGCACCCAGCAGCTCTGGGTTCAAGACCTTCATCATACTCTACCAACTGTGTCTCCCTGTTTCTTAACATACCTTAACTTCTGCCTTCCCATTCTGCCAATGAGGGTAATCAGACCCGCTTTATGGACAGACAGCTGGAAGGATTCAATGAGACGAGGTGTATAAAGGGCTTGCCCCATCCCAGGCATGATAAGAGTTCACAGAATGATGATTTTAATTTTAAGATCCCACAGGTGCTTAATACTTCAGTTTTATGTCAAAGGGAGGGAGAGGTGGCAAAAATGTCCACAGACATTGTGAAGTGCCTAACTCCAGGTCACAGCTTTGGTGGGTCAGGGGGCTTCCCTCCCCTCTCCCACCCCCGCTAACGCTGCCTCGGACCCCTGAGCTCCTGCTGGGCCTGACTGCTCTTTGCACCTGCTGTCCTGAAGCTTAGTAAGCCCTCCAGAAACACCGGGAGATAATGCATGTAAAGAAATTTTTGACAACTTAGCAATTTTAAGAATTCCCGTGGAGAATTAAAGCCATGGATGAACACATGGGGAGTCCTTGAGCCACTCTACTAGGAGCACAAGACAGTCTTTTTGTTGCAGCCCACCCCACGGGCCATAATCCTTATATAACTTGTCAGTACTTTCCCAGTGCCTAGTGTAGACACTCACTATATATTTGTTTAATAACTGAAAAGTCAGTGGATGAATTTGAATAACTGAGAGTTAAGTTTTAATAAAAACACTTTCGAAGTTTTAAAAATATTATGTCACTATTATTATTATTTTGCCACTAACATTTTGGAAAGAATGTAGGCTTTTAACAGGCTTTCATCCTCAAGTCTAACTGTGTTCTTCTTTTCTACATTCAGTCTAAAATTCTACAGTTACCTTAATTCTCCCCTTAGTTCCTTCTTTTATTTTTCTTATAAACAACTGGGCTTTGTTTTTCTCAGTATCTTGAAAGTGTTTCTCATTTTCTTAAGATTCTCTTATTGAAATAATATAAAACTTTGTTGATTGTACTAGAGAAAGTCAAGACTTGTAGTTTTTATTTGCTTTGTCATATACATAATCCTGTGTAACTCAAATTCAGGTAACAGACTGTTCATATTGGTACTTTTGAGGTGTCTGTGTTTCCCGGTGAGAAAAGGAGACACTCAAAGAACAGCACAACTCCCAATAGCACCAACACTATAATGTCCTTCAAGTCACTTTGTGTTCTTAGGGTAGTTAACGTTTCACTGCACTCTTACGTCTTCTCTAGTTTTTGACGTTAGGATGAACGAATACACTTTGGTCCCAGGATTATGAAAATTCACCACTGACTAAGTCACGATTCAAGATTTAGCTCACAGATGAGAGGTTGAAGATAATAATTTGGGTTAAAGCAGTGTAAACCTCTCCAGTTCTCTCTTTGAGAGTTTTTAATTGTTACAGTAGAAATGTAATCTGTTTGAATGTTACTAATTCGTTTTGGTAAGAAAGACGGAAATGAGATTTTTCTCAGCTAATTTTTTTCAGGGGAGGATCCTATAGTGAAGTGTCACAAATCAAAGACTGGGAGAATGGGGAATAATAAAATAGTAATGGAACCAATTACTGGCTAAGCTTTGAGCATGTCCTTTGTATGCAGAAAGATTCATGTTTGGGCTTAGGTTAGCTAAACATTCACATAAAAAGAGGATAAGAACATGAGTAAATTTCTCTGATTAGAGTGGTTTTTTTTTTAATAAGAATGAAAAGAATTATAAAATACTAGGGCCTATGAATTAGATTTTTGGTAATGCTGCATGTTAGAAAACATAAAATTAGTCCCCAAATATAAGATTATTTTGTACTTGGAATTTCATAACTTCAACAACCTCACACTCTGTCTTCAAAGAGAGCCTGCTTCTTCTCTCTGAAAGAGCCTAAAGCTGGGATTTTTATTGACTACATACTTTGTGTCAGACATCTTTTTAGGCGCTGAGGCTGTGACAGCAAATAAAACAAAAAAGACTGTGCCTTATGTGGTATATATATATATACATATGTTATATAATAGTAGGGGCAGATTGAAAGTACAGAAATATACACATAAATATACAGTGTCCAAAGAAACCAGTCTTATTAAGTGTATTAGGGCAACAGAGAGTCCTAAAGGAACGGGGGATGAAGGAAAGCGTAGTGTTCTTTTTTATAGGTTATTCGAGCAAATCCTTCTTAGTAGGGTCACGTTGGAAGAAAGACCAGAGGAGGCCCTGGCCAGGCCCTGAGGCCGAAGCGCGTGCAGCGAGTGGAGGAGAGGCAGGGAGGGGCCAAGGATCCCGGAAGAGAGAGCAGTACAACGGTGAGCAGAGACGATCAAGTCAGAGATTGGCGGAGGAGCAGATCACGCAAGGCCAAGTGGACCATGGCAAGGACCGTGAATACTATACTGCGCGACCTGGGAAGCCTTTAGGAGATTAAGCAAAGGAGTGACCTAACTGAAGGTTTGAGAAGGCTCATTCTGGCTTTTCTATAAGGAAGAATAGATGGGAAAAGGGCTGCTCTCCATCAATAACTTATGGGAGTGTGAGGACAGAAGTGCGCATTTCTCTTTCTTGCATAGCTACACATAGCTGCAAGGGAAGCAGCCATGTGACCAGCTAAGTGTCTGAGGGACTTTCTATTCCAAGAAAAGGGAGAATGAATATAATTGTGCAAAGAGCAGTTTCAGTGTCATTCACAGCAGTTAAGTTTGTGGAGGGAGGTCAGAAGTTAGGACCTGAACATGAAGAATATGGGTTTTTAACCAAACTCCAGGCAAAATGTTTGGGGTGGGTGCCCAAAGGAGGTCTGGACTTGAGCAGTTGTCTGGCTGCAGAAGATTGGGGATATTCCATATGACTGTGTGGAAATGAGCGCATGTGAAGTGAGGTGAGACAAGAACCTAGGTTCTACCAATGCTTCTAAGCTCAGATGGTCCTTGAACATATTCAAAGGGTCACCTAACCCTCAGCAGGAGAGAAGATGTTGGTAATGTTCTCTTTTCCTTCAAAGTCCCTACATTTCCTTTTTGCCGTAACACCCAACATCCCATGAATTCACATTCCAATCTGTTCCTCCAACTTAGTGTGAAAGCAAGTTTTGGGAGATATAGTACTTGAAATTCCTAAATTGATCCCAGCTAGGAAAAATAAAGACAAGCACAAAGGACTACCTTAATAGAATATATCATATTTCATGCAAAATACTCTCTCACCTGAAGGAGAAGTCACTTGAAAATCACTTGAAGACACAGTGTGTCTCAAACATTACCCCTTACGTGGAAATTCACAATAAATAATTTTCTGTTGGCTTTGGGAATCATCACTTAGAAGAGTTTCACGTGGTTGTTTTTATTAGTATTCCTAAAAATTCATAATGGTTGCATGACATAGTGGCTGAAAATTTTTAAATATATGTTTATTTCTAATTCATCTGCTTGTAACAGAATACCTAAATATATATAGATATATAGAAATATACATCGGAAGCTGAACTTATTAGGATGTGTGGACACCAGCTGAAAGCAACAGAAAGCAGGAACCTTTGGTGAGCTAACAGTCCTGAGGTGAGACTGAAGGAGGTAAAGAACTCGGGAAAATGGTCAGGCTCAAGGGGAGAGTGGCCAACGGCTGAGCCCTTCCTACAGGAAGCCACTCCAGAGTTGGAGAAGCCAGGAGGGTGTTCCGAAAAAGCAAGGAGTCATTCAGGGTCGCAGAGCAGGAGTTAGACAGTGAGGGACCTGAAGGGATATCCACGAAGCGGCAGGATTTCATTTCAAACTTACAGAAGCCCACCAAATCATCAAGACAGGCTTGGGTAACTATGGTTAAGAACTTTCAAAGACTTGGTTCTAAGTGTGGTTTTTTAAAACTATGATGGATTTGCCTTGTGTTTGCTCAAAGAATTTAACCTTATTCGACCTGTTGTTAGAACATTTTTCTGATTCTTAAAAAAAAAAGGAAAAGAAAATATATAGGTCAGAGGTTACAAGCTTCTCGTCATTTAGCCCGGAGACATAGATAATATAGTTCAGATATTCAGTTTAATCTGAACAAATTGTCAGTTGGGAAGTACCTACTAAGCAATTATATGAAGACGGATTAGAGTGATATTAGGCCTATTCCTATATCTACCAGAGGCTCTCTTTCATCATATGGTCATTCATCCATTTTAAATTTTAAATATTGTTCCTAGGGAGAAAATAGTCAATCATAATTTTAAATGAACTCTAAATGTTTCATGTTGTATTAAACTTTTCTGTTCAGTCATGCTGATGTCTCCTAATTTGGATATGTCTATAATAGTGGATGAAATGGCTCTCTTCACATGTGGATGTGAAACAGACCGTCCACCCTTAGACTGGGAGCTTACAGCCCCACCGAGGCACACCATTTGAGGATTCTCCCCCAAGACCAACTGTCTCGAAAGATAATTGTAAAGTAATGAAATCAAAGAGTACTTCTTTCAATGTTTTGACAAAGATCCTGCAGCAAAAGGCCCTAAGGACGAAACTATCTCAAAATGAATTAGCAATTTCAAATGTCACCAGTATCTTGTCTCAGTTTCCCCTAGGCTAGTTTCTTAGAATTTGTTCCAGGTTCTTTCTCTTGACTCTGAAAGGTGGTCTCTCTTTTAGGCGTCTTGAGCAAAAAAACACCAGAAATAAATATTCCAATAAATATTCAAAGGCTAGAATCAGTCCATGAAGGGAAACAAATCGGGCATCTGTCTTTTGAAGAAATTGGCCTTGTTGAGGGTGGTGCCTTTCATCTTCCAGAGAATTTTGCATATGCATGGCCCAGTGATTCTGTGGGGGCCAGGGTAGTTATGGAAGTTTAGGGAATTAAGGTCAAAAAATCAACACTCTGGAATTTAAACTCTAGTTAGAGATGGTTTACATGTCAAAAATAATTGTGTGGTTAGTTATAATTTTGAATGATCAACTCTATTGGAATAAGAAATAATAGCTGTGGTGAAGTGAGGAAATATTGTGCCTCTCTATCTTGAAATTTTGCCAGCTATTTCCCAAAATAGCAAGGTAATCCTGCTGTTATGCTCAATACTGATGAGACCTCAATGGGTGTATGGGTTCCATAATTCAAGAGGAGGGTGGATAATTTGGAGAGGGCTTGAGGGATAATCACAAAGATGAGTAACAGAACAAAAGGCAGGAAAAGTTAGGAAAACTGAAGATCTTGTCCAGAACTTCAACAATCTTTAACTTCACGAATAGCTCCTTGAGAGAAGGTGTTCCTGTTTGCTCTCGGTCTGCAAAACAAAACAGACCAGCCAGCACCACAGGAAGCAAATGATTTCTTGACAGTGAAACAGGAAATAGCAGACGTGGGTAACAAAAGGGATTATAAAGTTCCAGTGTTAAAAGAATTAGGGTGAGGAGAGTAGAAGATATGTTTTCATCTGTTTGTCTGGCTTTGGTAAATTCTGTCCTCAATTGACACCATCATCTTCTCCAATGACTTGGATGAATTTACCCATGTACTCAGAGAAGTACATCTTCAGTGCCTTAGGAGTAGGACAGCAGATCTTCGGGTGGCTGCAGTGTTTACATCCCCACTGGGCATTCTCGCACACCTCTGCTTCCTCCGTATTTTCTTCACAACCTTGTAAGAAAAGTATTGTGATTGCTGCCCTCAGCTCTTTGCAGAATCACGGTGTAGGTCCCCGGGGAAGGGGGTTCCCCTCCCAGGACAAGTTCCCTATGAATCTGGTATAACTGAAGTAAGACAAGGGGAAGGACAGGTTGGGTGAAGGGGTTTTATTTCTCACAGCTTGCTGGGGGTCACCAGCCAGGCTCCACGACGCCCCGCCCCTCCGGCCAGGGAGCGCTCCCATCCCCCGCAGACCCCTTCCGGAGGAACTCCGTGGGCGGGTCCCTGGTAACTGATGGGGCAGCAGACCAATTAGGTACCAGGCACAGAGGGGCGGAGAGAACAGCCGTTTCCTCTCCACCCCAGGAGCGCTCTGCTGTGGGAAACATCCATTGGTGTGTAAAGGGACTAAGGCCAGGCAGGAAGTTCTGATTGAAGACTTCCGTTTACCCCACACATGGCCAGGTAGTTCAAACGAGACTCTCTACTTGACTTTTCAGAGCGCTATGGATTGAATTATGTGACCCCTAATTCATGACATTGAGGCTCTAACCTCCAATGCAATTTTACTTGGAGATAATTAAGGTTAAATGAGATCATAAAGGTGAGTCCTAATCCCATAGGATTGGTGGCCTTATAAAAAGAAGAAGATAGCTCTCCCCTCCTCCTTCCCCCAACCAGGAACCAGTCCTCTGGTCCTTTAATCATGGACTTCGGAGCCTCCAAGAGCTGTGAGACGTCGGTATTTCTGAGCCACCTAGACTGTGTCATTTGGTTATTGTAGTCCCAGCAGAGGAAGATTTGCTACTCAGCTGTTATAATCTCATTTGTCTCAAGTCACTTTTAATGAGCAGAAACCTTAGAAATTTCTCATAATTATCTCCATAAAGGTAGGGAGCTGGGGGACCGATGGTAGTGGGAACAAGATGGGGGTGATGAGAAGGCTCGAGGCATGTCCTTCTGTAACGGGGTGTCAGTAGAGTGAAACAGACTCAGGTGGGGGATGCCGCACACGGGAAGTGCCCGAACACCCTTTATATATATCGGACCCATTTAATGCTTTGGCAAATAGATTCGGGGAAAACTGACAGGATTCCCTTTGATTTCATACCTAGTGGGGTCTATTTGTCCAGTATGAATACAAGATGGGTCAGCCTCTGGCCAATCTATGAAGGACAGAAAGCTGATTTTCAGTTCCTTTTCACATAGCAATAATTTATTGTGTGTTAGGTAGTGTGTATTGAGATGCCCTGAGCTTTATGCTGTTCGTGTGACATGCATGTTTCAGACTTCTAGGTATCTATGAAGTTTAAGAGAAATAAGAACAGAAGTCAGTACTCAGAAATTTGTAATATAATTAGACAAGATTTACATTATCAAAAGCAATTGAAGACTTGGGATTGGCAACGAAGACTAAGTGATCTGATACCTACTCCCTGTACAATGGCGCTGGTGCTCAGGAAGGCGTCAGGTCGCAATACAGCCTTTGGGAAGATTTCTCAAAGATATGGAACTTGAACTTGGTCATGTTTTCTCCTAAGATATCATCACTGTTTAAAACGTTTTGTTCTTACTTTTGTATATTCATACCCACGGTAACAGTTGCACATTGTCTTGCTTGACAGAAATGAACACCCAGAATGAAAGACTGATATGAGTGCTAGACATTAATCTAAGAACTGACTCAGAGACCAGTAGTCTGCCACAGGAGCTTGTAACTGAATGTTGAAAACTCATATGATACTGGATTCAGTGTGATCTGGCACATTGAGAGAATCGTCAGGCCTGGACTTTATTGAGCCACAGAAATTCCTAAGGGTTTTACAATGATTAATTTCTCTTCTCCTCATAGCAGTCCTCCTTTGAGGTGGGCCCTGTGGCCATCACACCCAGCTTTCAAGGGAGGAAGGTGAGGCTAAAGACACGTGCTCATAACAAATCTCAGGTGTAGGACTTGGTCCTCAGCCGTCCAGGTCCACCCCTCATCGGGTCCTGCCTCTCACCCCATCCGGTCTACATGTCCTCCGTGCTGCGTCACCCACACGCTCCTCTACCTCTCAAGTTTGTTCTGTTCATAGGGAACTACATCACTATGGCACCAAAATGTATGGTCACAAGGAAAAAAACTTTACATTATGTTAAGATATGAAGTCACATAGGAACTTCTGCTTTACTTTCCACCAGGGCACGTGGGAGCCCACCAGGGTCAGGAAGAGAAGGCACAAGTCATTTGTCACAGGTTATGGGGAGCTCGGCCAAATTGGACATATGACTATGTCTCTGTTTCCTCCTTCCTTGTGTAAGTGATCCATTTAAGTTCCGAAATTTTAAAACAAAGTTGGATGTTCCAAGGGTAAGGAAAGCTCTTTGGCATTATTGGGTGAAGTGCACCATTATGGGGTGAAATGAAATGTAATTAAATTGCATTTATGGAATGTAAATTTTCTCTTGCTTGACGGCAAGTTAGTTCTCTTTTCTGGTTGGCATTAGGACAGTAGAAATTTCCCTCCCCTGATTTTAAAAATATTTTATTTTATTTCACTTTTACCTTGAGACTCTAGGCTTAAAATTTTAAAGGAATAAAAATGTTCTATTCTTTGCACATCAATGAGCCTATAAAAATGGAATTGAACAAAAAATTCTGAGTCACCAGTTGTATCTTAATATAAATTTAACGTCTTAAAGTTATCACACTAATCTTGGTCTGCATCATCAATATAAATGCAAAACAGTATCTTTTATCTTGTTAATAATATGTACAACTAATTTTAATGAAAGTGACTTTCACTTTCATCAATTTTTTTACCTTTTAGAGTTATGTATTTGTTTTTCATTGAAGAAAAGTAAGAAAAGTATTGTGTTTGCTGCCCTCAGCCCTTCACAAAATCATGACATCTGTCCTGCAGACTAAGAAAAAACCAAAAAATTAGGAGGAGAACCATAAAAATGATGATTAAATTGTAGTTGATTATTAAGGAATACTTCTATTTACTTGGGAATTTTTTTTCTATTTTCTATAAATATTTGTAATGTCTTAGTATATATGGCACTGATACAATACAAAAGTATTTTTTAGATTGTTGTTAATGAGGAAATTTACTGCTTTGACATGTTGGCACATTGATATTACTCACATATTTATTTTTTCTTACATGCACACAAAATCTGAGCGATCTTGAGGGTCAAGGGACTAAAATCTTCACCCCAAGCTCTCTGTGGTCAGCTATGGTCATTACACATAAAACAATAAAGGACAGAGCACAGGTTATGAGCTTTAGTGATATAAGTTCAAACTCATGCTGTAAGAATTTTTTAAACTATTATTATAGTTATATGAACTTTTCCCCTCAGAGTAATCATATTTAGATGAAATGAAAAGGACAGAAAACATTTGAAAAATTATTTTTAAGACCAGAGAAAACATTGTTACTATCTTTGAAATATTTGAAATTCACTATTCTATGATTGGATTTTGAGTAGACTTAGAGTTATTTAACTTCAGCTGTTTGGGGAATATGCTAGACAATACACACAATTCAAAAAACCTAATTACATCGAGATCATTATCTTGATTACTGTTTTTTTTTTTAATAAATGGGTTACCTCTGTAGTCATCATAGTATATATTAATCGTTACCTCTGAATTCAACATCTTCTTCACCCTTCCATATATGCACTCATGTAGTCTCTCTTAAAAATATTATCTACGACACAGAGAGTATGTAAACCATCTTTATAGTATAAAGTAGTAAAAGCACACATTTGGATGTAAAGCCAGTAGACATGATTTCTGGTCCTGGCTGGGTTATTTAAATGTCTAGTCTTGGGCAAGATACTTAACCTCCCTAAACTTCAGGTTCTGTATCATTAAAACAGAGATAAGAGTACCTGCCCTGTGGCTTGTATAAAAATCTTTTATCAAATATATAAATGCCACCTTTTGTAAACTGTAAAGTACTATAAAAATGCAAGCTCTTGTATAGCATCACCTACATGTGGGAGTTGAAAGCTGTAAAGACAGTAGAAATTAAATGTTATCACCACAAAAAAGATAATTATGTGAGGAGATGGAGGTGTTAACTAACCTTATTGTGGCAATCATTTCGCAGTATGTACCTGTATCAAATCATGTAGTTCTTAAACTTACATATGTTATATGTCAGTATCCCAATGAAGCGGAAATTTTATTTAATTAAAAAGAATAAATAACAAGAAACAGCACAAGAAAAAATACAAAACTGTGAGTTGAAAATTCTCTGTGAGTAGAACCATACTAGCTAGTGAGGTACCACTGACCACATGTGGTTACTCAGCGCTTGAAATGGTCTGCAAGCATAAAATAAACCACGCTATGATGACTTACGATGGAAACATGTAAAATACCTCATTAGTAACTTATTAGATTACATGTTTAAGTTATAATATTTAGGATATGTAAGGTTAAATAAAGTAATTAGAATTTTTTAAAAATGCAAACTCTCACTGGGTCAACAATGTAGGTGAATTGGTTGAAGCATAAATACTAGTACCCACCCACCTCCTGCAGCTCGTCTCCCACCTGTCATTATCCTAAATCTTGTCACTTATGATAAGATCCTTAACCTCTATGAGTTTCAGTTTCTTCATCGTTAAGATGAAAATTATGAGGACATTCCCCTCCCAGGGGCAAAGTGACATTTAAAGAAGAAAAAACATGTAAAGCACTCACAGGGGAGCCTGGCAGATAGCATAAAATAAATAATAATTCATGCTATCTTCTTTTAAAATACACATACTCAGCGACATAATGGCACATTTCTGTACTTGGCATTTTTAGTACATACTCAGAGTAGTATGTGTGTTAAGAAGGAAAAAACAATCTTTTATTTTTAGTCTTATAGTATTTATTTTCTGTTAACTAAATAATTCATCTTTGCTGTAAAAGCTCAGAATATACAGAAAAGCATCAAGAAGAAAACAAAACCACCAGCAATCCAAATATACAAATAAAAATCACTGTTTAACATGTTTCAGAAGGAAATGTACTGGACCAATATTGATTTCAGGGAAAACCACGGTAGAGATGGTAAGAAGAAAGGGGATACGGAACTGAGTTTCAGAGAAAACAGTCCCTTAGAAGGGACACCTGTGGAGAGACAGGAATTCAGGATGTGCAAGAGAGAAAGAAACAACAGAGTCAAAAAATTATGGTAGTTTTTAACAAGGACTGTGAATTACTCTAAAATTCCAAAGGCTAAGTAACTGAAACACATACCCTTGGCTTAGGGTAGAATCACCCTGATTCCACCGCTGCCCCCAGAGGGCTTGACTGTTCTGCAAAGCTGGTTTACAGAGATGCCCACGCAGACAGAGGGACGGGGGTCAAGGGGGACATCCACTTTCCAGTCCTTTCCCAAGAAAAATAAAACAGGAAAAGGAAAGATAACGAAATTCCCTGAATCACTCCCTTCTAACTTGTGGCATCAAAAACCATTGTCCTGGCAGATGCTGAGGGAGAACCGGGAACATACAGAACTAAGACAAGGTGACGAAAGTCAACATCCCAGGCTTCATGCAGATAGAACTGGAGAATTTATTCATACACAGGGGCAATTAAAAAAAGAAAAAAGATTTGAGGAAAGAAATGACAAACCAAGTTAGTTGTCAAATTGATTTTCTAAAAACAGACACTAAGAGGTAGCTATTATTTTGTACAGCTGTGTACCATGACAGTCTTGTGAATGCTACCATGTCTATACTTGACATTACTATGTAATTAAGAAGAGATTATTTCAGGTCTTGAGAAATTACTTTCCTATTTCCTCCTCAAGGGTCATTATTCCTAAGTCATTAACCTAAAATGAAATTTACTGTATTTTCGTAGCATATATGAAAATAGCTTAAAAGTTTAAAGATGTATGCACACATCTGGCACAAGTTAATTCTTCCAAATAGAAAATTAACTAGAATGCTTACTCTTACTTAGGGAAGAGCCACTTTGCCTATATAGTATTTTCCCATTGCCTATATTGTATTCATACACTATCTCATTGCAGAGAACAGTGAGTTCAGTAAACTGTTACTCGGGGTCAACCATGAGTCTTATGGGCTCTGACTGCCGTGTATGGGCCCTTTCTCTCCAGATGGCCCAGATGCTGGCTTGCTGTCTCTCTTACCCTTCAGAGCCACTTGGGTAACAAGCATAACAGACTCTCAGTCAGTTCCTGATGAGTTGATTAGCAGGCATTTTCCTACAAGCTTAATTCTTTTAGCATAATTTTAAAGTTATATACACTTATTTCTTAAAACCTAGAAGATACAAAGTTAAATTTAAAGGGCTATCAAACTAACACAGCTATCTAGCATATTGATATTTTTCTTTGAAGACTTTTTTCCCCCTATGTCTTGGTTTTTCTCACCATTATTTTAATAATATTATATGTGTAAATTATGGTTTTTTAATTTTTAATTGAAGTATAGTTGACATGTTATATTAGTTTCAGGTGTATGACACAGCATTTCAACATTTATATATACATTATGAAATGCTCATCACAGTAAATGTAGTTAAATTTGTCACCATGCAAAGTCACTGCAATATTATGGACTATATTCCTTGTACTGTACTTTCATCCCTGTGACTTCTTTATTTTATGATGAGAGATTTCTACCTCTTAATCCCTAGTACCTATTTCACCTACCTCATATTCCCTCCCCTCTGGCAACCACCATTTTGTTCTGGTATTTATGAGTCTATTTCTCAGGTTTTCTTTGTTTGTTTGTTCATTTGTTCTGTTTTTTAATTTTCACAAATAAGTGAAATCATATGGTGTTTGTCTTTCCCTGCCTGACTTATTTCACTTAGCATAGTACCCTCTAGGTCCATTCATGTTGTTTTAAGTGGCAACATTTCATTCTTTTTTATGGCTGAGTAAATACTCCATTGTGTGTGTGTGTGTGTGTGTGTGTGTGTGTGTGTGTGTGTGTATAGTATAAATATAAATACACACACATATACCCACATACCATCTTCCTTATCCACTCATTTGTCAGTGGATGCTTATGTTGTTTCCTTATCTTGGCTATTATAAATAATGCTACAATAAGCATGGGAGTGCATATAGCTTTTCAAATTAGTGTTATTATTTCATTGGGGTAAATACCGAGAAGTGTAATTATGCATTGTATGGTATTTCCAATTTTAAATTTTTTAGGCATCTCCATGTTTTCCATAGTGACTCCCCCTGTTTACCTTCCCACCAACACTGCACAAGGGTTCACTTTCCCCAGGTCCTGGCCAACATTTGTTATTTCTTGGTTTTTTTTTTAATAATAGCCATTTGACTAGTGTGAGGTGAGGTCTCCTTGTGTTGTTGATTTGCCCTTTCCTGTTGACTAGCAGTGTGGAGGATCTTTTCATGTGTCTGTTGGCCATCTGTATATCTTGTTTAGAAAAATTTCTATTCAGGTCTTCTGCCCATTTTTAAATCAATTACATGGTTTTATTCCTTCTTTGCTGCTGAGTCGTAGGAGTTCTTTTTATATTTTGCATATTAATCCCTTACCAGATACATCTTTTGCAGATATATTCTCCTGTTCAGTAGGTTGCCTTTTTGTTTTGCTGATGGTTTCATTCACTGTGTACAAGCTTTCTAATTATATATATATACTCCCATTGGCTTACGTTTGCTTTTGTTTCCCTGCCTGGGGAGACATATCCAAAAAAAACTGTTAAGGCCAATGTTCAAGAGTTTATTGTCTTTGTTTTCTTTTTAGGAGTTTTATGGTTTCAGGTCTTACATTTAGGTCTTTAATCCATTTCAGGTTTATTTTTGTGTATGGTGTAAGAAAGGGGTCCAGTTTCATTCTCTTGCATGTAGCTGTCCACTTTTCCCAGCACCATTTATTGAACAGACTTTTTCCCATTATATATTCTTGATTCCTTTGTTATGGATTAGTTGACCACATAAACATGAGCTTATTTCTTGGCTATCTATTCTGTTCCATTGATCTGTGTGTCTGTTTTTGTGCCAATACCATACTGTAGCTTTATTGTAGCTTTGTAGTATAGTTTTGAAATCAGGGTGTTTTGAAACCTCCCACTTTGTTCTTCTTTCTTAAGATTGCTTTGGATATTTGGGATCTTTTGCAGTTCCATACAAATTTTACGATTATTTATTCTATTCATGTGAAAACACCATTGGTATTTTGATAGGTGGGGATTGCACTGAATATGTAGATTGCATTTGGTAATATAGACATTTTAGCAATATTAAGTCTTCCAATGCCTGAGCATAAGCTATCTTTCTATATTTTGTGTGTCATCATCAATTTCATACAGTTTTCAGAGTACAGGTCTTTCACCTCCTTGGTTAAATTTATTCCTAAGTATTTTATTCTTTTTGGATGCAGTTATAAAACATGGCTGTTTTCTTAATTTTGCTTTTTCTAGTTCATTATTAGTGTATACAAACACAATTGACTTACATATATTGATTTTTTTATCTTGCAATTTTACTGAATTCATTTATTAGTTCTAATTGTTCTTTTGGTTATGTGTGTAATTTCTGAATCCTCTTTTTATATAAAGTATTGAAAATATATTCTGCTTTATTACATAGTTTTGTAAAACTCATTGTTGAGTGGTATTATGAACTAAATGTCTGTGTTCTCCCCAAGTTCATATGTTGAAACCCAAACTTCCAGTGTGATGACATTTGGAGATGGGATCTTTGTAAGGGTTAGATGAGGTCATGAGTGTGGGGTTCTGGCCTTAAAAGATTTGTGCTTTTATGAGAAGAAAAACCAGAGGGCTCATTCCCTCTTCATGCAAGAACAGACAGGAGGCCATGTGAAGATATAGGGCATCTGCAAGCCATAAGAAGAGATCCTTTACCAGAATGGATCTGCTAGCACCTTGGGCTTGAACTTCCCAGCCTCCAGAACTGTGAGCAATAAGTTTCTGTTGTTTAAGCTAGTCTGTGGTATTTTGTTACAGCAGCCTGAGCAAACTGAAACCAGTGACTATCATATATTGTTTGTTTCTAATTGTTCATAAGCAGTCAATATCACTGTGATGTACATCTTTCTGCATAAAGTATTTTTCTACATTTCACATTACTTCCTTTGTGCAAATTCTCAAAAATGGAATTATTTTATCAAAGATAAGAGCACTTACCTAGTGTTTATACATTGGTTGTACCAAATTACACAAAGCAATATGGAAAGAATAGGTCTTCAGTCTAGCAGCACTGAACAGAAAGATATGATGAAAACTCTCCAAATATTCGTTAGAATATCAGAACTGTATTTGGAACCAGTCAAAATAGGGAAGAAATTTAAGTTTATTTTCTTTTGTCTTTCTTTTTCCAACTTTTAATTTTCCACCCATTCATCAGGATTGTATTTTCCTTCACTCTGGAAGGAAAAAAATCCTGGATCCCTTTGACTTCAGATTTGTAATACATTCTTTCATGTAAGAAAGGTTATATCTGATAAATAAACAGATGCTCATGAAATAAATGCTAGATAACTGTGCTGGGCCCTTTCCTCCTCATCAACTCCTGGACCTTTCTGTTGGGGTACCAGCATTCTCTTCCATTCCCTCCACTTGAGACCTTGATGTCACATAATGTTAGAATTGTAGATGTGCACAGGATCCTAGAGATTATCTACTCAGCATCCTATGTAATATATGTTATTCTCCCTGAAACATCTTCAGCAAGTGTTCCTTTAATGTAGGCATAAGCACCTTCAGTGACTGGGAAGTCACTATCTCTCTAGTCTGTCTAATTTACTGATATCCATCTCTGACTCTTGGGAAATTGCTCCAAATAGAAAGCCCAAATTCTGAAACCTTTTCTCATTAATACTGGTACTACTCTGAAGAGCAAATCTAATTCTTCGTTGAGTTGAAAACCTTCAGAAATTTGAAAAGAGCTATCAATAAGCCTTCCCTGGATAATCTTTATCAGTTCATCCCCTGTCCCTCCTGTGATATGGCTTTGAGTCCCATTAGAATCCTGTCCCCCTTAGAATGTTCTCCATTGTAGGCATGTTCTTTTTAAAGCAAATGTCAGAAACCCAGAGCCTGCAGCCTAGTTTTTGATCCTTGAGTATTTGGGAAGAAAAAAAAAGAAAGATCTTAGGGACTTTATTTCTTTGGTTTGGCATGTTTCTCCCTATTTTCTAATACCTAGAAGTTATTATTCATCCAAGTTACCTGCTGACTTTTTAAGCATTTCATTTTGTGACCTCTGTCTTAGAGGGCAAGTTCCTCAACTGAACACAGTACAGTAGGTCTGATCTAAACAGCTTGGAGTAAAAGATAACTGTCAACTCCCTCATTTTAATTACACTCCAAAAGTGGATTAAAAATCAACTTAGGAACTCTCTTGTCCCATCCTGGCATGAGCCGGGAGCTCTGTCCTCTCACTTTATCTCTAAATAAAAGCCTCTGCCTTGCTCTCCTAAAAATAAATAAATAAATTTAATACTTTTATCAGCCATTTATACACTTGGCTTTTGTTTACTCTTCAATTATCTTCTTAATAATAACTAAGGTTCCTAAGACTTTTTTTTCACTTTGTTCGATATCCTGTTGAGTCATTTCTCTGCTATCTTTTACTCGTGCAGTTAGTTTTTGGAACCTAAGCATACATAGGACTTTGTACTTATTACCACTGAGCATCTTTTCCCAAAGTGAGTTCACCAAAGCAAACTTCTGAGAACCTTTTGTGTCCTGGTTGTGTCAGTCTTTCCCAAGATTGTGTTGTTTGCAGAAGGCTTTCGATCTCTATCATGTCCTGATACACTGGTGAGCCACACCAGATGGAGGATCTGCCCATAAGGCCTTCATCTTTCCCACTGGGTCCAACATGCTCCTTTCTCTTCTTTGAATCTTTCCTCCTTCACCAAGACTTGTCAGCAAGGTGGGGGAGGTCTGCCTTTAAAATGGCTCTCAGGTTCTCCTCCCCATTCTCACGGTTGAGCCCCATCCCTCTTCCAACTATGCCTAGAGTTTTGCCAGTAATTACCTGGTTTAGTTAGCTGACTCTCCTTCTGGGCTTTAGTCCATTTTGCACAACACTGCCTGACCACTTTCCTAAAATATCACATTCATCATGTCTGCTCTGTTCCTGATCCTTTAACGGCCTCCAGTTAAAAATCACATTCTTGTCTGTGGGGTGCAGGGCCTCCATGACCCCAGTCCTTTCTCACCCATTCAGTGTTCTGGGCAGCATGGACTCCCAATAGCCTTAAATATGTCTGCTCATCTCACTTCATTCCTTGCTCATACTATTTCTTTCACCTGGAATATTCTTCAGTCTCCTTATCAACTATCCAAATCTTACCTGTTCTTTAAAGGCCAAATGTAATCCCTTTCCTCTATGTAATCTATTTACTCTGGTCTACACTAATCAACCTTAGATCAATTCCTAATGTCTAGATATGATGATTCTATTATCACTTCCATAATAGTTCCAGTTCTGTTGCATTCCTCCTTCTGGGCTGGAGGGTAAGCACATTGGGAAGGGGCCATGTCAGATAATGCTTTGTTCTAAACCACCTTTCCTGAAATATCATTTGACATATGGTTGATGGTTAGTAAATATTGCTCTTGGGTTGACAGAATTAAAGGAATGTGGTGCTCAAATTAACCACTGATTGTGAAATTAATTTGATTGTGGAATTTAAGGCTAAGGACAGTGTTTTGGGGCAATCAATTTGTATCCAACTCTTCTAACAATATTCCTGAAGAGCCCTCTATTTATTCCATGAACATGGCTACCTTGGATTCAGTTCTGGCATTCCTACAAAGGAGGCACTGTAGATAGTTCTTATTTTAAAAACTCTGTGCACAAACTCTTCCCTTTGTGACTTTCCAAATGTTCCTTAACAACACATTGCATGTGTTTTAACTTTAAGTCTAGAAAAGTAAGCACTTTCCTTTTCTCAGTTCTTTTCTTTTTACTTTAATTTCATAAGGGGGATGCAAAATAAAACCTTTAATATTATAAGAGTTTGTAGAAATTTCTCATCTTGTATATTAATTCAAAATCTCACATTTATAAGAACAAAATTCACCTCATTTGCTACATCTTAAGACTTGAAATCAATCCACTAAGTTTGTATTTCTTTAGAGAATTGAATCTCCATTCAGAGAAACTAGCATGCAATGAGTAACTTTCTTTGTTTGTCCTGACTTACAGTGTTTTTATTTCGGCGACATTTAGTCTTCAGTAGATATCAGATGTGAACTGATAAAATTTTAAATCACTTCCAAAATTCCGCAGACTGGGTATTAGCCCATCTTCCTATATTACATATTGTTATAATTAACTCAGAGTCATATCACTACCCCAGAAATATATTGATTAGGCCCCTAAAAATTTAGGCATAGCATTAGGTTATATAAAGGCAGCAATGTGGATAAGCCTTATTTTTACTCTCCTGGGAAACTCTTTTTTGCTTGATTCTCTTGTAAGTTTACATCACTTTCTGGTTCATAGGATGACAGAGGAAGTTTCTAAATTGCCTAGAAATTGCACAGTCCCACATACTGCAATGTTCTAAGCTACATGATTATGCTTTCACTACTGCTGTGCCTATAAACAAAAAAGCAGAATGAGAGTCAACTCCAGGTTCCAGTCACGTTTGGGAGATGTCACATTAATAAAACAAAGGATTAATATTAATTAACACGATTTTTATTGTTTTGGGCAGTAGCATGAGAAATGACTATAGTACAAATCAAGAAATTCATAAAGGCAACCAACTGATAACAGTTACCTGATAATTTTTTTTTCTCTTCTTTTTATCCCAAAATATATGTCCTCTTGTTCCAGCTAAAGCAAGCAAAGTCTTCTTGCTTTTGTGAAATGATAACATAATAAACATTAAATTTAAACTCTCCAATTTTAATATACCTGCCTTCAAAGCTTTAAGCTGGAAATGGTTTCATCAAATTATAACCCAAATTGATAGACACAGACATCACTATGATAAATAATATCATCTTGTAATAATTAGTTGGTGAATCCACTTGAAAATTGTGTTTGATTCACTCCTATTCAGAATTTATTTGTTTATTAATTAATGTGGGAGCAACTTCGTTTTGCATCACATTGGACATTTCATCTGGAAAGAGTGGGATGACTCTAGATGTGTAGGTCTTTGGGATGGTAAATCCTTTTGTCAAAGAAGAAAAGCTGTTGGGGAAAGTTTCTGAAATGCTCTTTCCAAGCATTTTGGAAATATTCTATATCAGCTGCGATTTCTGCACATAATATTTCTTCAAATAACGTTGAAGATAATTCATGCAAAAAGAGCAGAAATAGCTGCACATATGAATCCAAGACGCCTATTAATCAATATTAAAGTGGCTCTGCATCGTGTACCAGTCGGGAGGTGTGGGATGTAACAAATAATGAAGTCCTGGCCATGGAAATTATAAATGAATGGGGACCTCTTTCTTCCATTTAACTGGTGAATCAGCCAAAGAACTTCTGGCAAAATTGTGACTTAAATTTTTGAATGAATTACAAAGAGGGAAAATTTTGGTAAGTTAGATCCAGGAAGAAGGTGTAACTTGAAACAACACTGAGAAGAGACTAAACAACCAAACAAATGTATTTTAGCATCTAATCACTCGCCGGAACACAGTTCACTACAATCTCTTCCCAAGTAGCTGGGCCTCTCTAGTGTAATTCAAGTGACAAAATAAACATGAAATACTTCCTCTGTTCAGCACTCTGATAAATACTGTGAGCAGTACCGGGAGGAAGAAGTAGTCCTGGTTCCAAAGGACTTGGTTTATTTATTAGAGGAAGATAAGATATGTATACAAGTAACAACAATGCAAGGGAGAATTTATTAATATTTAGAATAAAGATACAAATAAAGTGCTGGAGGGAGCTTAGAGGAAATAAATGTATTCCAGCTAGGGATTTTGCAGAAGAATTTACATGGAAATCATCTTCAAGCTAATCAGAAATGATAATCAGAAATTTCCTAGGCATATATGAAAAGAAAAGCACTCTGAAGAAATTTGGGAAAGGAAAAAGTATGGAACATGGTAGGGGGAAGGCAAACAGCTCTTTTTGAGCGTAGTTCAAGTTCTGTTTGATGGTCCTCTAGTGGGGCTGGAACAAAGTACCACGGAGTGAGGAGCTTAGACAGCAGAACTGTATGGTCTCAGAGTTCTGGAGGCAGGGTTGGTTACTTCTAGGACTGGAGGGGGGAAGTGTTCCATGCCTCTCTCCTCGCTTCTGATGGCTGCCAAGTCTTTGGTGTCCCTTGGCTTGTAGATACCTTCCCTCCAAAGTATGCCCTCATCTTCACATGGCATTTTCCCAGTCCTCTGCATACAAATTTCCACTTTTTATAAGGATACCAGTCATACTGGTGTAGGGCTCCCCCTAATGACCCCTTGACTTACCTCTGTTAACATCCTATCTCCAAATAAGGTCACATTCTGAGGTGCTGGGGGTTACAACGTCAACATAGTTTTAGAATGTTGGAAGGGACACAAATCAACCCAGTTTGTAAGGGACAGGAAATGATGGTTAGGCTGGAAAAGAGATTTACTATGTATTTCAAGTGGCCTGAACATTCAAAATAAGGAATAAGGGCATTAGTCTAGGCGGTGGAGCTCTATGGCCAGTAGGTGTAAGGTGATGATTTTAGGAAAAAGACTTTAGGATACCAAATAAGCTTTTATGCACAGTTAGGTTCCAAAGCTGTGAAATAGATGATATTGAAGATATAAAGAGAAATCATAATTACGTGTTTTAAATCTGAGATGAATTTGGATGTCATTTATTAAGAGGGAAGGGAAACTTGCTGAGGGACAGAATATGTTCGTTCAGCTTCCAAGACATGGAGACGACACCAAACACAACAAGGACATCCCGTGACCCATTGTGCAGCCCAGTCCCCACTCCACGTTATGAAAGTGTCTGAAACCCTGTGGTCAAGCACCATCTCCTGGATTAGATTGTCTGTCTTCTTGGGGGTTTAGGAGGAGCAGAATTTGAATTCTAGCTATGAAGCAGAATTTGGAGAGATTTCTACTAACTTCTTGAAATTTAACATCTAGAAAAAAAGTTGACCTCTTCTCCACCCCACACCGCCCCCCCCCGCCCTTCGCATGTGTGCATGCACACACATGGGCGTGCACAGGTGTGCACACATCTGTATGTGAGGTGTAAGGAAATGCTGAGGGCACATACAAACACTAGATTTATTATTGTAAGTAATTTCCAAGAAAATGCGAGAAATTATCTTTTTCAACTTACGTAAGAAAAGTGAAGGCAGTGCCCAATAGTTGGAAAGAGCAAATACTTTTGGAGTCCAGGAGGTGGCCATGCACATGAGCTCCACAGATGATTTTCTGGGAGGTTGTGGACAAATTAACTAATCTTATAAACTTTGGCTAATGTGCTATGTAGCAGGGGCAGTAAGTGTGTCCTACAGTTATTTGGAGAATTTGATGAAACAAGGTATACAAAGAACATGGTAAGCATTCCCTCTCTTTCATGATTGTGAATGCTTATTTTCATAACCAAAAGGATTCCAGAAATTTCTCAGCATAGATTTAAACATGTGATTATGTGCAGACTGACCTGCTATCTTATTTGTAAGTTGAAACTTATCAGATAATAAAAACATAAATCTAGAATCTCTGGATGGAAAAACCCATCTCTGTTACATGACTGTGATGATTCTCTGCAGAACTGTTAACTATTGTTTGTGTATAGCTTCCTTCAGTTTGTTTAGTTTTGCAAACCTAGATGTTCTGAATAATGGTACATGTGTTTTGGAAGTAAATAAAATCCAAATTTTTAGATGAGTGTACCAGAGTTGGAAGAAAACTTAAGGAATGATTCTAAACTTTACATGTGGATGTATAATACTGAGCCTGGAAAGCCCAATGTAAAGAGCATTGGTTTTGAAATAGGATGTAAATAAAACATCCTCTCTTTTTATTGCTTTTGTATTTTTTTTCCCCTAATAATTTCCATTGACATTTTCTGGGCAGCAGAATTTGTCAGCAATTATTCTGTTAAAAATGTAGAAGAGAAAACAATAATTAAATACCTTCACTTTTCTTACTTTATCCCT
Organism: Phataginus tricuspis; assembly: GCA_029783875.1. NCBI lineage: Eukaryota > Metazoa > Chordata > Mammalia > Pholidota > Manidae > Phataginus > Phataginus tricuspis. The sequence goes on from JAQQAC010023241.1 coordinate 7,875,351, forward strand.
GACTCTAGCTAAACCTAAGCATGGACTGAAAATAAACATACCATGGGATAACTTAATATAGAAAAGCATTGTGTATCCTTGGCTTTGAAGCCATTTTTGATACAGTTACAGATATTAAATGTCTTTATGTATACTATTTTAGCTATTTCCTTCAATCTGTCTCTGACTTGGTGAATAAATACTCTGGAATATTTTGTTAAGCGAAATAGCACCTCATCTCCTTAAAGGTGAAGTGTGGCAGCATCTGAATGTAGTAATTCTGGAACATGTGAGCTGATGTGGCCTGCGGGATGTTTGGGTCTATATATAACACCTTGTTACATGAATTAAAAAATAACCAGATGCAGCCACTATGGAAAACTGCATGAAGTTCCTCAAAAACTTAAAAATAGAAATACGGTTGACCCAGTGAGTCCACTTCTGGGAATTTACCTGGAGCACACAAAATCCCTAATTCAAAAAGATGTCTGCACCCTATGTTTATTGCTGCATTGTTTACAATAGCCAAGATATGAATGCAACCTAAGTGTCCATCAATGGATAAATGAACAAAGAAGATGTGTCCAAAAACATGATGGAATATTATTATTCAGCCATAAAAAAGAGAGAGACTTGCCATTAGCAACAACTTGGGTAGACCTGGAAGGTATTATGCTAAGCGACATAAGTAAGACAGAGAAAGACAAATACCATATTATTTTACTTATATGTAGAGTCTAAAAAAATAAAACAAGTGAACAAATGAATGAAAGGGAAATAGACTCATAAACACAGAGAACAGACTGGTGGTTGCCCTGGGGTAGGGCTTGGGGGAATGGACAAAATAGGTGACGGGGATAAAGAGGGACAAATTTCTGATTATAAAAGAAAGTCACAGGGCTAAAAAATACAACATAGGAATACAGTCAGTAATGTAATAACTTTGCATGGTGACAGATGGTAACTGTGCTTATTGTGGTGAGCATTTCATAATGTATATAATTGTTGAATCACTATTCTATACACCTAATATAGTTGTATAGAAACCAACATAATATTGTGTATATATTTTATTTAAAATTTTTTAATTCTATAAAAAATAGAAAGCAAATCAAAAAACAATGTTAGTGATATAACACAATATTTGAAAATAAAAAAATACTCATAATTTCACTCAGTTAATAACATTTTGTCCTGTTTCCTAATTATGATCAGAGTATGTTTAAAAGTTTATGTATGTTTTGCAAACCTTAAATTTCCTATCATATGAACTTCTACACTGCTTCATTAGATTCATAACTAATTTTATCAGATATATAGTATTTCACAAATAGCCTTTCATCTAATTAAATATTTCTCTCTTATTGGGCATTTATAATAATTTCAATGTTTTCATATTTCTAACATTATAAATAACCTACAGTGAGTTCCCTCTTACATAGCTAAGAATTCATCTTATATGTATTGCCTTCAAATGCCAAATGCTATTCTTGACATTAGATCATTCAGGTTTCCACTTCTCAGAACCAAAGAAAGAAAATATATTTCAAATCATACACACATATCTTGGCAGAGTTACTGTGAATGTGTGTGGATTTTTTAAAAACAAAACACCCTACAATGTAAGTGTCAAACATTCCATGAAGAAATGACAAAATTAATTTTCTAAGAAAGTAGGATATCCAAATGTATATTACCCTGCAGACCTAAGCAAAAAGAGGCAAAGAAAGCTTTTCTTCCTTCTTGGGAATGGTGTTTAAAAGAGAATAAGATATATATTTGAATTCCTTTTATAAAATATGCAAGGTAACTTAAGAAGACAGCTATTCCTGAGTTAAAAGGGCTAGAATGATTAATAAATGAAGGAACTTTTGTGCATATCCCAGCCTGTCCTCCACCCTGGGTGTAGAAATGGTTTCAGAGCTTGGGGCTATTTTTCTTTATCTTTCATTGAACCGCTAAGTAGTTTCAGTCAGTGTTTGTTCCTGGGGTCCCGTAACAAGTTCAGCAGCACTAACCAGCCTTCAAGGTCCGTGCTGGCAAAAGGAAATCGCCATTGAAAACAAAAGAGGTTACCCAAAACATCTGCGCTCTGTCTAGTACTGCCTCTTCTTATTCACGTAACTTTCAAAATGCAATGCTTCCTCTTGCTTCCTGTTTTTCTACAGCTAAACTCAGTATTTATCAAAGGTTTCAGCCCTCAGACCTAATACAGTCACACTGACCTTCCTGCAGCCTCTCAAACATACGTGAAGCTGGTGAGCAGGACTCTGCTTAAACTTCTCCACCTTAAAGCTTCCTGATCAACCACCACATCTAGAACAGTCACACTCCTTTCACTTGTTCCTTTCACCCACATACTCTGCTTTATTTTTTCAGTAAAGCAGCTAATGTTATCATATAAATTTCGTTGCAACTTTGTGTTCCCAATAGATAAAATTCCTTTTAATCAGTGACTTTGTCTATTTTATGTGTATGTCCCAAGCTAGAAGAACAGTCCTTGCTATGTGGCAGGGACTCCATATTGTTGAAATAATGAATGACTGAATGAGTGAATGAATGAATGAATAAAAATCCTTCTGATCACCATGGAACTGCTGAAAGGGATTTGCAGACCCCTTAACCTGTTGTCATTGGCTGCTTTTGGAAATACTGTTGTTAGAGACAGGCTCTTAAGAATTCTCTAACCTGTGAGGCAATTTCTGCAATTTCTTATTTGTCATGAATTTCTAGTTAAGTGGCTAAATTCCAGTAAGTTTAAAAAGGTAACCATTGGTATACCTAAATTTTCCATTACTGACAAATATTACTCATGGCAAAGTCAACTTGTTTTATTTTACCTTCAAAGTTTAAGGATTAAAAATGTCAATATCATAAATCAAAATAGGAACCACACCATGTAAGTTAAAGATATTAATTGGCATTTGGCATGAAATGCTATTGTATCATGAAACACTACTAAAAAAAACTCTGCAGTCCCCCTTTATCCTGGCCAGATAAGAAAGGAACTGGTCACGATGCTTTTTTATGCTGGCAACATCTTTTTGCCAACCTTGACCTTGAAGGCTGGTCAATGTTGAACTTGTCATGGGAACCCAGGAATAAGCCATTGTGAAGTAGGCAGTTTAGTAGCCCAATTAAAAACTAAAAAGATAAGTAAGCAATCTTTCCATCTAGCTGTGTCTACATTACCTCTAAGTCTAATACACTATATTCATATCACTGAAGAACAGTCATTGCAAAATTCCCTGATCTAAGTTGAGCAGACATTTCATAAGGTCTTGGTAATTCCCTATCAATAGGTAGGCAGATAATGCAGGAAAACACATCGTGATGGTCTAAGTAATGGCAGAGCATATCGTAAATGACTAATATTGTTAACACTGTAGTGGTAGATGTGCTGTGGGTCTGTGCATATGTGCCTTATGGGAAGGAAGATGTGAAGAGGGGACCTGAGGATCACTTCAGACACAAGATTCAATTAAGCATGTAAATTAAAATAATTTACCGAGTATTATTTAATCATTTAACCAGGTACAGTGCAGAGAATTGGATAACTATAGTTGAATACCAAATTTACATTAAGTAATTTAATACAATTTTCCTTATGTCTCCTTGAGAAATCACTTCTAAGCATAAGGACAAATATATACGGCCTTTCCAAGCTCCTCAGCCAAGTATCCAGCCCCTTTCACTACTCTCCTAACAGTCCACATGTGTGCCCAGCCAGCTTCACTTGCACTGTACCCTCTCCTTTCAGAGCCCACCCTCTTCCTTTCCAATTTTGTTTAGCTTCATTGTAGGGAATTGAAGGCATATTGTCCTGACCAATCATGCTGGTCCTGCAAGCCCTGCCGAGAATGCCACCTCCATTGTGACACCTCCCTGTGTTTCCAGGTAGGATAAGTGAGCCCTTTCATGGGGTCCCATGATGTTATGCAGATGCAACCACTGTGGCACAGGTGAGACCATTTAGGTTTTGTTCATTGCTGCCCACCTGTCTTCCCTCTATACCATGAGGATTCGGGGTCATGCATGGTTTGTGTAATGGGACACTGGAGTTTTTCTGCTCCTCTAAGATCTGGTAAATTTTATTCACCCCACCCAACTTTGTATCCTCTTAGAGTCCAGAGTTCTCTCTACAAGTCCTGGAAATTATTCAGGGGGTTATTTCTGTCTAGTCACCAGTGTCTCCATTCCTATCTCCATGTGTCTCAGCAATGACCTACTGTCCAGACCCACCCCTGAGCCCCTGGGCAGTTGTCTGGACAAACCAGCTTTCTCTGGGATTTGATGAACTGATCAATGAGTTATCAAAGACGAGAGGGGTCTGCAGAGAGAATCACAGGACCCAGCAAACCTCCTTCCACCAAATCCTCAGCTCCCTGCCATTGTCCCTGTCTCTCCCTCTTCCTTCCCCCTTTAAAGCTGCAGCCAGATCCCTCCCAAGAGCTCAGTCAGGACAGCAGCACCCAGGCTGAGACCCTCAGGATCTCAGTTTTTATCCCTAGCAAGCCGGTTCAGAAATGTTCCCAACACCAACAAAACAACAGCTGTCCCTTTAAAGAAAGCTCCCAGATAATTCCTTTTATTAAATTACACAGCTTATTTATCTTTGTCATGAGCCTAGGAGCAAGATTTCTGTAGCTGTTAAAAAAAAAAAACTTTTATTGACTGCTATTGTCTCAGTTAACTTGGCCCCTGATCGATTTCAGGTCACTTTAGAAGCCTTCTATTTCAGTCGTCCTTGGTTGGAGTTTGAATGACTTAATTGATTTGTGAGCTATAGGAATTCGCCTTCTGTCCTTTGCAGAATTCTCCTCAGATTAGAGGAGAAAGGAAGACGCTGTGTAAATCTTGTCTTCCTTAGGAAATATTTCTGTAAAACAAATGAAAAGCATCATTTTAAAAAACTAAAAATATTAAAATTCACCTTGAAGTTTATTAATGGAACTCTGTAGTTGGAATGAATGAAAACCCAGAGGTCTTTGTAAGTGGGGGGGGGGGGGGTTGTTTGACTACTGAAAATACTCAACGTTTTAATGATCTTCTCCCGCCAGCACTTCAGAGAATGTGAGTGTGATGGCACTTTGCCTCTAACACCCTAATTGCAATCTCAGAAATGATTTCTCTTAAGAACCTGAGAGCAATGATGGATCTGCTTTGAAAAGACTGAAAAAGAACCCAAAGCACCAGTAAATTCATTTGTTAACCGTAAGGTAAAGTGTTTCATGGACTAGTCTCCCCATTTTATGTGGTAGAAATGACCTGTTCTCTTTGAGGCCAGTGACCGCAACTGACTCTTTCATTACTCTCCTGAAGTGGAATCTGACCATAAAGTAAAAGGACATATTTTTGGCCTTTTAATTTACCCAGGATTTAAGCATAAGTAGGATACAATGACAAGCCAATCAGAGGTATGTGTTTGGCATTCTAAAGCCCCTTTAAATCCTTGTCACGGGGCCAGTTCTCAGCACCTAAAAAGGAAGTCGGCACAGACAACGCAAACACAGCCCCGGAGCCCGGTCTGCCTCTGTAAGGATTGTGCGAAGGTTCTTCACGGCCATTTCTGTGGGGTAGTAGACAAAATCATAACATACGTCTAAGTGTGTCATCCCTGTTTTGGAAGGCAGCTGATCAAATGAGCTGACCTCTGAACTGGGAGCCAGAGATCTGAACTGCAATTCCAGCTGTGCAGAACTCCAGCAAAGTCATTTCTGAGTTTGGGGTGCCAGTTTCTTCTTCAGTAAATAGGGGTGATGCTACCTGCCTTTTAATTAAACTGTAGATTCCATATCTTGTTCTTCCCCCACTTCTGCAATTGTGCCGGGCCCAGTGCTCAATAAATGCTCTTTGAGGAATTGAATTGGGTTTGTTGAGGGGCTCAAACAAGATGATAAACAGACCAAGTTCCAGATAACTTGCAGAGTGATTCATATAATTGTATCATCCGTGATGTGTTATTAAGATACATCATTTATTCCACATTTTGCACAGACACCAATACCACATTACAAGTAGCCTTCTTCTGTAATGGAGTTAATTATTCTGTGACTCTAGTCACCGTTCCCTAGGGACAGAGAATTTTGTATTTACCTATTTTGTTCAGCTATGTCAACTAAAGCTGGGGTTACCACGTGTCCAGTTTGCTGGGGACCTCTGCAGTTTACCTGCATTGTCCTGGCATAATGCTTAGTAGCACCCCCTTCCCCTAATAAGCATACCCCTATTTGGATGATAAATTTTATGGTTACACTATTTAAGCATAAATAGTGATTTTCTCTTATATTTTATATGAAGGAGAGACTAAGTATAAAACTAGAGAAATGCCTATGGCTCCTTATGATTTCAAATCTTGAGCTTTAAATATGCTGTTAAGACCACAAATTTCTCTTACATCATTTGAGTAACTCATCTATTCATGCCTCACTAGCATGCTTAATAAAGCAGGTTATGTCTCTGTCAAGGCCTCATTTTTATGACTTAGAACTGCTTTCGGCCTGCCTGCAGGAAATCTAGTCTTCTACTGGTTCTGCTACCTGAAGAACATGTGGACTTTCCCAGGTCAAGAATGTTCTGGGAAAGTTCCTTTGTGCAGGCTCCACTGAGCTGGGATCAGAGGGATAAGTCACAGTTGCCTGGTGAGGAAGGAGGAGCAGAACTAGAAGATAGCTTGCACCGGGCCCTGTGGTAGGAGGGAGTATGGGCTCCAGACTTGGGAGGTTACAAAGAAGCCAGAATTTGCCCAAGCACAGCACAGCAGGCAGGAAGATCCTCATGGGAAATGAAGCTGCAGAAATGGCACAACAAGTGGGAGAGAAAACCAACAGGGTTTCTCTGTGGTCAAAGTTGTGCTTAGAATCTACCAGCTCAGCCAAATAGGGAGGAATAGAATGAAAGGCAGGGAAACCAGAGTAGGCAAGATGACAAGGCTGGAAGCTTCCGTGGTGGTTCTGACCTGGGACAGAAGGTGTTTTGCCAAAGGAGAGAGCATTCCTTTGATGTTCGGGAAGTAAACTCCGTTGCTCTGTGTAAGACGGGAGGGAGAGACGAGGGGAGGGCCAAGGATGGCTTCCGGTCTCAGCGGGGGAACCGTGCGGCCCTCATGCACCTCCTCGCTCTTCCTTCCTCTATCCAGGTCTCCCACCTGACGCCAGCCTCTCACTGACTCTGCTACAGGACATGGAATGCCCTCCCCAAGATGGGCCAAGTCCTTTATCTGAATTCCGCAGGAGGATAATGGAGACATTTTTCTTTCTTTTAGAACATGCACAGAAGTTCAGGGAAAATAAGAGACCATGACACAGAGAGTAACTGGAGACCACCCAGATGTAACTGCTTTTGGAGCCCACGAGTCAAGACTCGTCCTCATGGGATCCATAACAACATGCCTCCCTGCTTCCCTAGAAAATGCTACCAAGGCTGCAAGGGCCATCGTACATTCACTAATGGCAGTGACTTTGTGCGTGTCGCTGCTTCTTGGAGTTAGGGCACTGTCATCCAAAATTCTGCAAGACCATGTCCTGCTTCCCCCATCATGAAGTTCTCAGCCCTCATTTCCTTTCCCAGAATTACCTTCTTCCCATAACTGATTATGCAGCTGACCCTTCTCTCAGGAAAAAAATCTGAGTTCCCACTCTCATCTTGTCTTATGATCCCAATAGGTCAATAATATGAAAAACCACTATTAGAACATTCTGGGATATTCAGACTTAGTTGCACTCTGTGGCTAAGCCATGGTGTTGTGTGTATGTTGAGCAGATTTCCTAAGTTTTGTTTGGCTGCAATGTTGAAGATAGATATGGGAGAGATGAGTATGGAGAGGTAAGGAAAAGACTTCGGTAGCAATGCCTGCAAGATAAGATGAGGACTCAATTCAAGGCACGGACAGTGGTGGCAAAGAGACATGTCAAAACCAAAATGATTAAGGCTTAATGAAGGACTATGTCATAGTAGTTAAGAGCCAAGGCTCTGGAGACAACGAATCCAGTTTCTAGACCTGGTTTACTTTGTACCAACATGTGACCTGAGAAACTGCTTAGCTTCTCCAAGCTTCAGTCCCCTCGTCTGTCAAGTGAGGCCAACACATGCTGTACTAGAGTGTGAGGATGAGAGAGAACAGGTTACAGAGCACCTTATCCAGTGCCCATCACAGAGGAAGTATTAGGCTGAGGTAGAAATTTGATGGGCTAAATTTGGTGAATTGGGGGTTTGAGGTGCTGGGTGTCTTACCATTCATTTGGTAAGTGGACGGCTGTACAATGGGAAATCCAACAAATGAAAGAGACGTGGGAGAGAGATGGCTTTGCGGAGGGTCAGGACTTTGCCAGTAGTTAAAGCCACTGACTGTTGAGTAAGACTCAAGTGTGTAAATGGGGGAGGAGTGTGGGGGGAAGCCAAGGAAAGAACACTGGGGAAGAACCCGTTAAAAGTGGGCAAATGAATGGTCCCTGAAAAGGGCCCTGATGAGAAATGGCCAGAGAGAAATGGTGCTGTCCTTGTAGGCAAGGCTAGAGAATTGTAAGATGGGAGTGGCCAGTAGTATCAAATACCACAGATTAAGTTAGTAAAAACTGAAAAGCATGTATTAAATTTATCAGCTAAGAGGTTACTGATTACCTTGGAAATATCAACTTCAATAAAGAGCTAGTAAGAATTGAAGGCATATTTGGATTGTTTAGGAGTAAATGATTGACTGAGTACACATTACATTTTTAAGTAGTTAGAACATAAAAGGAAAGAGGACAATAGAATAAGAGATAGGCTGGATGCGAGCATTTTTGTCGCTGCCCAGGGCAGTGGTGTTCTGATAAACCAGCTCCGGGCAGGGGGGGGACGAAGACAACACAGGCCCTGATTTGTGCCCATTGCCCATTGCCGTGGTGTAACTGCCGTCACCATGGCTGAAGTCAGGCTGGCAGTGTGTTATTACTGGATGCAGATCTGAGAAGAGATACTTAGAGTCAACCGTTGGCTCCAGCTACCATACATAGAAGCCAATGGGATGGAAACGTTTGAAGGTTTGTGTGAGAAATGAAATACCCACTAGAACAGTTAGAGAGGAAGAGGATAGAATCGAGGATAAAGGTGGAAAGATCAGTGTTGGACAAGAAAAAGATATTTCTTCTAATGAGTTGGGAAGGCAAAGAATTGGGTTGGAATCAGTTCAAAGAGAGGAGAGGAAGTTGAGTGAGTTCTCACTCCCTGGGCTGTTTTATCCATGAGGGCTTTCTGAGAGTGAAGAAATGATTGTCGGTGTGTATTATTGGATTGACAGGAGACATCAGAGTTTAGAGGAAATATAGACATGGCAGGACAGATGGATATGTGCAAGCCCCAGTGATGATATCAGCCCACCAGGGGCTGGTGCTGGCACCATTCTGCAGCGCCACAGGGAAGTTTTTCAAGAATTTAGCACCACATGTTCAGTAGCACAGAAATAAAATGATTGTATTGTTTGGGGCTGCAATTTTGCAGGAGAATGTGGAGAGGGAGAGAACTCTGGGGAGCAGTGGGTATTGACAAAATGTTTAGGCTATGAGAGTGATAGGCTATGATGTCTAAGATCAGAAGAGAAGAAAGTAGGGCAAAGGAAGTCTTTAGACTGAAAAAGATGCTACTTTTAAGAAAGGCAAAGTCTTAATGTGGTGATAGAACAGATGTAGTGGAAATATGAAGTTGAAAGATACAGAAAAGATGGGGGAACTGGTTGGGGCATATCCCAGAGCAAACAAGTACAGACGTAGCAGAGGTTTGGGGGGTCATGAGTGTGACTGGCTGAAGCAGAGTGTAGGGAACATGACAGTGAGTAAGCCAGGGTGTTGGATGGTCATTCAAAGGGGCATTGAAGTCACCCAGGATCTTGGATTAGATATGAAGACTTTAAGCCATGGGTTGAAGTCTTTGATAGAGGTAGGGAAGCTCACTGAGTCGGCAGCCATTTGCAGGGAGAAATGGGGTGTCCTTGAACAGCTTGAGCCCCAAAAGAGCATGCTTCACAGGTGAGTGCAGAAGAAAGCTAACCAGTGGGTCTTGACATAGTAGGAATTTTTTGCTTTTTTAATGAAAAGCCTACACTTTACAAGATACTAGTAGACACAGGGAAGAATCCAGATGCAGCTGAGGTCGAGGGTGGGGATGGGCAGCTCTCTGACTAAGAGAGCACACGGGAGGGTTTTGGTTTGTGGGTGTTTGTTTGGCTTGGTCTCAGTTTGTTAGTTTGCTTTGAATTTAACCATCCCCACGAGCATATTTGAAGAATATTTATTCCAGAATGTAGTTATGGAGTGGCACTTTAAGGAATGATCATTGAAACGTCTTCAGGTATTTTTCATCACCCTCTTTTTTTTTTTTTGCATAAAACCAGTTACCATGAGTACAGCTTCCAAAAAAGAAAAAGTTCAAGTATAATAGATCTGAGATGAATTGTGAGGTTGTCAGACACTATTTTTGGATTAAGTATTTTTCTCAAATGCAAGTGACCAGGACCCGGAATAAGGCTTATGTGTGGACTGAACCTGTATGCTTTCTGAGGAAGCAGCCCTTGACCTTGAAAGCAACCAGTCATACTGAGTTTGTTATGCCAGTGCCGGGAAAGCATAGAACAGACCCTTTTGAACAACCAGAGCCTTGCTGGACATTCCAGCATCACAGAGGAGTGTCCCTTTATGGGGCAAAAACTAAAATATTTTTCTTAACAGACAAGTCTATCACCATAAGACGATCCTAGTACAGGAGTTAAGAAGGGACGTACACATGCATCCATCATTGTTATGGTAATACAGGGTAACTAAATGTAGATGTTGATTTTTAATCAGTATTTAGGGATTACGTGGTAAGGTCCATGTGTGGCACAAATTTGGAGTTTGGGGTGCTTAGTAGATGTTTGTTTTCTCAAGGTGTAGTTTACTCTTTTATGCTACCTGTCATTTCTGGTTTAAACATCATCCAGGAAAATCACCTACACTGAACAGAAAACAGCTCCCTTACTCAAGTTTTATCCTTCCTCCTCTAAAATTGTCCTGAAATAACTTGTCCTGCTCTAGCTAAATGGTAATAATCTGTGTTTAACTCCAGAAGTTTATCAAGTCATCTTCTTTTATGCTGTGACGCTGTATATAGTGACATAAATACAGTAAGACGGGGAGGTTGATTTTTCTACATTTACTTCTACTCCATTTGAACATGATTTTCTGTACTGACGAGTAAATGGTATAGCTGTAGGGAAAAGAGTAGCAACCACCGTATTAATTTGCCAGAATTCTCATGCTGCAGTATCAAAAAAAATGCCAAGAAAGATAACAGTGCATGTTACACTGTTCCTTTCTGATGATAGCAAAGCTTCCGTCAACTAATACACAGACCCACTTAGGATTGCAATGCAGTTTGCAAGGGCGAGACATGACAAGGGGCTCATTGAACACTGCACAGAAGGTAAATGAAGTGTATATTTTCCAATCCCAATTGGAATTTTAAGTGAGTGGAATGGAATAAACTCAGTTTGGAATTTGAAATAAATTCAGCCTGGAATGTGTCTTAGAGACCAAGGTTTACACAAGAGCTATACAAACCTCTCAGCACGAAGCATGACACAAGGTAACATTTTCCTGGCATCTTACGGCCAGATACGGATTTCTGAAGGACCAAGTCACAGACATTTGGCCAAGAGCTATTCGTTTCTACTTAGGGAAGGAAATGTAGACTCTTATTAATATCTTGAGACAGGAGTAATATTCAACCTGGTAGACGGAGTGACTTCCACAGCAGGTGGTATCTTTGAGTGTTATCAATAAAACATTTTCATCATTTATTTCCATTTTTCTTTCTCTTGGTGTCTGTTTCAATAGTTCTAAGTAATTTCACCTACCACACATAGCAAAATTGATTAGAAAATAGAAGTGGTTGGAGAAAACACACAAGAGTCAACTTGCTATAATTCAGGAGTAACCACCAGTAGCAGTATACCTACCCATTGCCAAAGCTATTTTCTCAAATTATAGCTTCTCCTGAGCCAGTAGCTTTCCAGGGGAATCATAAAGGAGGCTAGACTTTGTATGCAAAGCTGAAGAAGCAAGTGGTAATTACATCATTTCCTAAGGTAAATTGAAGTCACAAAACAGTGTAATCTGCAAAGTTGAAAAATATGCGTATTTCTTAGGAGCTCAGAAATACTGGATTAGTTAGGCCCTAGTTAGGTACAAGGTGCTAGACTACAGAAAAGAGATCGTCTATGGATTAATACACTGGAAACGGGGGATGGCTCAAGAACAACGGAGAAAACAGAAAGGGTACAGGACTGTGGTCACCATGTTCATATGAGAGCTTGAGCGTTTCGGAAGTGAGATGATGAAGTGGGTGAGCTCGAGGAATGCAGGGTGTGTTGAAGTAGTAATCAGCTTCAGTGGATTGCTTGTTCTGAGTTTGTAATTGTCTGGAGGGATGGAATTAGCTCTTTGTACTGCATGTTACCTTTTCCCATTTTAAACAGTAGCTTGTGATTATTTAGCCCTCATTTTCATTCAGGTAAAACCAAGATAATGTCCTGTAATTCAGCAAATATTTGTTTTCCCGGCAGTGCCGGACCTTTATTATTACAGTTTCAGGGGCCATTCCACAATGTTTACAGTTTACACAGCTTGGAGCTTTCTGTATATTTATCCCTGGATTAGACTCAAGTAAGCTGATTTTATCAAGCCACCGGGTAATTCTGACCAGGTCATCTAGCGATTTTAGTATTATATTGTTGCCGCAGACCTGTATACATCAAGAATTACTGGGTCACCAGTTCACGGAAATGTTTTTTTATTATGCACACGCTTTCAGCATGTGTCTGTTGAAGGTAGGGAGAAACAGTATTGCATGATCTACTTTACTGCCAATGTTAGTTAAATAAAAGTAGGATTTCAGGGATGGCCCAGTTGTATCTTCTTAAACTTAAGTGGTAATGCAGCGATTCTGTGGAGAAACAAGAGGTCTTTGAGTAACTGAACAGTGAGATGAAGCAACTGTGTCCTTCAAACCACATCCTTCCTGCTGCCTGTGGGAAAGGTGTGGTATTTGTGTTGCACTCTGAGTACATGCAGAATAGATCTGTGTGTATTTCCATAAATAAAAGGACATTGTGTGGGCGTTTGGCACCTGCAGTGGCAGGAGCAGTTGATTGCTTCCGAAAGCTTTGTTCCAACTCCAGGTTCAGCAGGACTTTAAACACTGAACGAGGATCTGGGCACTAAAGATATGTACAGAGGAGACCCATGAAAGCAATAAGTTATGAAGAGCAGGGCAAAGACTTACAAAATAGGTGACAGCCATGTCATTACTCCAGTCAGTACGGTTCTGGGCAAGGGATCTGGCGTGCCAGGTATTCAGCCTGCAGACCGACGAGCCGTGTTGTGACATTTTGAGTTACTGCTTGTTGTTTCCATGAGGATGATCCACGATATGGAGAATACAACCGTATGTTTTGCTAAAACTGTACCCTATTTTCTTTGCTTATATTGTTCATCTCATGTTCAGAAAGCCGCTGGTAATGAATGATTTCATCACTGACTCAGAGACAGAGTATCATCCAATCAAAAAAAGAAGTTTAAAATAGAATTAAAATTTGTATTAAAAATTAAGCTTAGACTATTCAAATAAAATTAAAATGTAGCCATTTGGCCCCTGCTTCCACAGAGTTCAAATCCGGACCTTTCTGTTTATCAGATAGTTACCGAGTGAACAGACAGCTAAGCATGCGCCTGTTTCCATGCTCCTCATATTTCCAAATGCTTAATCCCAAGCCTTAAGAGATTTGTCTATAAAGATATGGGAAATTTGGGGGTTTTCTTTTTTAGATTTTCTGTTATGTGATTCTCCAGAGCTTTTACTCTAAAGTGCACAGATAGGCATCATTTAAAGAGAAAACAAAGTCTTACTTAACTCGTGTTGGAAATCATGAGTCTTGTTAGACCTCCTCACATGTGATCAACGTGGTCACCTCCTGGACTATAATGAAAATAAAGAGAAGTGATAGCCCCTTAGGTTTATTTAAATGCAACTTTTTTTCTTTGTGAATAAAATTTCCTTCTGAAGCATCTATGGCAGGGCATGATCTTTTTGAACAAGAATATACATTTTTAGATTTGTTTTATTTATACTCAACTGAAATAGCGTTGAGAAAGACACATATTTATTTAAGCAGGCATCTCCCTAAATTATTATAATATTGGAATTATGTACTGTGGAATTTTAAATAATCATAATTTTATTGAAGTGACCCAATTAAGGGAGGACTCATTTGAAGGGTGGGAAATGTGTCAGAAGCCCAAACTCTTTGCACTGTAATGATGCCTATTTCTTAGAAAACTCAGTGTGTTTTATTTCTTAGAACAGACACAATCAAAGCAGCTGTCTAATTCTGTGAGTGAAATTCTCTTTAGAGGAAATGCTGAATACAGAAGATGAAGTTAGTGGCAGATGAGAAAGAAATGTCCCTCTCCACCTCCCCTTCCTGTATGAGTCACCTTCCCTCCATCCCACCACCCCTCCTTCCACTCAAATAGTTCTGCTTAGATCAGAATTCCTGGTATTTCAGGATCAAGTGGGAAGAGACACATTTAAATGAGAGGTATGACATTAAACCTCAGGAATGGCATTTTCATGGCATTTTTATGTGTTTTGAGTAACCATTAATATTTTCAAGGCTTCTAAAACATAATAAAAGTGCGTAACCCATAGATATATAAATGTATTTCATTAATAGACTGAGAGGGGGGTTCTTCAGCTACCCGATTCACTCATTCAAGAAGAGAGGACACAAGAACTCCAGCAGCGAAGTTTATTGCCTGAAAGACAGAATGGCTGTCTCTAAAGGAGAGGGCAGCAGTGGCAGCAAGGGGGGAGCTGTTTATAAAGGAAATTGAGCTGGAAGTTGGTCCCATGACTTCTATGCATTACGAGGTTCAGGAAGAGGGGGTGCTGATTGGATGGTTGAAAACAAGTATGTCTTGTACATTTTCTATAGGTTGAGCTCAGCTGGCGCCGAGTTGCCGGCTGATGTAACATATAAGGTATGCAGGTAAAGGGAATTAGGTACCTTTTATGGTAAAGGTAGGTTACCTTTGCCCTTTATGGTTGGGTGGCTGGTCGTTGCTAGGGGACCTATCTAGGATGAGGGTCACTGGAACAATGGGTGGTTTTCCCAGTAACTGGAACACAGTTTTCTTAGAACTAGGTTGCGGGTGAGGCCTTGGGGCAATTCAAGGCTGGGGTGCAGCTGCTGCAGGTGATAAAGGGGGGGGCTTACTATGCCCGGAGGCAGTTCTGGGGTCTAACATTCCGGAATTTTTGTTTTATTTTCTATGTGGGGTGTAGGGGATGGGGTCGAAGTGTTGGATCATTTGGCTGCTTCGTGCGGGAAAAGGGGCGAAGTGGCGATGGAAAGGGCGGTCGAGGGGGAGGGGCGGCGGAGTAGGGTTGATGGTTCCGGCTTCTGTTAGCGCTGTGTTGTCTGCTGACAGGATCTTCTTCTGTTGGGAGGCGGTGGTATTCCTGCATGATTAACGGTTGATAGTTTGGTTAGTGATTTTGAAATTTGAGTTTGAATGAGGTTTCTTAGGAAATTAATTAGGCAGGGAGCGAAGAGTAGGAGAAGGCAGAACATGATAATTGGCATGAGGAGAGGAAGGAGGATGTCTCTCAGAGGTGAAGAGACGGGCCATTATTTTTAGTGTATGTTTCTCTAAGTTTGACCTGCCGGACATAGGTGAGGTGCATGGGGGAAATAAGGTTTAGGCAAAGGATAAGGGCAAAGGGAGGTAGCTGTGAGCTTGTGAGAATACAGTGAGGAGAAAGATAAAGAGGGGGAGAACAGGCTGGAGGAAGGGAATTGATTGACAGCAAAAGCAATAGAAGGATCTTCTAGGAAGGAGACTTGCAGGGTGAGCATTCGGCTAGCGGGGAGAGTTCTTAGACTTTTGTGTGTTAATAATTCTGACAGGCGGCGTGGCGAGAAAATGGTGGTTGAGGCACCGAAGGTAAGTTTCCGTGCCTCTTAATGAAGGAGGGCAGTGGTTGCTAAGGTGCAGAGGCATGGTGCCCACCCTCGGGTTGTGTTGTCTAGTTGTTTTGACAGATGAGCTATAGGAGCTGGAGAGGTTGGAGTGGCTTGGCATAGGGTTCCAAGAGCAAATCGTGAGTTTCATTAACATATAAAAGAAAGGGCTTAGTAAGGTTAGATAGGTGTAAAGCAGGTGCTTGTAACAGAGCTTGCCGCAGGGAGAAGGAACGGCTGATGGGCTGCTGGGGAGGCTCGCAGACAGGGCCCTTGGCTGCCACATAGAGGGGGCGGCAAGTAGGGTGAAATTGGGGACCCAGCTGCAAAGAAAGTTGGCTAAACCCAGAAAGGAAAGAATCTCTTCTTTGGTAGAGGGGACTGGAATGTCCTGAAGCACTTTTTCCCTGCATAATGTGATGGCCTTTCTCCTGGAGTCAATAGGACGCCAAGATAAGAAACTTGTGAGGTGGAGAGTTGTACTTTTTCTGGGGAAACTCGATAGCCACAGTCAGAGAGGTGATTTAGGAGGGTGATGATATCTTGTCGGGAGATGGTTAAGGAAGGACTGCAGAGAAGCAGATCATCTACCTACTGTAGCAGAGTGGAGTGGGGGAGCGGAAGGTTCTGAAGGTCTCGTGCAAGGGCTTGTCCAAATATATGGGGGCTGTCTCTAAATCCCTGGGGAAGGACAGTCCAAGTCAGTTGAGTGGAGAAGCGGGATTTAGGGTCTGTCCAGTTAAAAGCAAATACATTCTGGGAGTTAGGATGGAGGGGAATAGTAAAGAAGGCATCTTTCAGATCAATAACAGAAAAGTGGGTAGCAGAGGATGGTACAGAGGAGAGTAAGGTGTCCGGGTTAGGGACTACTGGGTGGACGGGAGTCACTGCCTCGTTTATGAGGCAGAGGTCTTGTACTAGCCTAAAAGTCCCATTGGGCTTTTTTACTGCTAATATAGGGGTGTTGTGCGGGGAGTGCATAGGGATCAAGAATTTTTTCTCTAGTAGGGAGTGTATAATGGGCTGGAGGCCAAGTTGGCTGCGAAGCGGTAGAGGGTATTGGGTCTGTGACGGAAACGAGTGGGAGGTCCTTGAGGAGAATTTGCACTGGGGGACACTTGGCTACTGAGGGGTTAGTGGTGTCCCACACTGCTGGATTCACTAGGGTCGGGGACAGAGGTGGGATGGGACATGGGTGGGTTCACTTTGTAGACATAAGAGGCGATGGACCGTAGACGAGTCTGAGTTAAGCCGTTGTGTTGGACAGAAGGAGATTGAAGCTCCTAGTTTGTGTAAGATGTCTCTGCCTATAAGAGGCGTGGGACATTGGGGTACGATGAGGAATGAGTGTGTGAAGACTGTGCCGGTGATGGAGCAGATGAGCGGGGCAGTAGAAAAGGGCTGATAGGGAGTGCCACAGACTCCGACTATGGAAATATGAGAGCGAGAGACAGGACCTTTGTATGAGCACAGGACAGAGTAAGTGGCTCCAGTGTCAAGGAGAAACGAGAGGGTTGTCCCTGCCACTATAACTGTGACCTGTGGGCTCTGCTAGTCTTCCTCTACTAGACTGTAGAGGGACGCCGGAGATGGGGCCGAGACTGACTTTCACCCCCTCCCCAAGTCCTCTGCAATTTATAAAGCAAAAAAGGGAGGAATATAAGACTTTATCCTCCATTTACCCCATGGCCCCAAGCACATGGGCCGGTGAAAATCATGTCTGGACTTTCCTCACCTTATCTCTAAACATTTCACCCTACTCCTTAAGATCCAATCACCAACCAGATGGCTGCCCCACCCCTTAAGACCCAACCACCAACGTCCCCATAGTAACACACCCTACTCCTTAAAAACACGCCTCCTCACCCACAAGCTGCTGCTCTCCCCTTTCTGAGACAGCCATTCTGTCTGTGTGTCTTATAGGGAATAAAACCACGCTGACGGAGTTCTCGTGTCTTTCTTTGGGAGCGAGTCAGCCGGGTAGCTAAAGAACCTTTCATAGACAGTTCAAGTTCAAACTGAAAGTAAGAGGTTATATTTTAATGAAGTACAGAAGAACCATTCTCCTAGCATAGTAAAAAGAATGAAAAAAAATATTTTACATATTGTCAATAAAAATGAAAGACTGTTTCATTGAAATGATTCCTGCACTAAAAATTCATCATGAGATAATCAATACGTATTATCTTTCTATGGTATGGGAAATACAAAACAAGTGTCATGCAAATTACCTGGATGGGGATTATATGCACTAGTGTATTATATGCACACATGAAACAGTTGGAGAAAAATACAAACAAGACAAAAAAATTGAACAGTGTGGCATGAAAAAAATAAGTGTTGCAGAAGATGAGGAAGGAGAACTGGAGTTGATGTCGAAGATTCCCAGGACCAATGAGCTGATTTTAAGATGGCCCTTGAAAATGGATAAAACCTGCCCCTCAACAAAGGGTAAAGAGAGGCATTCCAGACCATGAAATCCTAGAAGAAAATGAAAAATAATTATTTTTCCAATTCATATTCAGCTTTTGGTTCAAGCGACAAGCATCTAGATACAACGCAACTTATTTGACCTTTTCCTGCACAAATCATTCAATTTCTTTAATGTTCCAGCCAAAGTCTGTGAAGCAGTGCAACCACTTGATTTTGCCAGGTGACTTAAAAAGATGTAGTCAGCTGGAAAATGCTAAAAGGATTGACTGAAACCAGCTTTCTTCCAGTCTTGTAAAAGTGCCCTCGTTGCAGTCAGGGTGACTTGGCAGCTAACAAAATGAGCCCAGTGAACGCGTTCCTTGGTACCCATTGGCCATATGCGCCTACCCACTCACACAGACCCTGTTAGTTGCATGAACAGATATTATTGCTACTTTCCCCCAACCCCTCCATTTAAGTACTGTTTTTATCAACTTACAAAATCTGTCTCCCTGCGGTTTAATAGTAAAAAGGATAAAACAAAATCCGAGACTTAGATTCTAGTCGTCGTTATTGCTTACGGCACTTATGACTTCAGTCAGGTCACTTAACATATCTTCAACTTAGTTTTCTTTCATTGAGCACATTTTACTCATTAATCCCACTAAGCAATGCATATGCCTTTTCTGCGATGCAAGTGTACTGGAGTTAAGAATCTTCATTTTTAAAGTAGATAACTGTATACATCTCATTTAGAGCTGAATTACTTATGATTATCATTCAAATGAATTCATTCTAGCCTGGAAAACTATACATTTGTTTTAAGAACATCCATTAACCTGACTGTACCTTGTTGAATCTCGTATTTCTTTTACTTTGGTTTTTTAAATATGAACCCATTGCAGGTAGATATAGAATAGATATCATTTAAGAGATTATACAAAATTGAAAGGGAGATAAAAGTCTAACTAGTTGGTTGACTGTGTCATGCCTATAATAATTTGTTTTGATGGAGCTTGAAAATTCCTTGTTGATGCACAGATTGTACCTAGATTAGCACTTGGAATCAGTAGAGATTGGTGAATTTACTCAATATTCTCTACTTTCTATCCCTTGTTTCCTCTGCATGATGTGAGAAATATTGCTGAATTGCAGTGATAGCTAAACCTGCTTTCATGAAGAAGAGATCATTACTGCAATTTGTTTAGCTGTATACAAGACATCAGAACTGTTCTTTACCATAAATACTAAATATATGAGACAGCTCCTGTCAGTAAGCATAAAATGGTACCTAAGTAATATCTGCAGATACTTTATTATGAAGATAACATTGTTTTCTAACGTATAACTGAATTATAACTTTCATTTAAAAATTTTTTAATATCTTGTCAGTATTTTTCTTTGGAAGGTCAATAGTTTACGTTATCTTTAATGGTGATGATATGGACAGATTTCGTTTTGCTTAATTTTGGACTTGAAGTCTTCGGCTTTGTCTTTTAAATGCTCAGTGGGACAGTAAAGCCTGACAAATTCAACAATAAGGCAAATTTTATTATGCCCCTCTACTCCTATTACCAAACTATATCACTACGACTTACAATAATAATAGCTAACGTACACGGAACGATCTGTGTGTGCCAGACACAGTGTTTGGGACTTCACGCAATGGATCTCCCCACACCATCATGTGTAGGATGTAAGGTGATTAAATATGATCCCAGCCCCTGGAACAAACTGTAGTAGATGTTTCTAGAGCTAGAAACATTGCTGCGGCCAACATGACTGGTCCAGGGCAGATGCAGCCAATTTGGGGGCCCTCTTCTTCTCATCACTTAGACTTTACTGATTCCAGAACTTAAATATGAGGGCCCATGGTGTGGACCAGTAGCGTTTTGCATCCTTACAGTTTAATTGAGTGTCCGGTTGTGGAACTTGCCAAAACTCCAGGGGCTTTCACCACAAGAAGTCAAGAAACAAACTCCGTTTCATGAATGGTTATATTTTGGCCCTCAGTCGATATTCACTGAAGCCAAGCTGTACAGTCTGTTACTTTCAAATACGATTGAAAACTACAAATCTGCTCCTTTGTCTCTATCCAAATCAGTTTTGGCCAAAGCTCAAAGTCTTGCTTTTGCTGGCCATGTCATAGATGCTGGGCCAATGTCAACTTGGCAAGAGTGTTGACTTAGGAGGACATGAATACATCCTGTCCTTTCAAACCTCCCCGATTTCCAGAAGTATGTCTTGAGCTCTTAATGGAGTGCATAGTGTAAATGTAATTCTCTTTATTAAGTCATTTGTTGGTAAGACACAAGACGAAGCCCAAATAGTATACTTGGGAGGCTCATGTTGGCAAAAGCAATCTTTTTTTTTTCTTATAGTATTCTTCAGATAGAGCTCTATCACAAGACATGGCAGCGGTGAAGAGTCAATTTTAAAATTATGGATTAACAGGTTGAAGTCCAGGCTTTGCCATTTATTTCATTGTGCCATTCATTTAATTTAACCTTGGAAAGTTACTTCACTTAAGCAGAATTTAGTTCCCTTACTTGTGAAATGTGTACCCCCATAGGGCTGTTGTGGGATTCAGTGAGATTGCACATGTAAAGTGCACAGTTCCTGGTACGAAGAACACAAGAATTGCTACTGTTAGAACAGTGTATAATAATGAATCCCCAATCCAGCATTTTCTCCACTTGAATGCTCCAAACATATCTCAGATAGAGCTCCCCTGAGCCATTTGTGTCATATTTCAACTTTTCACCAAATCATCTAAAGTAGAAATTCTAGTTGCTTGCTCTTCCTTGCATATCCCACACATATTGCCAAGGCCTTATGGGCTTACTATCTATGTATTCCTGATTCTACTCTTGTCTGCATTCTTATAATGGTGCCTCACTTCAGGCCCTGTCATCTCCAGATCTGATGGCCAAAGCAGCCAGTTAGTCGTTCTCACATCTAACCTTGCCTGACCTTGTTCCTCACTCCCTCCCCAGCACTGTCCCTCCACACAGTTCTCTGGGACTCCTCCTGTCACCTGTACGTGCAAGACTAAGCACTTGGGACTGGCCACTGTCTTCGATCTCACCGCTGCCTCCCTCTCTATCGTAATTCCCTTCCACAGCATACTTGGTACTTTGGAAGTCACTTAGGAAATGAATTTTTTTAATTATTTTTCTATTAGAAACATTCTAGCTTTATCCTTGTCTTGCAAGGATTCATGGCACTGTATTTTCTCTGCTTTTGTAGTATTATATTAATAATATACTGTACTAAATGATCGTATTGTTTTTCCATCATCACAAGGGTTAAATTAAAAGTTGGGAAATGAGTATTAAGTAAGAACTTAGAATCACTGAGTAACAGATATTTGTTTCCAAAATTTTATATGTTCAATGAATAAGCATATTAGGTAGAAATATGCATACACAAACTGAAATTTAATATACTCTTACTTAAGATGGATGCAGATATACTAGAGTACATACTAAAGTAATTTTTTAAATACATTAGAGAATATATTTTTTATATACTAGAGTAATTCCACCCTGGGCAGCCTGATGTACCTTTTATTTGTTTGTTTCTGTCTTGTTATGGGACATGACAGTTGTTTTTATCGACATTCATACATTTTATGACAACTCTCACTGCCTTAATAAAGGTAATGTGGTGGCCTCATCTATTAGATTTTAAGCTTCTTGACAAAAGGAAAACTCTTATAACTGTGAATTCCCACTGTGCTTAGATAGGCAAAACATACTGTAACCAATCTGTAAATGCTGATTGAGGGTCAGACTGTGAATTTTGATTATTTAACTAATAATAATGAGAATTTTGCTATCTGGATAAATGCTTTAGAAAGAGTCTGTGTCCTAAAATCCAGCCTAGAATTTTCAAACTACTTCAAGAGGGTCAAGGTAGATAAGTAAAAAAATTTTTTTAATTTTTTAAAAATGTTTATTTGAATTAAAATGAGCAAATATGTAGTTTGATTATTGAGATGTGTACATTGTCCTCTTTTTAAAATTTTTAACCAATATCATAAAAATTTATAAAACACTCCAGTGGCAATATCTTTAAACTCTTCCATACTGCTGGAGTCCAGCGCAGGAGTCAGCAAACCACAGGCCTCAGGTAAAATCTGCCCCACGGCCTGTTTTTGCAAATAAAGTTTCACTGGAACACAGCCATGCTCATTTATTTGCACACTGCCCAGGACTGCTTTTGTGCTAAAACGGCAGAACTGAGTATTTGCAACAGAGGCTGTAAAATAGAAACTTTCAGGCCCTTTAATGAAAAATTTGCTAACCCTTGATCTAGCATATTAGCTGTGAATTCATTATATCCATGGAGCTAATGCATCATATATTATTAAACAAGGCCCCATTTGTTAGCCATTTAGTTGTTTTCTGTTTTCCTATATTTTGACTGATTCTGATTTACCTTTTCAAAAACATGACCACCATATTCTTTAAATTGTAAGTATTAAAGTAGCTCTTATCTAGGGAAGGCTACCAAGTGGTTGTACTAGGTTTGGGTGAATAAAACTCACCTTTATAGCCTCAATAATTATCTTCCTGATTCTCTGCAAGGCACATGGTGATATGTAGTGGACAGAACATTTAGTTGAAGTCAATGGGCATTAATCCTGTTTTTGGCTGAGCGTTAAGTCCTGTGCAATCTCTATTTCAGCTTTCCTTCAGTGAAAACAGACATGACAATAAATGCCTTACAGAACCACCTCCAAGAAATGATGTTCTGATGAAACTGTGCTTGTGAGGAAATAAGAACGATTTCGTAATTATTATAATGATGTCAGCATCTCGCAGCGCCTGAGAGCAGCACTCATTATTTATTTATTGTTATTGTCTACATTAATAATGATGCAGCAGAGAATCGTAGGTGTCCTGGACGGCTGCCAGAACAATAGTTAAGAGTAGCCTATAGGGTTTACAGCCCTGGGTTTGAATCCTGGCTCCACCACTTGCCCCCCTCAATCACTTTACACACACTAGTTAAATTCTAAGTCACAGTTTTGTCATCTGTATAATAGGGATAATAACAGTACCTAATCATAGAGTTACTGTGAAGATCAAATGGCAAAATCCAAATAAATCTCTAACAAGGTACTTGGCATGTAGACAGCTCTCAGTAAACGTAAGTTATTACCACGAATTAATATAAATCTTAAATGAAGAAGAATAGTCTGTTTTGAAGGTAATTCTTCCTGGAAGGTCTTCATCTTCTGCTTGGATATAATTGCAACTCTGAGTATCCTGACCCTGACCCTAAAAGAATGAATATTAAAATGTTACTTCAAAATGTCAGTTGCATAATGCCTTTGCCAGTTGAACCCTTGACAGTGAGACACTCTCTCTGACCTTTTTTGGTATCACCAATTGTTTAAAAGTCTCTGATTTTAAAAAGCTTTTGTGCTACTTTTCCTTGGTACTTAATACAGGTTTGGAATCGGGTGCTATAAAAAGTATTTGGCTGTATGTGCTTCATAATGAAAGTAATTTAATTGGGCACTCTGCCTCCACAGATCAGCAAGGGTCAAAATGACTTTTTTAATACATGAGAGAAGGGATGTAGAAGGGGAAGAAAACCAACCTCACGTTTTGCTTTCAGCGCTGACTTATGCATGCTTCATTAAGGCCAATGGCGAGTCTCCCACTTTGCGTGTTTGCAAACCTGCTCCACTGACAGACAAGTTCTCCACATGCATTCTCCTAGAGTGGAGAGGTAATCACCCCACATCTGCTTAGTAGGCACCTGCACAATTTGACCATCCTGGGACAAGGGCACCTTAGACACACTGTGCCAAATACACTTTCTCTTTTTGTGTCAGGAATTCTTGCTGCCTTTGAAAATTCCATGTGAATTTTTCCAAGATAGCATTTGTCACTCTGTAAGAATTCAAGAGAGATTGGATTAAAGATGGCGGCATGAGAGGTGAGACACAGGCTTCCTCCTAAAACCACATATAATACAAAAATGTAATTAATACAACTAATCCTGAAAGAGCAACAGGAAAGAGGACTGAGCCAGACTGCATACACCTGGAGAAAAGAGCAGACCTCACAGAACAGGGTAACATACCAAAGCTAAGCCTGGCAGGACCCAAGCCCTTCCCCCACCCCCGCTCACTGGTGGGAAGAAGAGAAACTGAGCAGGGAGGGAATGGAGGCCTGGGACTGCTGAATACCTAACTCCGGAGATCTGCTCTGGGAGCACAAACCTACAATTCATGGTGCTTGCATGATACTCTTGTGATTACGGGGTTGGAAAGTTAAGACAGGTAGAATTCCAGCTGCTTGTGGAAAGCAGGGATCCGTATCTGGCTGCTCTGGGACAAAATAAAGGTGGGCAGTCAGAGAGATGTCCTAACAAGGAAGCCCTTAGCAAGAGGTCTGATAAAAGGGCAAGGATTGCACAGAGCTTACTGCTCAGGAGAGAGGACAGGTAGACAAAGTTGTCCATGTGCACTCTGCCCAGCAGGTTGGGAACTTTGCCGTATACACTCTTATATTTAAGGAGGAAAAGAAATCTTCCTCCTAAATGATCTTCAGGTGCTCCAGCTCCCTGGCTGCTTACACAGCACCAAGGACCCCCTCCGTGATACGCAGCCTAATGCGTCTTTCTTCTGGCCAGCCCCACCTGGTTTGCAAATGGGGAAACCCTACCCTGGCATTAGCCCATCCAGAGAGAAGAACGGGCTACAGCAACTACAAACACAATGCATAGAGGCTTATACCTGTGTGCTCAGCCCACTGGTTCAGGCAATGGAGACAGGCATAGCAGCCGGGTAGCAGGAAACAGCTCTTTGCTCCCCCAGGCACCAATACCACTCCCCTGTGACCCCTGATATTGCTTCAGGGGCTGAGCAGCTCCAGGAAGTAGAGCTTCTGGGCACTAGAGGGGGACATATACAAATATGAAATGCCAAAGGAATGTAGTTCAGAGTAAAACTATTAATACCACTCCTGAGAAAGATTTAAATGACATAACTTCATGACTCTTCCTGAAAGGGAGTTCAAAATAAAAATCATTAACATGCTCATGGAGGTATGGAAAGATATTCAAGAACTCATGAATGAACTCCAGTCGGAGATCCAATCATTGAAGAGCACAATGGACGGCATTAAAAGCATATTGGATACGGTGGAGGAGACGATAAATGAAATAGAAACTAGAGAAGAGGAATACAAAGAAACTGAGGCACAGAGAGAAAAATGAATCTCTAAGAATGAAAGAATATTGAGATAACTGTGTGACCAATCTAAACGGAACAATACTCTCATTATAGGGGTACCAGAAGAAGAAGAGAGAGAAAAAGGGATAGAAAGTGTCATTGAGGAGGTAATTGCTGAAAAATTCCCCAATCTGGGGAAGGAGATAATCTCTCGGACTATGGAGATGCACAGATCTCCCTACACAAGGGACCCAAGGAAGACAACACCAAGACATATAGTAATTAAAATAGCAAAGATCAAGGATAAGGACAGACTATTAAAAGCAGCCAGAGAGAGAAATAAGATCACATACAAAGGAAAGCCCATCAGGCTATCATCAGACTTCTCAGAAGAAACCTTACAGGCCAGAAAGGAGTGGCATGATGTATTTAAAGCAATGAAGCAGAAGGGCCTTGAGCCAAGATTACTTTATCTGGTAAGATTATCATTTAAATTTCAAGGAGGGATTTAAAAATTTCCAGATAAGCAAAACCTGAGAGAATTTACCTCCCACACACCATCTCTATGGTGTATTTTGGAGGGACTGCTATAGATGGAAGGGTTCCGAAGGTTTAGTAGCTGTCACCAGAGGTAAAAAAAAAACCACAGTAAAGAAAGTAGAACAGCTAATTACTAAGCAAATGCAAAAATTAAAATAACTATCTCCAAAGTCAATCAAGGGAAAAACAAAGAGTACAGAATATGATACCTAATTTATAAAGAATGGAGGAGGAAGAAAAAAAAACAAAAGAACCTTTAGATTGTGTTTGTAATAGCATATTAAGTGAGTTAAGTTAGACTCTTAGATAGTAAGGAAATTAACCTTGAACCTTTGGTAACCACGAATCTAAAGCCTGCAATGTCAATAAGTACATACCTATTGATAATCACCCTAAATGTAAATGGACTGAATGCACCCATCAAAAGACATAGAGTTACTGAATGGATAAAAAAACAAGACCCATATATATGATGCCCACAAGAGAATCACTTTAAACCCAAAGACATACACAGACTAAAAGTTAAGAGATGGAAAAAGATATTTCATGCAAACAGTAGGGAGAAAAAAGCAGCAGTTGCAGTACTTGTAGCAGACAAAATAGACTTCAAAACAAAGTGACAAGAGACAAAGAAGGACAATACATAATGATAAAAGGGTCAATCCAGCAAGAAGATATAACCAATATAAATATCTATGCACCCAACACAGGACCACCTACATATGTGAAACAAATACTAACAGAATTAAAAGGAGAAATACAATGCAATGCATTCATTCTAGGAGACTTCAACACTCCACTCACTCTGAAGGACAGATCAACAAGACAGAAAATATGAAAAGAGACAGAGGCACTGAACAACACAATAGAACAGATAGACCTAACAGACATCTACAGAACTCTACACCCAAAAGCAGCGGAATACTCATTCTTCTCAAGTGCACATGGAACATTTTCAAGAATACATCATATACTAGGACACAGAAAGAGCCTTGGTAAATTCAAAAAGATTGAAATTGTACCAAAAGGTTCTCAGACCACAAAGGTATGAAACTAGAAATTAATTATGCAAAGAAAATGAAAAATCCCACAAACATATGGAGGCTTCACAACATGCTCCTAAATAACCAATGGATCAATGACTAAATAAAAACAGATATCAAGCAATATATGGAGACAAATGACAATAATTCAACACCACAAAAATCTATGGGATGTAGCGAAGGCCGTGTTAAGAGGAAAGTATATTGCAATACAGGCCTACCTCAGGAAAGAAGAACAATCCAATGTGAGCAGTCTAAACTCACAATTAATCATTCTAGAAAAAGAAGAACAAATGAGGCCCGAAGTCCTTAAAAGGAGGGACATAATAAAGATTAGAGCATAAATAAATAAAATTGAGAAGCATAAAACAATACATAGAATCAATGAAAGCAGGAGCTGTTTCTTCGACAAAATAAACAAATAGATAAACCCCTATCCAGACTTATCAAGAAAAAAAGAGTCTATACAAATAAACAGAATCAGAAATGAGAAAGGAAAAATCACTACAGACACCACAGAAATACAAAGAATTATTAGAGGATACTATGAAAAATTATATGTTAACAAACTGGATAACCTAGAAGAAATGGACAACTTTCGAGAAAAATACAACCTTCTATGGCTGCCCCAAAAAGAAACAGTAAATCTGAACAGACCAATAACCAGCAATGAAATTGAACTGGTAATCAAAAACCTACCTAAGAACAAAAATCCTGGACCAGATGACTTCACCGCTGTATTTTATCAAACATTTAGTGAGGACCTAATACCCATCCTCCTTAAAATTTTCCAAAGAGTAGAGGAAGATGGAATGCTTCCAAACTCATTCTATGAGGCCAGCATCACTCTAATATGAAAACCAGGCAAAGACACCACAAAAAAAGAAAATTACAGACCAATATCCCTAATGAACATAGATGCAAAAATACTCAACAAAATATTAGCAAAACAAATTCAAAAATACATCAAAAAGATCATCCATCATGATCAAGTAGGATTTATTCTAGGGATGCAAGGATGGTACAATATTAGAAAATCCATCAACATCATCCACTACGTCAACAAAAAGGACAAAAACCACATGATCATCTCCATAGATGCTGAAAAACCATTTGACAAAATTCAACATCCATTCATAATAAAAACTCTCAACAAAATGGGTATAGAGGGCAAGTACCTCAACATAATAAAGGCCATATATAACAAACCCACAACCAACATCATACTTAACAGCAAGAAGCTGAAAGCCTTTCCTTTAAGATCGGGAACAAGACAAGGATGGCCACTCTCCCCACTTCTATTCAACATAGCACTGGAGGTCCTAGCCATGGCAATCAGACAACACAAAGAAATAAAAGGCATCCAGATTGGCCAGGAAGAAGTTAAACTGTCCCTGTTTGCAGATGACATGATATTGTACATAAAAAACCCTAAAGAATACACTCTAAACCTACTACATCTAATATCTGAATTCAGCAAAGTTGCATGATACAAAATTAATACACAAAAATCTGTTGCATTCCTATACACTAACAATGAACTAGCAGAGAGAGAAATCAGGAAAACAATTCCATTCACAGTTGCATCAAAAAGAATAAAGTACCTAGGAATAAACTTAACCAAGGAAGTGAAATACCTATACTCTGAAAACTACAAGACACTCATGAGAGAAATTAAAGAAGATACCAATAAATGGAAACACATCTGGTGCTCATGGATAGGAAGAAGTAATATTGTCAAATGGCCATCCTACCTAAAGCAATCTACAGATTTATGCAATTCCTATCAAAATACCAACAGCATTCTTCAATGAACTAGAGAAAATCGTTCTAAAATTCATATGGAACCACAGAAGACCCCGAATAGCCAAAGCAACCCTGAGAAGGAAGAATAAAGCTGGGAGGGTTATGCTCCCCAAATTCAAGCTCTACTACAAAGCCACAGTAATCAAGACGATTTGGTACTGGCACAAGAAGACACCCATAGACCAATGGAACAGACTAGAGAGCCCAGATCCAGATATAAACCCAACCATATATGGTCAATTAATATATGATAAAGGAGCCATGGACTTACAGTGGGGAAATGACAGCTTCTTCAACAGCTGGTGTTGGCAAAACTGGACAGCTACATGCAAGAGAGTGAAACTGGATTATTGTCTAACCCCATACACAAAAGTAAATGAAATGGATCAAAGACCTGAATGTAAGTCATGAAACCATAAAACTCTTAGAAGATAACATAGGCAAAAATCTCCTGAATATAAGCATGAGCAACTTCTTCATGAACGCATCTCCTCGAGCAAGGGAAACAAAAGCAAAAATTAACACATGGAACTACATCCAACTAAGAAGTTTCTGTATGGCAAAGGACACCATCAACAGAACAAAAAGGCATCCTACTGTATGGGAGAATATGTCTGTAAATGACATATCCGACAAGGGGTTAACATCCAAAATATATAAAGAACTCACACACTTCAACACCCAAAAAGCAAATAATCCGATTAACAAATGGACAGAGGATATGAAGAGACAGTTCTCCAAAGAAAAAATTCAGATGGCCTACAGACACATGAAAAGATGCTCCACATCACTAATCATCAGGGAAATGCAAATTAAAACCACAATGAGATATCACCTCACACCAGTAAGGATGGCCAGCATCCAAAAGACTTAAGACCAACAAATGCTGGCCAGGATGTGGAGAAAGGGGAACCCTCCTCACTGCTGGTGGGAATGTAAGCTAGTTCAACCATTGTGGAAAACAATATGAAGGTTCCTCAGAAAACTAAAAATAGAAATACCATTTGACCCAAGAATCCTACTCCTTGGAATTTACCCAAAGAATACACCTTCTCAGATTCAAAAAGACACATGACCCCTATGTTTATTGCAGCACTTTTTACAAAAGCCCAGATACTGAAGCAACCTAAGTGTCTGTCAGTAGATGAATGGATAAAGAAGAGGTGGTACATATACACAGTGGAATATTATTCAGCCATAAGAAAGAAACAAATCCTACCATTTGCAACAACATGGATGGAGCTGGAGGATATTATGCACAGTGAAATAAACCAGGTAGAGAAAGACAAGTGCCAAATGATTTCCCTCATTTGTGGAGTATAACAACGAAGCAAAATTGAAGGAACAAAATAGCAGCAGACTCACAGACTCCAAGAAGGGACTAGTGGTTACCAAAGGGGAGGGGTGTGGGACGGCGGGTGGGGAGGGTGGGGAAGGGGATTGAGGGGTATTTTGTTTAGTACACATGGTGCGGGGAATCATGGGGAAAACTGTAGCACAGAGAAGGCAAACAGCGACTCTGTGGCATCTTACTACACTGATGGACAGTGACTGCAGTGGGGTATGCGTGGGGACTTGATAATATGGGCAAATATAGTAACCACATTGTTTTTTCATGTGAAACCTTCATTAGAGTGTATATCAATAATACCTTAATTTTAAAAAAGAGTGAAAAAAAAGGAAAAGAATACAAGAAAAAAAAATATCTTTCTTCAAGGGAAGATACCCCAGCCAAGTTAATTTACATCCTTTTCACAAAATGCCAGCAAAATTCCAGTTAACCACCTCTCAACCTGTTGTCATTAAGTTTCCAATAAGTGGTGCAAACACCACGTTTCTCTTTGAATATACATGCACACTTCATGTCTCTTCCACTGAGAGAAGCCAATTTTAACACTCCGGCCGTTTGGGACATAGTAGGATATTAGAGAGTGAGACCTTAGGAGCTCTGGCTGAAATCCTGCCTTTCTGACTTAGGTAACCGTATGATGTACCTGTTTATGACTAAGTCTGGTCAAGGAAGCAGCATAGATGCACTGATAGCAGGGAACTGGGTCTCCTGGAACACACCGTGTCCATCTGGCTATATTCCTCACTCAGTCTGGTTGCATGAGTCCTTTAAATCTGTCCCATATTTTATAAGTTCATAATAGCAGTTAAGTATTGTATAGACAAGTTGCTTCTCAAAATAATTTAAATTGACAACTCTCTATATAATATGAAGTAAAAATGTTATATTCCCTTATAGTTGAAGGTGGTGCAATTCATGAAATAACTTCATCCTTTCCCTTGAGCATATTCCCAAATTAGAGTGGAAATTTGGGGCACAAAGTCTCTGTTTTTCATTCTAAATCTGATTCAAGGATGTGCTAACCTCTTCATCAAGCAGATAGGGTCTCCACTGTACAGCATGCTCACACGCATGCAGACACACTCATATATAACCTTGGAGCCATCAAAAGGACCATGATTATTATTATAAATGAAACCAATACAGACACATACACTCAGTCCTTCATTCAGACTGTTCTGACTGCGCATTGCTTTCTAGCGTTACCTGGACCAGCAGTTCTCAACGTATGATCTGTTGAGCCGTGTGTATTTCCTGACCCTTTCAGGGGGGCACCAGGTCAGAGCTCTTTCTGATAGAGCACTCAGATGATCTGCACTCTGTTGACGTAGACGCTAACTAAGAAACGCAGTAGGAAGTTAGACTGCTAACTCCTTAGCAGAAATCAAGTCAGGGATCCAAAACCATACTAGGCATTACACTCTTCACAGCCCCTTGCCCACATGGATTTCACTTAAGAATCTTTGTGATGAAGCCATTTTTTAAACACGAGCTAGTTTTGTAAAATCTCAGGAGTACACATCTTTTTAATGTTCTGTGTGCACGGTGTGAAGTAGGCCTAAATTTCTGTTTCATACTGAAATGTGATGTTTGTCTTAGAAAAAAACATGCATGCTCGTTTGGGATGCATGCTAAACTAACCACTTTTTTCATGGAGCATGAATAATTCTTGAAAGAATAACAGATAAATTCTGGTTATTCAGTCTTGGGTATCTTGCAGATATTTTCTGAAATATGAATGAAATGAGCTGTCACTTCAAGGGAATTAGTTGACAGTTCTTGTTACCAGTGGTAAAATTTAAGCTTTCAAATGAAAATTAAAATTTTAGAAAAAATTATATCCACCTGTGAGTTTGACAGCTTCATAATATTTAAAGAGTTTTCTGATGAGACTAGTGGTGATACTAATTAGTGTGACTTTTTTTGTATTATATAATGACACATGTTGAATTACGAAAGAGCTGCATAATTCAGTGAGTTAGCGTTTTAAGAAATGTAAGATATCACAAAATAATTCAAAATGCAATGTATTTTAATATAATATAGTGTGAAAACTTACAGATATGGTTTTAGATTCCACATTGCATCTCATACTTGAAAACTACTGTTGAGTTTGTGTATTTTCAAAGTAAAATACATACAATTATCTGAAAAAAAGAATTAAAATTCTGCTCTCCTTCTAACTATATATCTTCCTGAAGGTGGAGTTTCTTCATGTATGTCAACCAAAATAATGCATCTCACAACAAACTGAATACATAAGCAGAAATAACAATCTAGCTATCCTCTATAAAGCCAGACATTAATGCCGTTTGCAAAACAAATTGCAAAACATTACCACTCTTATTAATTAAGTTTTGTTTTAGAAAATACAGCCACTTTTCAACAAAAACATGTTACTTGTATTACCATGTACTGGCTTATTGTTATTTCTAAATAATTTTTTTAATTCTGTTTTAACTTTTAATGTGGTAAATATTGATATATGTATATATAGCCATATAAACAAAAGGTCTTTGGTGTACTCAATAACTTTCATAGTGTAAAGAGGATTCAAAACCAAAAATTTTGACAACCAGATATGGGGAATGCAGATGCAAAGACTCTCCACCCCCACAGCTGAATAAAGGAAGTAGAACAGACAATGCAGCTACTACATTTCAAGTGACCTGAAATAGGAATCTGTAAGGAGCCTATGGGAAGAAATAGGCAGGACTTCCAGCTCACAGGGGTGGGACAGGGAAGACTTCTTAAAGGAAATTCCACTCTATCTGCATCTCAAAATTTATCTGAATCTTGACGTGTATTTGAATCTTGGAGTTCAAGTCCATGTTAGGCTGATAAGGACGGGGTGAACATTCTTGCAGAAAGAACAGTTTGTTCATAAAAACTGATGATGAGATAATATTCTGTGTTCTGGAAACTGCAAATGTAGGCTGCACAAGCAAGCCATGGGTGCTGAACTTGCATATGGTTCGGACCATGGGGAGAGCAATTGAAAGATTCCTATTGTAGAAGAGAGCTTGAGCCAGTAGCCTAGAAGCCCATGTGGGCATTGGAATGACTGACAGAGGGAGTAATACCTTAGGACTCCACTGCAGTGGTCCGAGAGAGGATTGATGAAGGCCTGTACTAAGACAGCAGTGTGGCCGGGCTGGGGAGGAAGAAGAAGTGGACTTGAGCAATGCACCGAAGTCAAGTTTATGGGACTTGATAACCAACTGAATGCAGAGGATGATGAAGGTGAAAAAATAAAGCTTTAGTTTGGCTTAGGTGGTTGGATAACAATGGTACCATTCTTTGAGTGAGAATAAAAGGAGGGGGGAAAAATAGGAAAAAGTGGTGTTGATTGATATACTTTAACATTTGAGCTGTGTTTAACAGCAGATCAAGTGGAGAAAGCCAATGAGCAGCTGAATGTCCATATATGTTAAGAGAAACCACAGAAGCTAAAGGTATCAGTCGAATCTGTGGGTCTGACTGAGGTTAGTAGCCAGTGGGTCTAGGCCTAGAACATAGCAGGGATGAAGATATCAATGTCCAAGGGATGGACAGAGTGAAGGAATTATACTGCAAGTGATACTGGCTATTGCAGTATTAGTCTTACTGAAGGTAGTTTTGTTTTCAACTTCCAATTAACCTGAGGTTGAAATTACAGAAAATCCCAGTTGGTGGTCCATTCATAACTGAAGAATCCAGTAATTGACTGTCTGTCACAGCTGGTTTTATATGCTATTAATATACCTATATCTGTATGCAGTCTTGCATGTGAGTGAGAATAAGAGAGGAGGGAGCGGGAAAGAGAGAGTAAAGGAGCACAGAGTGTGGTGAATGTGAATATACGTGGAAACTGTGAACATTTCCTAGTATAAATCTTCCCTTTTTAAGAATCTGGCAGCATTTAGGTAATTTAAAATATTTTAATTTTGGTTTAGATTCAAATGAATCTTTGCCAACCATTTATGATCTCTAAATAGCCATTAGGATTGTCCCTCAAAAGCACTCAAAAGTTTTTACTGCTGGCCTCAAAGATTTGCCAGAAATTATGGTCCAGAACTGAAAAGTCAACCAGTAGTTGCTATATGTGCCTGTGTCTTACCTTTTAAAATATATGTTACACTGCTTAATGAAGATTGTGATTCTAGAATATAAGAGCGGATATATACAATTTGGTTCCAGCATAATTATTTAGCAACCTTTAAATTTTTGTTTAACCCAGAAGAATCTAAGTTTAGAAAATGTTCAGTGACCTAGCCATGGATATAACTGCTTTAGCATAAGACTTTCTTCCATAGATTTGCCCATTGGTTGGCCTCCTCCCCACATGCAAATGAAATTCGGTGATTCATGTGAAGTTGCTTAAACTATATTACATTAGATGACCATAATTAATATCTCATTTTATTTGATTAATTGAGGTCATTTTAGCCAAAAAGAGGACCAAGTGTTATTTTAACATTGCTTATGTTCTTAGAAGTGATATTTTCCCTCCAGATATCCCCGTTGTCTAAATACCATTTTATTCTATAAAGATTTTGTCAGCTTATCCTTTCGTCATCTGTTTTCTTGGTCATTTAATCACATTGACCAAATTCTTCTGTTCCCTGAACTCTCTGCCTAGTTGAGGTACCTCCCTGTGGCCACTAATCCCAAAGCATACCACCAACTACCTCAACGAGCCTTGAGCCAAAGTGGAGACTGGGTCTAGCTCCAGCATCTGGACAGCTCCCCAAAGTATGCTTGTAGGACCAGACTCCAGGGACAAAATGGACACAGAGGAAAACAAAAACAAAGACTCCAAAGGCTTTTCCAGCTGTCTCAATGATTTATGAACAGAAGAAGATAATTGAGGCAAAAATTCTACTAACAGTGGGCAAATGGCTGTTTGTTTACTTTTACCTGACATAGTAAAAAGCATCCAAGAAGTATTTCCCTCCTATTGTAATTGTTATTATTATTTAGTCATTTTCAAGGTCAAGAGTCTTAAGTTAGAGGCTAGCAATAAATTTTTGTTGTGCTACCAACCTCTGTAGACACACATAAAAGTACTGTAATTTTATCACAAAGTGCATCACTTTAGAGGGAAAAAAATTGAAGGATGAGGATTAAATAGGAAATTGGACTGAGTCAAGAGGTAAATTAAAATATTAGTTTAAGTATAGCGTACCCTTATTTTCTCTATGTGGGGAAAGGTGAGAGGAGGGAAACCTAAGCATCCATGACTGATCTATCAGACACAGCTAGAACCTTCACAAATCTTTTTTTTTCATCGAAAGCACTTAAATAGAAAGCATTTCCTCTCTTATGCTTCTTTGTTTAAGATATTAAACTGTACTGAACTTAATTCTAGTTGTGGATTTAAATTTTATTTTTATTTAAGCCTTTTTTTATCAGAAATTACTGTTCCTTGCAGTTTCCACACTTTTATACAGTATAAAAGGTGATAGGCAATTGTCAGTTATTTCCATCTGATGACATATCTCTGGCTCTGCAAACGCCAAAGTTTTACTCATAAGAGGCAACTAACCTTATAGCAGTAAGCCCCCCAATCATTCAGATTTTGTTCTCTAAAATCATTTGCCATTTAAAGGAAATAATTCCTTTTGGAAAAATGGCTGGCTCTGGGTCTGGGACAGGAAATACGTTCATGATGAGCCTAGAGTGGCTTGTTACCCAGTAAGGAGGAAGCCAGAGACTGCTGGGTCATATCCCAATGACTCAGAGCCAACCTAAGTGGACCTTCACTAGTGAGAC
This sequence comes from Phataginus tricuspis, assembly GCA_029783875.1. Lineage (NCBI taxonomy): Eukaryota > Metazoa > Chordata > Mammalia > Pholidota > Manidae > Phataginus > Phataginus tricuspis. The sequence continues at coordinate 7,911,464 of JAQQAC010023241.1, forward strand.
ATGGGACAATTTGAAAATCAAAAAGTATATCCATATTAATTGAAATACATTCAATGTGTTATAATTCTATGGATTTGTAATAATAATACAAGAAAACTGGTAACTTTTGGAGGATGCTGGGAGCTCAACTCAGTACTCTGAAGACTGGTGAATAAAGACAAATACTCAAAAAGCCTCAAATTTTTCTGCTTTTGCAAGCTGTATCTCGGACTGTATCAAGTAATCGATGCAGCAAGTGCTACCTTCTTAGAAGAATTCTGTTTATTAACTGGTGAAGAAATGCTAAGCCTAGAATATCACTACTTTTAACCCATAAATGAAATAATGAATCTTCGAGGTAATCATCAATCACTTTCAAAACCATTAGCAGAAAAGCTGATCAGAAACTTACACAGTAAATAAATCAGGACCTTCAGAAAAGGGACAGCAGGTTGGGGAAGAAGGACTCACAGATTAAGAGAATTAAAGCCAAACAAATACAATGTGTGGACCTTATTTTGACCCAGATTTGAATAAACCAACCATATACTAACATTTATGATACAACCAGAGAAATATTATTAGTGAGCAATAGGGATTCTGTGTTAATTTTTTAGGTGTCATACTATTATAGTGGTGATATACCTGGGATCTGCTTCAAAACAATCCAGGAGGAAGAGAAATAGGTGTGAATTTCAATGAAATAAGATCGCCATATGTGGGCAGTTATTGAAGCTGGGAAATAGAATTCATTACAAACCTCTACATTGTATATGTTGGATGCTTTACATTACTTAAAATAAAAATAAATATTTTTTAGTCCACAGGGTGTACTAACTTGAAATACAGGGCATTTGCACTTGCTCCAAAAGGGTAGTTATAGTAGAATGGGAAAAGAATTATCATACTCTTAATTTACCTATTTTTGTAGGGGAGAATACAGGTATGCTCAGGAAGGAAATATATTTGCTCAGACACAGAAACATAAAACTTTATTATAAAAACCAGAGTGTGATGAGTTTATCACCTCAAAAGTCACACTGCTTGAGATCACTGTGACTGACCTCAAACTCAAATGGCCCCACACTGGTCTTCCTTCAAAGCAAAAGTCAAACAGTCGCTGTCATCACATTATAGATGATGTTGACTTGGTGAATGCATAAATTGAGTATTCAGAGCATATTGCCTGGCTCTCTCTCCTGTATTGCCAAATAATCGTATTTAGCACCATCAACCTGCCGTGAGTCCACACGTTTCATGTAGCTGACAAGTTTGAAATGAGAGACAATTTTCCCCTGCTTTAATGATTATTTAAAAATGATGAGCCAATTTAAAAATCATGGACTAGTTTTGAATGTTTTTGTCAAAACCTGACACTGTCAAACTTTTCTTTCTCAGACACAGATTCATTACTTTAGAATAAAATAAAAGCAGTGAATAAAAACAGTAAATAATAAACGAAGCTGTATTTTGGCTTGAGGTACACCTTGCTGTCACATACCTATCTCTGACCACGGAGAGTACATTTTTTGATCATTACTGCTTGAGGGCTGAATATAGAACTCAAGAAGTTCAATTACTTCTTTTTTCTTTCGTCCTTGGAATGTGCCATCCAGAGAAAACCACCTTCCCTATCATGAATACTGACAAATTAACATTATTATGTCATGTACACAGATAAATGCATCAGAAGAGCACTTATGCTGAAATAACCTAGCAGCTGAGACTAGCCGGGAGGATTTCCTTGGGGATGCATGGATGTGCCATAATGTTTGCTGGTCATACCCTTCAGCAGTGAAGAGTGCTAAACATTATGGGCATCCTGATCTCCAATTCCACTACCTTCTGCAGTGAGATTGGAGCCAACAGGACAAGGAGAACTAAACCATTGTTGATGTTCTGATGTTCTGAGAAAATGAGATCATCTAATAGAGACTGAACTCTTCCCATGTATCCCATGTAGCTCTAGTGCTTTTTAACATATCAACACCTTTAATCTTCACGGAAGTCCCATGAGGAGGCATTATTTGTTATTGCGGGCATATATGTCATATGAGGAACTGGTGTATAGGAAATAAGCTGCCCCAGAGCCACAGGCCAGGCTGTGATAGAACCAGAACTTATTTTCTGCAGAGGAAGCTGAATCCACCCTTAATCTCTACTCAACACAGCCTCTCTAAGGATGAATGAGTCATTACTATCAGCTAAAAAATAAGGTGTAGTTAAAAGCATAAACAGTCACCAAATGATGCAAGAAGACAAGAAGGAAGAACTATTTAAAATTTGTCGGTATATCATTACTGGACTGCATCTCTACTGGAACACTGCCCTGAACACCGATAACAGCAGCCTCAGTTGCCTTATCATGAGGACCACTATCGCTGCGAGAATAAAGGATTTACTTTACGACCTATCAGATGTTGAACCTTATGACTGTCAGATTAGCACAGAATGCTACAGATTTGCTTTATAGCGTAGATTTCAGACTCCATCATAATGTTTTGTTTCTGAGCATTTTCTGAGTTCACCGGAAGATCTTGCTGATGTTAGCTCCAGAACGGATGATACCATCAGATTCACGTCCAGCACTGAATTGGCAGCATTGAGTTGTTGATGTTCTGTTTCCTTAAACATAACAAAGTGTGATAAAGTGACTTGTAAAGAAACTGCCTATAAAAATGGCTGCAACTTGGAATGCACTTATAATATTCCATTGAGTAACCACAGAAATCAATTCTCTGCTTTTAATTTAGTTTTGCGTGAAAGTACAGTCTTGCTGAAAATGTGTGAATACATTTATATAACACATTTATATTTGTGTAGATTTACTGCTCCTGTGGAAGTATTTTTAAATGGCTTATTGTTTGGGGTTCATTTCAGGGATTTTTTTTTCTGGAAAGAACTAATTTCTGGGCAGTTAAGTATATATTTAACTTAATGTCTACATTTTCCACATACCTGTTACTTCACCAGTCAAAAGTATATATATTGAGAACAATGTGCTTGACTCTTACAGTCATTAGTCATCCAAGGCATATTTCCTTTAGTATATTATTTACCAGAATTGTTATCCCCATTATAATAAAATGTCAAAATGCCTTTTATAATTTAATTATTGTTCTTTATCACCATGAGAAATGAGTGTAGCCACTTTGTAAGGATCTCTTTGGACATCCACAGAAAATCTGAGCAAATGATGAGACTTAAATCTAACCACTAAATCCAGTATCAGTCGTGGCAAGTGTGATAATGTTACTGTTGGGACGATTGCTACGTATCACTTAAAGAAAAAACAAAACACAACTAACTGTAAGTGCAGGCATTCAAATGTGTCAAATGCCACTTACCACCCGGACACATAGTTCAAAGCTAGAACTCTGCCAAGTAGCTTTGATCTCGCTCGTTTTATTCGGAAGCCCTCTGCTCCTCACCCTTAAGATATAACCACTTTCTTCTAGCTTTTTTGTATCGCTGCTTTTTGCAGCTCAAACCTGGCACTGTGGGTTGACCTGGGCAGAGCAGTATTTTCCAGAGTAGAACATCACAAGGCCATGCGGCTCTCTTTGCTCTCTGGACTTGTTTGAAGTAATAGATAATGCAGAAAACTCTTCCTAAAATATCCCAACCAAGAGACAGTTGTGATGCATTACAGAGTTGCCTGTCAGAGTATCTTTGAGCTCATACCACTGGGAGTCACAAAAGAAGCAAACTGATCTTTCAGAATACCTGTGAACATTGTATTTATTTCTAATGGTCAATTTTTTTAAATGACTGGTGTATGTAGCTATTTTAGTTTGTCTTATTTCCTCTATTAGTGCCAGCAAGAATTAAGAGAACCACTCTCAGTAAGTAATAGTTGAGATTCAGTTTCTTTCTATGATAGTTTTGCAGCAAGGCACTGATGTAACTGAACTTTTTCTTGAACCATACTCTACATCTGCAATTTGGAAGTCAGTTTTTAGTTCCTTCTCTCTCAGCCTCATCTGCACCCCTGGTAACCCTGTGCCCTTCGTTTCCTAACTCTGATGCTGTCTGCAGTTGTAGAGCCCACCTCTGTACAGAATTAGAGGCCAGCTGGGGTTCTCAGTGCACAGGCATCCCTGTCCCATATGGAAAGCGCTGGCTTGTAATCAGCCCTGGGCTTAATGGTGGGGGCAGCAGGCAATCCCAGGCTGCCAGATGGGGATTATCACCCCAGGGCCAGGCTGAGAGAGGCTTCAGGAGCCTGGTATTGTGCCTAAATGGGAGACAGGGCATAAACTGATAACAGGGTGGCCAAAAATGGTTCCTTCCCCAGGAGGGTGTGACTCTGATCTTGGGTACGTGGATGTGGTCGGTGTGCCAGTAGAAACCTGTCACTAGATGTTCACACACAAGGAATGAAATGAGCGGGGGAGTAAAAGCCCAGTCAAAGTGGAGCCACACTTCCTTCCTTTGCCTAGTTCTCATGCCCTGGGGACAGAAACAGAACCACCCACCTTGGCACTCTCTCACTCAAAGGTTTGGAGAGAACCCAGTGCCCTTTGAAGAGCATTGTGCAAACAACAGGTGATACTTAGGGAGTTGTGCGTCTACAGCAAAGGATCGAGGACGCCCATCCCTGCTGGCCCTGTAAAAGGCAGGTGTCCTTTAAGATGTGTTTTTGAGGCAGAGCCTCCGTCATTCCTGCATTGTACGCCTTGCCTTTTCTGAGGCTGTTTCTGGGGGGTGTTCCCACTCCCCTCTTGGTCACCACTCACCATCCGTACCTGTTTCCGTAGATTTCAATCGTTTTATAAATGCTCGCTAGGGGAAGCACCCAAGAATAGACTTGCTGTTCTGAGCAGATTCTATCTTGGGACACGATGGGTGGAGAACAGCCAAGAACATTGTAGCAAATAGAAGTCCAGTTGGGCTTTTCAATTTTATGTATCTGACAGGGCACAGCAGCGCCAGCATGCATCGGCATTGGAAAAATGCGTTGCCCAGTGCTGTTTGAAAGCTCCCTGTCAGTTCAGAAGCACTTGAAAATGGGCATGCACTCGGCTCTGCTGCTCTGCTTGCAGGGCTATTAATAGGTGCTCGAGACTTGTACTGTATTGCTCTCCTTATCTGAGAGAAAAATCCAAAAGCTTTTCTCTTCCAAAACAGAATTGACCAGGCAATCTTTTAACAAAACATCCCGTAGTTGTTAAAACTTTGGTCAGGCGAGCTCAATCGCATTCGCTTTGCGGCAAGATACTTCCTTTGCGCAAAGGTAAGATAGGATTTATGTTGAATCGAGATGGTGAATGCTGAGGTTCCTGTCCCAGTCTGGGAACCAACCGACTCAGCTGTAATGCCGGGCATCGTGTTATCCTGCAGAGCTCAGCATTAGATAACCTCAGCAACGTCACGGGGAGTTTTTGGGAGGGGGACTTGTTTTAAGCCTATACTGGAAAACAGTGGGGCACCTCCCAGGCATCTCAGGGAAAACAAAGAAAATGATGTCAACAAAACTTAGTGTCTCTTTTCTTCGACAATCCAGTATTTCTAAAGAGTTGGTTTCTGTTCAGCTCTGCTAGCTTGGCATCTGGAGGCCTGTTGACTCTGCTCTTTGTCCTGGGACTTAACCCAAGAATGTGAGCTGCTTTACATGAAGAGCCATCCAGGGAGATGTTTGTAGGGGCTTTGCTTCTCCCTCAGCGTTAATGGAGTAAAGGTGCTTGTGTCCAAGTCAGAAGAGCCAAAGCGAAGGGAAATATTCCGGGAGGGGCAGAGCACCAGGCGGCAGGTGCAGCGAACAGTGAGCCCATGGGAGCCATCACTGTCTCTGGCAAGGTCACTCTCTGTCATACAACCTTCTTCTCCCCATCAGGGAATAGGATATTCCCTCATCCAGGAATTTTAGAGGTTCAAACTGAAGTTAAGAAAACTATTGTCTTTCAACACAACAACTTGAAATCTCTTCAAAATAATGCTGTCCAGTACTTTGCCCAGGACTTGAGGGAAAATTATGTCTTTTTTCATTATCATTGTTTATCCATTTTCGAAGCTGGAAGTTTGGAATTCTGACAAGATAGTCTAGGCACCATCTGAGATGCTTAAGCTGGAAACGTGAATGGGGCTTGCTCTGAGGTACCGCTGGCTATGAGGAAGTTGGCATTAAGGATGTTTTATACTGAGGTGAGGTGAAGGTTACATTTAGTCAAATTAAACCATTGCTGTTTTTAAAAATGATTCCCCCAGCTCTGTCTTATTATCATTCCCTGTGTTTCTTTTTCTTGACACTTTCATGTATTTTCTTCTCAGCTCTTTGTATGTGTTCTGTATGCCCTCTCATATCGTTTGAGTGAGACATCTGGGTTTGAACAAATAAATGAAAGGAATTTCATCGCCGAAGCCAGTTGAAGTTTGGCTGAATTCAATCAGTTAAGCCTTTTTATTTATTTACAATTAAGCCCCCGCAGCCCGTTCTCTTAACATTCACACAACACACACACACACACACACTTCTAAGTAAACATACCCAAAAGCTCTAGTTAACTTCACAAAGACAGAGTCCTGGTAGACGAGAAGAAAAAAGTCATACTTCTTTCTAAAAAATAAGTCCAATTTAATGTTGCCCATCAGTCTTATCGCTGCCTGTCCATCAGACAGACTGTGCGAGGCGAAGCCAGCCCCACAGTAAGGGGAGCCCTTCCTTTACACGTCTCCTGATTCGCTTGTGCTGTCACCATCTTCTCCAGCCACCGTCGCTGTGTCCAAAGCTTCGCCACCCTGCTCCAAATCTCTGGCTTTCCTGTTCTTCCAGAGGTCTGTTGCACTTCAGTTCTGACCTGCAGGCCCCAGTGGTTAGCATTAGTCGTTCCTTAAATAACTGGATATTTCTTTTTTCTAATTATGCATTGTATAAAAGTATCCATGAGTTCTGTGCCTCACAAGTGACAGATCAAAGTACACCACGAGGCATCTACCAGGAACTTGGTTTTGATTAGTCAAGACCTAACGTGAGAGTTGATTTTATAACATACTTTTGGAGAAATTTCTCTACACTTTTAAATTCCTTCAGTGATAACATGAATCCAAATTTTTTTCTGAAAAAAAAAAAGGTAAAACAATTGCTCTATGTATTTATCCTGAACAAATTGTTATAATTTTTGCCTTATCACTTCAGCACACATGCATTTTTTTTTTGTTCCTTCTCTGTTTATATAGCTTTGGCTGAACTTGATACAAGGAGAATTATATATTAAAAGGACACACAAAAGGGCTTTTAGCTTCCAGAAATGACAGACCCTTAAGAGAAAAACGAAGTTAGGGTAAGGACAGCTGAACCTAGGATCTTGGGTCTATCCCCTTACATTTTTCTCTTCTTTCCTTTGCTGGAGAGCTGGGGGAGGTCTTTGCTTTTAATCATGGGCAGGCTACAGTGGTTTTCTTTCACGAGCTCTCCTTGTTTCTTTCTTAGAGGATTGTAGGTTTGAGTTGTTCAAGGGCCGGTCACCTAACCACATGCTGATATGCTCCGCGAATGAGGGAGACAGTGGCAGTGGCCGCCATGACACCCTGATGGTAATTGCATGTCACTCTGAGTCAGTTGCCCCTTTCAGCCCCAGTTCATAGAAGATGGATCTTGAGAATCATAAAGATTACGGAATTTGTTCAGGGTTACACACTGCATAGACGGGAGGCTTCTATATCTAACTTTTCCTCCCCTTTTAGAAATCAGAGCAGGCATCACACCTTCCGGGAGGCTTCCTCAACCAGCCTCCCTGAATTGAAATCTGGTGCCGAGCTAGCCCGTCTTGCTCTCTTGTTGCTTCGCATACTGGTTCCTCTGTTGTCCAATGTCTACTTTCCGAGGGCAGTGGCCATTTTTCATTTGAATTTTAATTCAGAGTATCTAACAGAGCACCTTAATAACTGATATCACTTAATAACTGAGCTGCAGAAGAGGTGGTGTGATCTTAATGGAGGTGGCCTGAAACTAAGACCCCCGGGAGCTGGCACTGATGACAGGAGCAGCTGACCTTGATGGAGCAATTACATCCGAGGCCTCAAGCAGGCGCTTTACACATATAGCTCACACACCCCTCCGAATGAGGTATCTTATTTTTTATACTCGACAGATGAATGAACTGAGGCACAGTGGCTCCGTCCCAGTTTGGGACCACAGGTCCAGTATGTGGTAGAGCCAGGATTCGAGCCCAGATCCCAGGCACAGCTCTTAACCACCAGGTTTTAGTCCTTTTTCAGGGCACTCAGAGCTGAGCATTCCCTCCCTCCCCGCCTGGTGCCCTCTGTCGCAATGCTGACACTGAAACCTTCGCTCAGCACACAGTCACCGAGCTGCTGTGTGTTCTGGGCACAGCGGACAAGATGGGCCTCAGCCCTGCCAGGAAGCTCCTGTTCTGATAAGGAGGAAAGACAAAAAAACAATAATAATAAGTAATAAAACATATAGCATCTAAGTAGGTGATAAATCCTCCAGGGAAAAACAGAAAGAGGGAGGGTATGGCCTGGGAGCGGTTAAAGGGAGTCGCTACAGGGCAGTTTTAGGTAAAAGGGAGGTCAGGACATCAGGGAGAAGCTGACTTCGAGCGAAGGCCTGGGAGTAGCCGGAGGGCAGGGGGCTACCGAGGAAGGCTGTTCAGGCAGCGGAAAGAAAGGACCAGATGTCCTGAGGCAGGAATGCGAGTGGCTTGTTCAAGGAGGGCAGTCAGCAAGGGGAGGTTTACTGAGGTTTACTGAGACTGGGGAGGGTTTGTTTGGATGTTTTAATTTTGAGATGCTTATTGAATATCCACGGGGAGATGTTGGGAGGCACAGAGATAGACAGGAGTCAGCAGTGCCAGAGGGACTTGCAGGCTGGAACATACATGTGGAAGTCAGCAGCTCGTAGAGTGCTTAATTCTGTGGCAACTCAGGGAAGAGAATAAGGAACTTTGGGGGAACTGTCCGTGAAGAGATGATATCTGGGCTAGAACCCGAATTGCTTACAGGAGACCAAGGAACAAAAACCAGGGGCAAGGATGCTGCTGGCAAAGGGACGGGGTATGTGCAAGGACACCGGGCGAGGGGAGGTTTGGAGGGCGGGGAGCAGCGTCAGAGGTGGCTGTGTTGCAGGACACAGCGCTGAGGGGGAGGAAAGGGTGTGGGAGAGAGGCTGGTGATGCGGCTGGACCAACAGATGGGACAGCCAGATGGCTTACATCTTTATGTGACAAGCTAAGGAATTTAGTATTTGTTCTGCAAGGTGGGACCCATTGAAGGCTTTTAAGCAAAGACGTGGCATGATCTGATGCATCATTTAGAAAAATCACTGGCAGTACAGTGAAGGTTAAATTGGAAAGGAGAAAGACTTAAATCATATACAAAATCACTGTCCTCAAGGTTGAAAGTGAAGGTCACCAGATGTACAGGTCAAGTGCTATGGAAAGATTATATGTATCTCTTCATGTTCAGAAAATATCTCTCAAAGGATAAATAATGGCGTATATTTAATGTTACTTATTATAATTTTCATTAGAGCATAATATATGACTGACTTCTTTTTCTTGAAGCCTTCTCTTACCACGACAAGTTTCCTTCTAAAATTACAATCGATTTTGGAATGTGAGGACGTCGTAAATATTCACATCTCTGTGCACAGGGCTGGGCCCTGGAGTGTCACAGTTAACTGACCATTTCCCTTGGTTCCTAAAGAAACTAGTCCAACTTACTTGCAGTTGAATACGATTTCTGCTTACTTCATCAAAAAGAAAGATGGCAATTCAGAGGTGCCCTTGTGTTTTCTAGTGCCCGTATCACACCAATCAGATTTGCAGTATTTCATTTTGGAAGAACCCTGGAGGCAGGCATATGCATATCTGAAAGCTCAAAGCTGAGAGGAGCTCCCTGAAACCAAACAGGAGCTTGTTCTTCACATCAATGGAGACTGAGCGCAAAGCCATGTTTCTCTCCTGTCTATTCTGTGCCAGGCACTCCCGGCTGAATTTTCATTAAAACACTCTTGAAAGAGGTGTAATTTTATAAGTGGCAAAACTGAGGCTCAGAAATTTAAATAATTTGGCTAAGGACAGACAGCTCTCATCCAAAGTGATTGTCACTTTCCACTTCACCTCTGCTTAACCTGTTAGGAGAAAACATACTTGACACGTAAAGCAAAATCCACATAGACAGGTAGAAGGTGCCTGTGGATATTGTTTTCATAGAAGCTTTTGAATGCTCTTATGAAGATTTATCTATCTCGTTAATAAATACTTCCAAGTATTTAGACTTTCTAAGTATTTCTTGGTATCCCTGGTCACGATGCAGTTATAAGTATGAAAGGTCAAAAAAACTTTAAATGAAAAGATTTATTTTGTCTGCTTGCTTTCCTGGACTTAAAAGTCTTATTAAAGATTAGTATTTATTACTCTAAATATTGCGATCCATTAGCAATAAGATATTTGGCTAATTTCGTGGAGTAATTGATGAAACTAAAAGAAAAATCAGAATGTATTCTTGTACCATGTAAAAAATATAAATTATTTGATTTTCTCTACATTGCAATGTACTGTTTTCTACTTTGTTTCCTAATCAAGGAACTTAATGAATATCATTCATTGCACCAATATTAATTGAGCACACACTGTCTACTAGACATTGTTCTGGAAGCTAAACAGTGAACAGTAGACAAAATGAACTAAAATTCCTGCGTCTTTGGAACAGAAACAGACATTCTGTTTAAGTCTGTGATATGATATGTTCAACCAAAGAGGTACATCAGAATAATTACCCACAGAGCCGTTTAAAGATGCAGAGAACTTCCCATCAGAATCCTAGGATGTGTTCATGTTTTAAAAGTAGCCCAGAGGATTCTGGCAAGGAACCCCGGACTGAGAAATTTTTGTAGAAAAAAGTGGTGATGGTCACATTATTGCTCCATTAAAACCATTCTTGTCCCCCTTTCCTTTTCAAATCCCTACCCTTTGGTCAAACATAGGCACAAAATTCTCATTTTGAAAACCCATATTGAGAAGATGTTTTAGATCCATTTTACAAGTAGCATAATGCTTTTAATGCATTAGAAACATTAATGTTTAAAGGAACACTACCATAGGAACAAGGAAATGATCTTAACTTGAATAGACACCCTATAGATTTCACTGTTTCCTAAAATTGTACTGGATTTTCAACTGCCGCGGTATCTTAAACCACCACTCAAGAAGAAAGTATACACACATTCACCTATTTTTTGTATTAATTCAAAATGTGTTGGGTATTAACTACTTTTTATCAGTAATTCTCATTTTGAGAGTCGCATTCCTCATTTCTGTCTTATTTTTGTTTTCCAAACATCAGTTCTCTCTTGTTATGAAGGCAGAGCTTTGTGGGCACATTTTCTTTCTAATTCTCAGCCTGACTAGTCTCCCATCAGGTGGTGGGCTTTTCTCAGCCATTATTCTGTTAAAGGATAAATCCTGACACTTAACAGTACTTGATTCTTTTTAATTCCATAGAATATTTAAATATACAGTGTTTTTCAGTTAATGAAATGTCTGGACAACGAAGTACTCAATTCTATGTGGAAGTCAATTTCTAGGTCAAAAAATTTTAAACTGTGAAGTAATTAACTAGAACAATTTGCATATAATTTGCTTCATTGTTACCTCAAAGTTAGGAAGGGACAGCCAGGGAATATGTGATTTCCAAAACGGACAGATTGAATTCGCTTGTTAAATATAATTATCCTTTAAACACCAACTTCATTAAAGAAAGAACAATGTGCACAGCACAAAGGAGGCTTATACAAATTCTGATGTGCCTTCTCTTTTGTAAGTCAGCTCTCCCCCAGATTTATGCAGGGCTAAGATAACCTGACCCGCATATTGCGTGGATGGCTTTATTGAGGGAAAATTATCTCTGTGGAATACCAAGGCTGTGGCTTGGTGGCTCTCAGAGATGTTTAACTCTGTGAAAACAGGTGCTGACATGGGCATTGGTACTGAAATGCACAGTAAAGATGGTTCCTCATTAAGGTGCAGGGAAGGAAAGCCCGGGCAATGAGCCACACAGTTACCAAGGCCATGGGCTGTGTTTCCCGCTAGTCAGAAGGCCAAGTACATGTTTATTTTTATGCCCCCAATGTGTGCGTTCTCTTTGGCAGGCGAGAATTCTACCACTGAACCACCCATGCACGGCTAATGTGCGTTCTCTTTGAATAAAATTGGGTGAGGTGCTATTTGGTAAAGAAAGAGGAATCATTTCCATGGTAAAATTTTACCTTTAGACCCTTGACAACTTTGCAGTAGTTTGCCTAAATGGAATCTTTTTTCTTCCTTTCGGGAGACTGGTTCTGATCAGACCACTCTACGTGGCTGTGCTATGCCAGATAAACCCTAACGTAGGAAAACAGAAGTGTTCTTACTGTCACTTCAGACTCTGAAATGCTTACCACAAAGTTCCAAGAATAACCACATGTGTGAGCGCCTGAAGGTGCTGGAAGCCCCTTTTAACAGGGCAGTTTAATCAATGACCAGAATGTTTGCATTTGATTAAGTAAGATTTTCTTTTGTAAACAAATTAAAACTAGGTAGGACATTTGATCTCACATTAGAAAGTAGTCAGTGTGGAGTACTGAAGAATGACACTTGAGTTACAAGGCGCTGTTTAAATAATACAAAGTAACAACACAGTGGCTTTGCATTTCAGTTAAGAGTTAGAATGCTCCAAGACTGCTGCAAGAAATAGTTATTCACAGATTGAGTGGGGATAGACCTTTGTCCTACCACATCAAGATTTAACTTAAATAATGCCCATTCTGCAACACCTCCTGTAACCACTCTCTTCTGGAGCATCCTTTTTCCTAACTGTGCCAATCTGTACACACCTCCTGTGGGGAGGTTGGGGTTCCTATGGCCAGGATCCTTACAACTTAAACCACCTGATGATGTAACTGGCCTGTTGCTAGGCTACTGCTTTCACACATGTAGGCAGTAAGCTATTATTTCACTATATAGAGAGCTCGGCCCAGTGCTCTGGGCGGCGGCGGAGATGCTAGTGCTCAACCTACTGCCAGGAGAACAAGCGGGTAATAGACCCTTTCACCCCAAAGAAACATTCTACTGTCATTTCTTTGATCACACTAAATCCAAAGCGAACTTACCCAGGGCTGAAACCCATTGACAAGACAATTGGTGAAGTCGGAAAGGTTCATTGTGGACCAAGGAAAGAAGACGGGCTGCCCTTATGGGAGGGGTGCTTCAGCGGGCTGCCCCTGTGAATGGGGAGATGGTGGATTGTCCCCCAATGGGTATGTGGTCTGAGGTGGCTTGCCTCCTAGAGGCAGAGGTCAGAGACAGAGTCACAAGTCTGGCTGTGTGTTTGCAAGACTTACTGCTGGAGAGCGAGCCAAGCTTACTTGAGCCCACACAGGAAGATTATTGGGGAACACAGTTTGACTGAGGGGAAGGTCGAGGTGCTTGCCCTGAGGGACAGGGGGAGACCGGAGGCCACATGTTGAAATAGCAATCCATTGGTCCCCAGTGAACATACAATGTGTCCTGGCTCTGGTAGACACAGGGGCTGAATGTTCACTGATTCATGGTAACCCTGAGCAGTTTCCCAGGATCCCCCCTATCATAGACAGATATGGGGTAAGGCTATAAGAGTGGAACAAGCCGAAATTCCTTTGGGAAAAGGGCATCTACCCTGAAAGGAGTATACTGTGTATATATCTCCTATCCCTGAGTATATTTTGGGGATTGATATCCTGCAGGGTCTATGGTTGCAGACCACTGCAGGTGAGTTCAGACTGAGAGTACATGTGGTGAAGGCAGTTCTGAGGGGACATGCTAGGCACCCGCCCATAGCTCTGCCTGTGTCTCAGCGGGTGACTAATACTAAATAATACAAACTGCCTGGAGGGCATAAAGATATTGGAGAAACTCTCCAGGAGCTGGAAAAGGTGGGTATTATAAAGCCCACCCATAGTCCTTTCAGTTCCCCAGTGTGGCCAGTAAAAAAGCCACACGGCTCCTGGCATATGACTGTGGATTACAGAGAATTTAATAGTCATACCCGCTATGCAGGCTGCTGTCCCCTCTATTGCAGGCCTGATGAATACCCTCAGCCATGAACTAGGAACATACCATTATGTAGTAGATCTTGCTAATGCCTTCTTTTCCATTGACATTGAGCAGGAAAGTTAGGAACAGTTTGCCTTCACATGGGAAGGACAGCAGTGGACTTTCACTGTCCTCCCACAGGGCTACCTCCACAGCCCCACCATCTGTCATGGACTTGTAGCCCAGGACTTGGCTACATGGGAGAAACTGCCAATGGTGTGGCTGTACCATTATATTGATGATGTCATGCTCATGTCCGATTCTCTTTCAGATTTAGAAGGTGCAGCACCTAGACTGCTGCAACATTTACAGGAGAAAGGATGGGCTGTGAACATCACCAAGGGTCAGGGACCTGGTTTGTCTGTCAAATTCTTGGGGGTCGTCTGGTTGGGTAAGACCAATGTTATACCAGAATCAGTTATAGATAAAGTCCAGGCCTTTCCTACCCCTACAACTGTAGCATTGCTACAGGAGTTTTTGGATCTTCTAGGCTACTGGAGAGTGTTTATCCCACACTTGGCACAAATTCTGAAGCCCTTACACCACTTGGTATGAAAGGGCTCCAGGTGGGACTGGGATGAGACTTGTGCCTCTGCCTTTACTACAGCAAAACGGCAGTCAAGGTCGTGCAGGCCTTGAGCGTGATAGGCCCTTCAAGGCCCTGTGAGCTGGTTGTTCATGTGACTGAAGACAGTTATGGCTGGGGTCTCTGGCAGCAGCTTGAACAAACTCGCCAACCCATTGGATTCTTGTCACAACTCTGGAAAGGGGCATAGATATGATACACTTTGACAGAAAAACAACTGGCTGCTGTGTATCACACCTTGCTGGCTACAGAACCCATCACTGAAATGGCCCCGATAAAGGTAATAACCACCTATCCAATCTTGGGGTGGATACAAGACTGGACCCAAAAGCCAAGGAGTGGTGCGGCACAAATGCCTACACTGGCCAAGTGGGGTGCTTCCCTACAGCAGTGTAGTGCCCTCTCTAGTAGCCCCTTGAGTGAAGAACTCCAGTGCTTATTGGGGCCAGTGACATATACTAGTGAAAAGCAGGAAGAACTTGCTTTCAAATCATTAGTAGCAGAGAGTCCCAGGAGGGAAGAACCCCTACACCCAAAGATGCATGGTACACAGACGGCTCCAGCCATGGGCAGCCCCCAAAATGGAGGGCCATAGCTTTCTACCCTAAGACTGAGGCAATATGGATGGAAGATGGTGAGGGGAAGAGCAGCCAGTGGGCAGAGTTGCAGGCCGTGTAGCTTGTGATCAGCCAGGAGCCCTCCCCTATAGTTGTCTGCACTGACAGCTGGGCCGTCTATTGGGGCTTGACCCTGTGGCTACCAACCTGGTACCATGCCAACTGGCTGGTTGGTCACCAACCCCTTTGGGGAAAAAAGTTGTGGCAAGACTTATGGGCCTGTGGGCAGACTAAAATAATTACAGTATACCATGTGACAGGTCCTTTGCCACTGGCATCCCCAGGAAATGATGAAGCAGATAAATTGGCCCAGATGCATTGGTTAAAAGGAAAGCCTGCCTCTGATGTAGCCCAATAGCTACATCAGCGTTTGTTGCATGCCGGGCAAAAGATAGTGTGGGCTGTAGCCCGTTGGTGGGGCTTGCCTTTGACCTTTAAAGAAGTTAGCAGAGCCCAGCAGGGGTGTGTCATGTGCTCCAAAAGGCACTTACACCAAGTTCTACAGCAACATGGGACAATGGCTAAGGGCCTATACCCCTTGTCAGGTGGCAGATAGACTATATTGGGCCTCTACCTGTGTCAGAAGGATATCAGTATGCCATGACTTGTGTGGACACAGCTACTGGACTTCTGGTTGCTTTCCTACCTGTTGTGCAGACCAGCAGACGACCAAAAGAGGCCTGGAGCATCTCTTTGCCACCTATGACTGACCGCAGGTAATTGAGAGTGATCAGAGCACCCATTTTGCTGGACATACACTGCAAGAATGGGTGAGACAGCTGGGAA
This sequence comes from Phataginus tricuspis, assembly GCA_029783875.1. Lineage (NCBI taxonomy): Eukaryota > Metazoa > Chordata > Mammalia > Pholidota > Manidae > Phataginus > Phataginus tricuspis. The sequence continues at coordinate 7,927,504 of JAQQAC010023241.1, forward strand.
TCAAATGGAAGTGTCATGTGCCGTACACTCCTACCACAGCAGGCATGATAGAGATGCACAATGGCTTGTTAAAATCTGAACTAAAGTCATATACCAATAGTCTGTGCAGATGGTCAGTCTGCTTATGGACTGTGCTACGGCATTTGAATGAGAGACCCCAAAAGGGAGCCCTGAGCCCCGTAGAAATGTTAACACATATGACTGCCTCCCCTATACAACTGCAAGTACAAACCAAGGAAGAATCACTGAAGCCGAGGTTCGGCCACCAAAATATTTTGCTGCCAGCACCAACTACACTGAGCCCCGGAGACTCCATTGAGTGGACATGGCTTTGGACCTTTCAACACATGGACCAACGGTGGCTGGTCTCCTGGCACCTTGGGGACAGGGCCTGGAAGCTGGCCTCCTGTGTATTCCTGGAATAACAGCAGAGAGAATCCCAAAGGTCACAGTAGTGTATCCTGAATGGCCAGAAGTAGGAGCATCTTTCCGGGGAGTTTTGTTTTATCGTTATGGCCAGTGCATGCACCTCCAGTAGCACTATATATAGACCCTTCAATAACCCCCACAGAAAAAGGAGTAAAAGTGTGGTATATTAGACCTGGAAGAGACCCCCCCCCCCTTCCTGCTACAGTCCTATCACAGGACCACTCTCTTGCATGCATCTTACCTGATGGGCAAGATTTGCCTATGTTGGTGTCATTAAAACATGTGTCTTATCACCCCTAAGGTCTTTGTGTATTGGGAACTTCCTCTGGCTTGAAGATTATTATAATTTTTGTTACCTATATCAAAATCTTGTATCTTAATTTTTGTTATTATCTCTAAGTTGTTGTTATCCTCTGTTGCTGTTGTGGAATCTGGTTACAGTGCTCCAGCTTTCTCACACAGGGACCATTGCGGAAGATTGAGAGCATGTAGATTGTAAGGTGAGAATCCCAGATGGGTGGAGTGTGGGGAAGTTGGGGTTCCTATGGCCAGGATCCTCACTGAAGTTAAACCACCTGATGATGTAGCTGGCCTGTTGCTAGGCTACCATTTCCACACCTTTAGGCAATAAGCTATTATTGTACTATATAGAGAGCTCGGCCCAGTGCTCTGGGCATAGGCAGAGATGCTAGTGCTCCACCTACCGCCAGGAGAATAAGCTGGGTAATAAACCCTTTCACCCCAAAGAAACGTTCTACTGTCATTTCTTTGGTCACACTGAATCCATAGCGAACTTTCTGGGGGCTGAAACCCATTGGCAAGACACCTCCCTTTGCATCTGAATCCAGCATTGGTTTGCAACCCACTTGATGGACTGACTGGCTCAGGATTTAGTAAATGTGTGTGGGGTATACATGGAAAAATACAAAGCCAATAGAAATAAATGCACTTAAAATACATGAAAATCTATAATAATTAAATGGAATAAAATCATATGCAGAACCTGTTATAAATGAATGCTGTAGGAAGCCACTAATGACACATATTTATTGGAGTCAAATATATTTTTTCAATTCATCTGAAAATTTCTTTGATAACTTGTCACTGCCATCATTCAATCAACTCTTCAAATTCCATTTCCATGTGAGGACTTCCCATACAAGGAATTTATATTGCCATCACCTAAGAATATTCTTCTTACCAAGTATCTCCTGATGGATTCTTTCATCTTATCTTTAACAAAGGATGAAGAAGAACCCTTTGGGACTTTTGCTAAATCAAGATGCACTGTGGTTCTTTGCAAGGTCTCTCTGGTTAGCATCATCTCAGCACATGGAAAGGACAAAAAACCATGGAGAATGTGGGAAAGTTGGGGTCAGGTGTGGAAGTAGCACCTGCCAGGTCCACTCTCACTGCACTGGGGGAAGAAAATCACAAAGCGATTCACACCTGCAGGGAAAGAAGGGGAAACGGACATTAGCTGGGCAGCCACACGCCCAGCCCCAGACCTGCTTCTGTGGAAGAAAGCAGGGTAAATTGTTACTGAGCAGTTAGTTTTCTATGGGAGATGGGCAGAGCACATACAGGGCTTAAGGAAACTGCCTGCTTTGAGATTTTATGAGTCAAGTCTGCCCACCGTTTATAGTTTTGTGGTCTTCCTTTTATTAAATGAGGGAATGGGAATAAACCATTTACAAGATCACTTCCAACTCCCAGGATTATAGAATTAGAGAAAACTGACTTTTAGCAAAATACCACCTTGTTTAAATATTTTCCCGAACTGCCAACAAAAATATAGAGTAAGTACCATATGGATTTTTTTTTCCATCTTCAAATGTGAATAAAACTAAGTGACGTTATGACAAATGACTGCCAAACTCATCCATTCAAACATTTTTAAAAAGAAGTAGGGTAGTTTAATTACGCCAACTTTCCTAAACTGTTCTTCTAAATTGGGAAATCCTGAAATTCCTGTGATTGCCTATTAGATGTGCTAATTAGACTTTTAAAATATTTTTTCACTAGGCTTCAGCTGTTGTGGGAATTCACATCAGAAACCAAAGGCAAAAAGGATTAGGATTACAATTAGGGTTAGCTGCTTCAGATCTTGGTAAGAGACTATGAAGCTTCAAGATACACATCATTTTGTTGATATTTCCATGTAAGGAGATAGGTGGTATTTTTTTAATTCCTCTTTTAGGCAGCAGGTATCTGTTTGGAAGAACTACTTTGATAAGCTGCCTAAGGTAAAGAGCAAGACGTCAAAGATGTAGACTACTCTGTGTAAGGTTAGAGCAGCCTGTGCTTCCTGGACTCTACTAGGGTGGGCGTAGGAACGTCTCCCAAAGAGGTTAGTGCTTAGAATGACTGCAAATCAAAAATACAGAAATTTCACTATAGTTTCCTATAGACAGGAATTATATCTGTCTTGTTCACCAGGGTACAGCCTCAGAATCGAGAGGGACACCCTATAAATATAGATGACATGGCTATAGATAGGTGTAGCCAGATGTACATATAGATAGCTATACATAGGTGTTGGTATAGATGGGTATACATATAGAGACAGAGCACAAATCCTCATATGCTGTGGATTGAATGAATGATTGTAGATGTCTGACTGAGTTATATAAACAAGCTGCAGATTGAGAAGATGTCATTTGGCAAAATGACCATAGTTGCTACAAAAACAGCAGTGGATATTTCCCAAGAGATTTTTTTTAAGATGTTTTCCAACAGAGTATGAAAAGTAATTCAGTAGAATGTAGATAAAATGAGAGTTCCTGTGGCCAGGATTCTCACCTGACCCTGGTTGACTAGCTCACGGCACACCTGTGGGCAATACATGGCTGTTGACTCTATATAAAAAGCTCCGCCCAGTGCTCTGGGCCCGACACGGTGGCATGGCTACAAGAGAGCAGAGCAGAGGCTGGAGTGGTGGCAGTGCCAAGGACAGAGGCCCAGAGGATGACTGTGCAGGACTACTGTGCAGAGAGGCCCAGAGGACAGCTGTGTAGGACGACTATGCAGAGATGCTCAGAGGACAGCTGTGCAGGACGACTATGCAGAGAGGCCCAGAAGACGGCTGTGTAGGACGACTATGCAGAGATGCTCAGAGGACAGCTGTATAGGACGACTATGCAGAGAGGCCCAGAAGACAGCTGCGTGGGAAAGCTGTGCAGGCAGAGGTTGACTGTGTGGACAGAGGGCCCCAGAGGATGGCTGTGCAGACAGAGGGGCCCAGAGGCAGAGACCAGCTTGATGCATGCAGACTTGCTCTGAGTGAACAAGATTTTAGTGACTGACCTGCCACCTGGAAATAAAATTGGGTATAACCCTTTCACCCCAAGAACGTTTTGCTTTCAATTTCTTTAGTCACATTGAATCCATAGCGAACTTGCCCGGGGCTGAAACCCATTGGCAAGGCAATTGGCGTAGTTGGCATGATTCATTGTTGACCAAAGAAAAAGAGGCTGCCCTTATGGGAGGGGTAGTTCAGCAGGCTTTCCTGTAAATGGGGAGACAGTAGATTGTCCCCCAATGGGTATTTAGTCTGAGGTGGCTTGCCTTCTAGAAGACTGGGCCCCACCCCAGGGCTGGAGGCAAGTGGAGGTGACACCTAAGGCAGTAAGGATGGCCCTTGGTATAGTAAGTAGATCCTTTCAGAAGCAGAGCGCCCATGAGGCAGCAGGGACTGTGGATTGGCTGCTTCTCACAGTATTAAAAAAGTCTACAGAAAAAAACCAAGAAATGGCAACATGAGAACACAAGCTGCAAAATTCTGTGGATTCCCTAATAAAGGAAATGGTATTGATGCAAGAGGCAGCACGAGAACATGAGCTGCAAACTTCTATAGGTTCCCTAAAGAGGGAAATGACATTGATGAGAGAGGAGATGGCACGAAAATGCCAGCAACAAGGTGCCATTGCAGAGGTAAACAATTCTTTACAGAATGAGACGGCAGCGCTGCCAGGTGTTCTGAAAGAAGAAGAGACCATCAAGGAAAAAGACGAACTCCTGAGGGAAGCACAGGTGGAGGTGGCACGAGAACGTCAGCTGCGAAGCATTGAGGTGAAGGTAAGAGAGCTTCTGAAGACTGAGCTAGCATTATTGCAAGGCACTGTAGCAGAGGAGACACTTGAAAAAGTAGAGAGAAAAATGCCATCAGCCCCAGAAATAGAAGAGCTGAGGAAGGATGAAAAGGTGGTGCCAGAGGCACTGGCCTCTCCTGTATTGAAAACATGCCCATTGGTTGTAAAAAAAATAAGACCCAGCAGCTGAAAGTTCCCCAAGGAGAGGAGCAGCGCCCTCCCCAGGTCGTGAAGCTCTCTATAGTCCGCCCCTATACTCAGGCTGAGCTGATGGCTGTGAGACTTAACGGTGGATAGAATTAATTCTGTCGAAATCAGAGATGGGAAAGCTGTCTTCCCTGACAGGGCAGCCCACCTTGAGGCAACAATTACAAAATGCAAGGTGACTCACAAGAAGAATTTAAGAGGCCCCATGAAAGTTACAAAGACCCAGATATAAGTTAATTACTACAAGCAGGAGTAGATAGAAATAAATTAGACGAGAAGCCAAATAAAATCTTACTAGAGCTATAGCAACAACTGACACCAGTGCAACAGTTCAAACCATTAAGACTAAAGAGGCAGAAGTCAGAGACAGAACCACGAGTCCAGCCTGTGTGTCTGCAAGACTTTTTGCTGGAGAGGCTGGAAAACAATGTTCAAGCTTCCTTACCCAAAGACCATTACAGAAGACTCAATGCATATAGATTGAGAGGAGAGAATCCTAGAGGAGTGGAGTGTGGATAAAATGAGAGTTCCTATGGCCAGGATTTTCACCTGGCCCTGGTTGACTAGCTCACTGCACACCTGTGGGCAATACATGGCTGTTAACTCTATATAAAGAGCTCCACCGAGTGCTCTGGGCATGACATGGTGGCACAGCTTCAAGGCTGCAGAAGAGCAGAGGCTGGAGTGGTGGCAGCACCGAGGACAGAGGCCCAGAGGACGGGTGTGTGGGACGACTGTGCAGAGAGGCCCAGAGGTCGGCTGTGTGGGATGACTGTGCAGAGAGGCCCAGAGGTCGGCTGTGTAGGACAACTGTGCAGAGAGGCCCAGAGAAGGGCTGTGCGGGACAACTGTGCAGAGAGGCCCAGAGGACAGCTGTGTGGGATGGCTGTGCAGGCAGAGAGGCCCAGAGGATGGCTTTGTGGACAGAGAGGCCCAGAGGACAGCTGTGTAGACAGAGGGGCCCAGAGGCAGAGACCAGATTGCTGCCTGCAGACTCACTCTGAGTGAACAGGATTTTAGTGACTGACCTGCCACCTAGAAATAAATTGGGTATCTCTTTCACCCCAAGAACGTTTTACTGTCAATTTCTTTAGTCACTTTGAATCCATAGCGAAATTGCCTGGGGCTGAAACCCATTGGCAAGCCATAGAAGTAGCCAGTTTCCTCAGTTGACCTTCTGGACATCATAAACGATGTGTGACAGAGCGTACAGTTCTGTTGACTCTAGGTACCTTGAAGGGTTGGTAGGGATTTGCTATAGTTGTTCAGTTAGTCATTTATTTGGGTTTTTTTTTTCCATATTTATTTATGACAAACACTGTGCTTAGCACTGTGATGACAGTGACAAACACGGGGGACAAGACACCCTGCCCCAAATGAGCTTATAGTTCAGAAGCGAATACAGACAAGCGCTCAGGCTCTTAGGGCTGCATGGACTGTGTGATGGAGGCTCCGAGCAAATACAGACAAGCGCTCAGGCTCTTAGGGCTGCGCGGACTGTGTGATGGAGGCT